>CALYLW010000433.1:13130-223130 GCA_944989445.1 Ampullaceana balthica
GGGTGGTCACCTGGGGTTGAAACATAGCCTACGACCTGTCTAGGGTCGAATGAGAGCCCCATGCAAAATTTCAGCATCCTGGGTCCAACGGTGTGGATTTCCATTGGTAACAAACAAACACACAAACAAACAAACACACAAACTTTCATCTTTATATATTAGATAGATTTCAGCTGAAAACTTCCGTCATTTTTTACGGGTGTACGCTAGTATATATATATATATATATATATATATATATATATATGTGTGTGTGTGTGTGTGTGTGAGTGTGTGTGTGTGTGTTTATACCCTCATTATCTAAATGCTCGTATAGTGGATCAGTTTAGACGACACAAGATGTTGCATTGGTGTCTATTGGTTACTATTCACAAGCCTCAAGTTTGTAATATCCCGATCAGCATCATTCAAAATACCATATTCATAGATGTATTTACAAAACCTGAACTTTTTACAAGAGCCATATTGATCGTGGGCCATTGATAAATGGAAGAAGAATTATATAGAGAGTAATAGTTTTATTTTAATTAAATTTGCCAAGCTACAAATTAAATTTTGAGTTACAATACGTACAATGCCATTTCAATAGTATCATAAAAAATTCATTGTTAAGTTCATTGCCACTTATGGTAAACTTAATGAAATAAAAACAAGAATATCATAATATCATATGTAAAATATTTAATGTTCCAATTTTGTATATGTTCGAGGTAGACCATTTTAGCTCTTTGCTATTCTAGACAGCCCCGCAGCGCTTTTAACACTTCAGAGCGTATTTTCTAAAATCAAAGTTATCACATGTAGAAATGTATTGGAACGCCTTTAAAACTGGAACACACCATTGTAATACACACTCCTTCTAATCAATTTGTATTGTTCAAAACTTTAAAAAGGAACGTTTCTTAATTCAAATAAGCAATTAGTTTAGAAATGTTTCTTACTATATCACAGTTATTTTGAGTTCCCTTGGATTTGCGACCCATCACCTTTAATATGTCAGTATTGTGGACGAACTAACAAAAACCCTTTTCTATTTTCTCCCCAAGGGCCTACAGGCTAGACGAGGCTCTCTTACGTCAAAGTATGAACAACCCTTTTGTTAAGTGGTACCAGCAGGGGGTCTCAACCCCGAACTATGGAGTATCCACTTCTCCCCCTGCGTGTAGTGCAGGGATGTATTCGAACCCGAACCCCGTGCAATGGCCGCAGGCGTACGGCGAGGCGACCCCTCAGTCAATGTACCCACCCTTGAACTCTACATTTCCAAGATAAACAGGTAAACATTTTGGACGAATTAGAGCTTTCTAATTTAAATCCATAATAGACCGACTCAATAAATATTGTCAAAAGCTCTATTTAATGAACCATTATAATCATTTGAAAATAAAACAGTGATAAATAATGTTCATTTTAAAAAGTTACTTAACACTTACACTTCATCATCGGCTCCTTCTTCAACAATTTTAATTTAAATAGACATTTAATTTTGAATTCGAAACTATGTATTTATCAAACAGGATAAATATTGATGTTTTGTTTTATCCATTTTTAAATGAAAACACTTAACATCTAAACCCAAATTCACTGAAAATAAAATCTTTGATACTAAATATTTGCGATAAATCATTAATATAAATTTTTCCCTTCAAAGTCGATTTAAACATTGAAAGAATTGTTGTTGTTTGTATGTTGATCATCAAGCTTCTTTTTCATTCTCTTTAGTTAAAAAACAAGAAACAAAGCCAATATTATATCATGTATCATTTATAATAGTTAGTCTCTACTTTCTGCATACCCAGAAATTCAATAATTTTTTTCCGCTCTATTTTCCACTCCTCAATCGTATGATTCAAACTCGTGTAGGTATTCTAACCTTTCCCCTGAAAATTTGCGCATCATGGGAATTACTTCTGCGCGTTAGACATAACAGGGCAGGTCAATGCGGCGAGCGAGTACTACGCTCAGAAACTACAAGATTTAACTGCCCAATTTATGGAGCTGGTTGCCAAAGAATAAGCAGGGGTTTTTAGAGTACACGCCGAAGCTAATAATTAGATTTTATTAAGTAAGTTATTGCGGAAAGAACATTGCTCTATAAAGACAACTTTTAAAGTAACAATTTTAATAAAAACAAACCCGTAAAAACAAAGTTTTTGACTATAAATCCCTTATACATGAGACAGAACTAAAAGTATTGATTATGTTCCAACACGACAAACATTTACAGCCTGAATCTGTCTTAACTTTCTTTTGCTTTATAACCCCTGGGGGCGGGTGGGAGCGGGGAAAGATCTGGTCACCTATCGCTGGACCGAGCTCAGCGTGACACGTAAAATGTAAACAAAAGCACGCCGGTACTTCGATGGGTCGCGTCAATGCGTGACTAAACAATCACGTGAAAAAAAACAATAACAAACAGTGAATTTGAATTACATACGTAATATAAGGAGAAACTAAAAATGCATAAATTTAATTACGGTACGTTCGATCGATCTGAAATTTTGATACGATGCATTGTTAGGTCCGTGTGCCAAATTTCAGCTTGATCGGATCACGGTAAGTTGGTAATTTTTTACTTTTGTTTTTCCGCCCGCCCATGAGATGACGACAGAACGACAGAGAGAGACGGCGGTGATTTAATATAAGGGATTTAATAATAAAACAAACCCGTAAAAACAAAGTTTTTGACTATAAATCCCTTATATTTGAGACATAACTAACATTATTGATTATTTTCAAACGAGACAAACATTTACAGACTGAATCAGTCTTAACTCAACTTTGCCTCATAACCCTGGGGGGTATGTGGGGGTGTATGTGGGGGGGGGAGAGGGGAAAAGTCTGGTCACCGATCGCTTGATCGAGCTGAACGTGACACGTAAAATGTAAACAAAATCACACCGGTACTTCGATAGGTCGCGTCAAATCGTCAACTCAAACTCTCACGTGGGAAAAAAACAGTAACAAACAGAGAATTATAATTACATACCTTATATTAGGATAAACTAAAAATGCATTAATTTAATTACGGTACGTTCGATCGATCTGAAATTTTGATACGATGCATTGTTAGGTAAGACGGGTCCGTGTGCCAAATTTGAGCTCGATCGGATCACGGGAAGTGGGTCATTTTCGACTTTTGTTTTCCGCCCGCCCGCCCAAGACAGACAGAGAGAGAGAGAGAGAGATGACGACAGAGACGGCGGTGAAGGTAATATAAGGGATTTAAAAACAAATCACTGTGTTACGGAGTTCAGCTTTTTCTGCTAAATAACCTCGAAAAATCGTATAGATAAAAATTTATTTTAAAAAACACAGCGAAAGTTATAAATCCTAAATGTATTTAAAAACAATTTGGCTAACGAACACTTTTTAAATCCTCTATATTAATTTGTGGTGTCTGTTTGAGCCCTTGATTGATTGTTTGCTTGCCGAAAAAAATTTGGATCGAATTTTAAACAACTTTCTCGTAAGCTAGCGAGCTGAACTTTTGCAGGCAGTCTTGTGCCCATGATAAAAACGATCTATCAAAATGTCAGATCGATCGAAAGTACTGTCATTAAATTATTGAATTTTTAGATAATTTTATCTATATCTATGTATAATGTTAATTTTTGGGATAGAGTGTTGCGGTGCGTATTGAACAACCTTTCCTGTCGCACAATAAGGTGCGTATTTTATTGACAATACTTTTTATAAACATATTCCTGATGGGTGCGCATTATATTAAACATTTTTACGAGACATAACTACAGTTTTGTATTTTTGGATTGTCTTGCGCTGCGTATTATAATGAACATTCTTTTAGTTACATCTCGTACATAAAGGGTTTATAGTATTAAAAAAAACTGGTTTTTTTATTATAGGTTTAAAGTATACTTTTTATATTCTGGTTTCTGCTTGGAATTGAACCGATTACGTTCCGATTAGAAAATAAGCACATTACTCATTAAACCAATGCAGAGAAAGGTCTTTAAACTCAAAGATAAGCGGCTCAGTTAACAGTTGGAAATTATTAATAGCGTTTTTATTAAGTCAGTTGACAATGACGATGACTGTGCGTGACGTAATTTAACCCAAGAGCTAAAAAGAGGTTTTCAATTACTTGGAGATAGGCAAATACAGGAATTTGAGTTAGATAAAGATGAGCAAAAATGAATTTCCATTTTCTCCATTAATTTTTTTTTAAAATGTTAATTGTACACAAAGTGATGTGGAACTTACGATACTCTTGCGACAGCTACTCCACCCCGTAAAACTCACTCTGTCAGCATTACGACATGTCCCTACCCACCCCACCCCTTTCAAATGTTATTATTAGAAGCCCATATGGGGGATCTTAATTCCATGTTTCAGCAACTCGTTGTTATCGTAGCGTTATCCAATAATTGTCCTATTTCCATCTGCAGGTGATACTGCTAGAAGATAATACTTCCGATAAAATAAAACAAAAACAAGAATGCAATTATTGTTCTTTGAAAGAACTTACACATCTGTTACATGTATTGTAAAAATCTGTTTGCTTTAATGTGGCTTTTTGTTGAATATTTATTTTTCAGTTGTTGTTTTTTTTTAAATTTATTTTATCTCTTTTAAACGTAATTTTTCATCATTGTTTAGGAATAATATTTTCCAACGATGACAATGATGTCCACTTGTCTTAAGGACAAGGGGCTTGCTTGGATACAACACAATCTTCATTAACCTTGTCCACCCTGACACAACAACCCCCCCCTCTCTCTCTCTCTATTCACCCCTACCACCCCTCTCCTAGCATGACGACAAGATAATCGCACCCCTTCCCGTCCCCACGAGCCGTCGTTCAAGAGGACTCGACGTGTCGCATGACAGGGGTGGGGTGGGTGTGAGCAGCCTCAGAGCCACCTCAACGCCGAGAACAAACAAATGTTTTCATTGGTGGAGAGTTTTTCCAAGGCAATCAAAGTCACGTGAAGTGTCCGCGCGCTCGAGTAGACGCTGTTATTTATTACACTGGCTTCTTCTTTTTTTTCTTCTTTTTTTTTATTCCACGAAATTAGTATTAAACAAAGGTGTTCACGTGAAGTGTGAGGTGTGGTTCAAATGTTGGCTGAATCTGTCGCTCAGTTTAAAACAAAACCAAAAAAAAATAATAAAGCGGTTTGGAGAGGGGGTGTAAGAGTGGTGAAGCGATTACGGGCTGGTTACGGTGCCCTGATCATGAGGTCATTGAATTCCTCAGAGATAACCTCATGCATCTCATTGACTGACCGAATTTTGAACGGATGTAGGATGTAGGATGCAGGATGCAGGATGCAGGATGCAGGATGTAGGATGTAGGATGTCTTTTGCTTTGATTTTGGTAAAACTTGTTAAAAAAATGGTCTGCATTTTGGAGAGGTGAGTAGAATTCAAAACTGCTTCTGTTCTGTACGGACTTGACGCGTGGCTGAATGACAAATTACATTCTCATTACGTGCATCCACCTCAGAGTTTGAAATATTGAAAACGTTTGTTACATTACATTAGAATGTGGAGAGAAGACATGCAATGAAACTGGACGTATTTTATTGTGACAGCCACAGAAAAAAAATCGTTAAAAAAAAACAGAACAAAAATTATTGGAGGAAAAAAAATGTAAAAAAACATATTTCCAACTGAAAATGTGACAGTGTTGGAATGTATTTACGTCACGATTTCACAACACGTTGGAAAAATTATTATTTAAACAATAATCCAACTGAAAATGTGACAGGGTTGGAGTGCAGTTAAGATGTGAATTCACAACAGATGGTGACCTGTTACAGAGAAATCAATGCAAGATGTCTGCATGCAAAACAAAACTGATATGATGAGATCAGGTATTTATCAAATACTTCAAGCTTACAACACGTTGATAGTGAATCGGGGGTTTTAAAATGAATAAATATTGGAACAAAATAACTAAAGGCTTGAAATATAGAAGAGAAGACGCTCAATTAACCATTTTGATAGACAATGCAATTGCATACACATTAAGGACACTTGAATCAGAAATGATATAACTTACGTCTCAGAAGACCTCAAGTTTGTGTAGCTCAATAATCATTACAGAAAATTAGTTGCTTGACACCTATAAAGTAGTCTACCAACATAATTCCAGTAAAAGGTATTCAAACTTATTGATAAATATTTTAAGCAGAAACCTGGGAAGGTATTTTGGGGAAAATAAAGGTTCAACTGTAAAAGAGTACTTAATTTATTCAGTAAAATGGTGTGCGTGGTTTGGAAAACTTTTGTTTTTGTTTTTGTTTTTTTTTGTTGAGTTTTTTTTAAAATTCGTTGTGGTACATTATTGCAAAAAGTGCACTATAACTTCAATTTTTTTTCACTTTCATCAATATATCTTTTTTATAAGAAACAATATGAAGATGTTTTCTAAAGCTATCCAATAGCCTTCGTCCTACTTAACCTATTTAAATAGCATTTTTGGATAACTGTCGCATAAAATCCCACTTTGACTGATACACTTAAATCCCTCTTTTGATCTTAAATTTTCCCTAATGAAATCCAAACTTAGGCACCTGTAAATTGTCATGGATAAAAATTCTAGATGTATGTTTAATTTCAAGTCATTTGCGAGGCAATGGAGTTGGCGGTATTACGTCTTACTTAGCGTACATTTCCTTTCACGTGGGAACTAAACGAGTGAGATTAAGGTTTCCATCCTTTCATACTTTTTGATTGAGAGACCAAAAATCTGATTACATTTGTACATCAATCCCCATTTACAAACTATGCGACAGAAATCTCACCACTACCAACTCTGTTTTACATTCTCAGAACATATACTTCAATCATATACAATGAAACCAGTACATTAATAGCCACATGTTTGTCAACCATTAGTTTTGAAGCCTCTGACCATAGCCTGTTTTAAAACGACCTTTTACCCGATATTTCCACTAAATGATAGTTGGGTGTATATATATTTCTAGCGGACATAATTTCAACGGCTATTTCTGATTGTATGGAAAGTGGAGATTATATATTTAAAATATGAGGCATTATAATATCTTTAATGTCAATTTATTTAAATAAAAATCTGTTGACTCTATAGAAACTTCTGAAATTTTATTTTGATATAAAATTATTTCTTCTTCTTCTTACAAATTACATTAATATGTATGTTTTTTTCCTGATAATATTGATAAAATTTCATCGTTTTATATATTTCTTTTTGTTTCTTTTTCTTCTTTTAATTGTATTTTTTTTAAAAATCAACTCGTCTTTAGCTATAAATGCATGTTTAAGTGAGCTTATATTTTCTGGATCTACCGCCCTATTGAAAGTGTAATTTATATTGCCGTTCACTCGTTTATTTAGTTGTCACCTTTAACACTGTGAGGTCGATATATAGGCCAACTCAACACCTGATCCTTAATATTTCTTCGGCAAACATATTGACAAGAAACTAAGCACAAAAAATGAGCAACACAACAATATGTGTTTATTTGTTAAAAAAAAATTTAAAAATTATAATTTTAAAAAATAATAATAAATAGAAGTAAAAAAAAAGATTTTTAAAAACCACGTTTTTAGAAGCGGACTAAAAAGAAGAAAATAATTTAAAACTTATTAGTTCAAGTACTTCGATTTAATATGACTAAAAACATGGGGCGGGCGCTTATGAGGTTTAACATATGCGGTTCACTCATTCTCTCACTTATAGATCTCTCTTTTGCCTTCTAAATTAGAAATCTTTAATTTTTATACCAAACACCCACCCCACGTTTTTAGTCATATTAAATCGAAGTACTTGAACTAATAAGTTTTAATTTATTTTCTTCTTTTTAGTCCGCTTCTAAAAACGTGGTTTTTTTAAATCTTTTTTTTTACTTCTATTTATTTTATTCTTTTTAGTCCACTTATAACAACCTGGTTTTTATTAAATCCCTTATATTAACTTCGCGGCCGTCTCTGTCTGTCTCTCTCTCATCATCTCATGGGCTCGGCGGGCGGAAAAACAAAAGTCGAAAATGACCCACTTCCCGTGATCCGATCGAACTGAAATTTGGCACACGGACCCGTCTAACCTAACAATGCATAGTATCAAAATTTCAGATCGATCGAACGTACCGTAATTAAATTAATCCATTTTTAGTTTATCTATATAAACTATATGTAGAGGTCACTATCGTTTACATTTTACGGGTCACTTGACTTCAGGCCAGCCACCGGTGTGAACACGTCTCGTGCTTAAACCAGGTAAAGCGGCGTGCTTTTGTTTACATTTGGCGTTTCACGGTGAACTTTCCCCAGCGATCGGTGACAAGACCTTTCCCCTCTCCCACCCCCAACCCCACCCTTTTTGGGTTAAAAGCAAAGGGGAGTAAAGACAGATTCAGTCTGTAGATATTTGTAAATACTTTAAGTTCTGTCTCATATATAAGGGATTTATAGTCAAAAACTTTGTTTTTACGGGTTTGTTTTTTAAAAATATTTTTTTACCTCTATTTATTTTACCAAACACCTCACAAGCGCCCGCCCAACGTTTTAAAAACATTGTGATGTGGTCACGGGGCGAACTCACGGATGTCAACAAAAGCCGACGGTACAGATGCTTTTATATAGACTATAGATAAACTTAAAAGTTCAATAATTTAATAACGGTACATTTGATCAATCTGAAATTTTGATACAATGCATTGTCATCCAAGATCTATCTGTGGTAAAATTTTCAGATCTCTAGGACCATCAGAAGTGGTTCAATTTTACGTTGGCAGATTTGAAAAAATCTTGGACAATCAAACGTACCGTTATTAAATTAATGCATTTTTAGTTTATCCTTATATGACGTATGTAATTCAAATTCACGGTTTGTTATTGTTTTTTTCTCACGTGAAAGTTTGAGTTGACGCATTGAGGCGACCCATCGAAGCGACGGGGTGCTTTTGTTTACATTTTACGTGTCACGCTGAGCTCGGTCAAGCGAATCGGTGACCAGACTTTTCCCCACTCCCCCTCCCACCCACCCCTCCCCCCCCCAGGGTTATGAAGCAAAATTGAGTTAAGACAGATTCAGTCTACAAAAATTTTTTCAAAATAATCAATACTGTTAGTTATGTCTCATATATAAGGGATTTATAGTCAAAAACTTTGTTTTTACGGGTTTGTTTTATTAGTCCACTTATAACAACCGGGTTTTTTAAAATATTTTTTTACCTCTATTTATTTTACCAAACACCTCACAAGCGCCCGCCCAACGTTTTAAAAACAGTGTGATGTGGTCACGGGGCGAACTCACGGATGTCAACAAAAGCCGACGGTACAGATGCTTTTATATAGACTATAGATAAACTTAAAAGTTCAATAATTTAATAACGGTACATTTGATCGATCTGAAATTTTGATACAATGCATTTTCATCCAAGATCTATCTGTGGTAAAATTTTCAGATCTCTAGGACCATCAGAAGTGGTTCAATTTTACGTTGGCAGATTTGAAAAAATCTTGGACAAACAAACAATGCCCAACGAAAGCGAGTTAATAAAAACGTGGTAATAAAAAGAACAAGAAAATCCATTCCACTCAGTGGTTCTCAAATCATGTGTTGTTTTTTCCGTCGTGATCGACGAGGGCCATTCTCATCACATCAGCCATGTGCTTTGGCAGCTTTGTGCGACCTTTGGTGGCTTACTAGCCCTATTCTTGGCAGGTTAGTGTGTCCTTTGGTGGCTTACTAGCCCTATTCTTGGCAGCTTGGTGACTCCTTTGGTGGCTTACTAGCCCTATTCTTTCCAGAAATGTGCATCGACATGTTGGACAGAAGAAGTTTGGGATGCGGAGGCTTTCGAGCGCGATTCTTCCTCGCCTTTCGTCTGGACTTGGCAGCATGTTGTCTGTTTGCCTCACAGAATGCTGCGCGTTTCGTATCTTAGGGCGCCAGGAGGCTCGATCACTGGCTGTTTGCCTCCCCAGGAGTCATGCTTAATGTCGTGGGCCTTTAGAGCGGTCTTGAGCGTAACTTTGTAGCGCTTCCTTTGATCTCAACAGGGCTCTCTGCACAACAGTTGGCTCGCCTTAGAAGAACCTAAATCATTGGTAATAATCCAACAAATTGTCTTTTAGAATGCAGTACTAAATTTTCACAAGCGGGTCTATACAATTCTCGCAGTCTACTTGCTCCTTTCGATCGCCATTCTTTCATTAACGATATTCGTCGTTGAAATTGCACTGTTTTACATAATTTTGGAACCACTGGCCTTAAGGCGAAGGCCAGTGCAAAATTTGAAGACTTTATTATCAAAGCAATTCATTGACAGTCTATCTTAATAAATTAATCATTAAACCATCATTTTAACATTACTCTCTTATTAATTCAAAACTACCTTCTCTTTTTTCACCTAATATATATCAACTACAACCATTCTACCTTTTATTTATTTTTTTTTTCTTTTTTATTATAATATCACATCTTATCACCTAATATTTCCAATAAAAAACAAAAAAACACCAAACAAACACACAAATAATATTCACAACACTTCAATCCAAACTCTTAAATCCACTCTCACTACCATCATTAAACAAAATCTACCCCTCCAAATATCCAACTCCTATATTACCTAAAACACTCCCTCCATTACCCTTAAATTAAAAATAATAAAATATTACTAACATAATATCTTACAAAATCAAAATTTTTTTTTTTTTGTTTTTTTTTTTTTTTTTTTTTTACCCCCCCCCCCCCCCCCCCCCCCCCCCCCCCTTTTTTACCTTTCTTTGTGTTGGCCCCCCCCCCCCCCCCCCCCCCCCCCCCCCCCCCCCCCCCCCCCCCCCCCCCCCCCCCCCCCCCCCCCCCCTCCCCCAGGTCTGTGTGGGGGGGGGGTAGGGTGGGTGTGTGGGCGGCTGGGGGGGGGGACTTATGGGTATTCCTAAACAGTATAACCACTGCTGTAGGAAGAAATATATCGGACGGGATGAGGGGAGGGATGGAGGTGGCAGTTGGCCCATGGTATCACGTTTTATTCCTTTTCGCACGGCGTCATTTTCGAATACATTGACATATTTTTAAGAAGTAGTGGGGTGCAAAATTATTTGGTGCACCCCTTTGGCCCTTACCCAATATGTTCGAATGATATGACTGTTAAATAACGGTGTTCTCTATGACGAGATTTGTATGCGCTACTGTATGAACAGGAGGGGGGATAAATTGAAAGAATGATGTCACGAAATAGGTGTCCTGTTACCGATTGAACGTAGCAATATTTCGGGGCAAACCTGGGTTTTTTAAAAAAAAATTTAAAGGTATCTTCCTTCTTCCTCTTTCAATATGTATATTTGGTTTTGAAAGGGGAAAAAGGAAGGGGATGTGTCTACCATTTATAGCTTATAGGGATCTTGAAAAGCAAAGAAAAATGACAGCGAACTGCTTTCTAAGAGTTGATGGAAAAGAAGGGGGAGGGTGGAGGTTGAGATGTGAAGTAAGACTCAAAACCGATGGGCCAAATGTAAAGATTAACCAAGCCCCAGTTTAGTCCGTGTTATCGCCCTTGAGCGTACGTGCAATATCGACTTAGGCTTTCAGGTGTGTGTGTATGTGTTAAATGAATGAGAGATAGAGAGAGAGAGCGAGAGAGAAAGAGAGACGGTGAGAAAGAGAGACGGTGAGAAAAGAAACTGAAGGTTTCATATTTGTAATCCACGAACATTATTGATAAAGTGACTGAAAGTGAGGAATCCTGGAGATCCACCTGTGCACATTGACGTTTTGATTACGTCATAGTTGAATTATATGCCAGTGACAGCAGTGCTTCTTGACTGCTTAAATGAATCAAAGAAAAACAAGTTTAGGTGGAGGTTGGCGGGAGGGTGGCAAGGGGGGGGCGGGGTCATAACGGATATGTTTGGGAGGTCGGGTGTGGGTCATGGGCTTTGGGTCATGCGGTGTGGTTGTGTGTGGGTCATATGGTGCATGACAATTCTAGCTATGAGGCGTGGGTCGTTTGTTGGTCATGAGGCGTGGGTCGTTTGTTGTTCATGAGGCGTGACCGTTTGTGGGTCTTGAGGAGAGGGTCTTTTGTGGGTCATGAGGTGCGTGTCGTTTCTTGATCATGAGGGTTATTTAGTGATTTTTTTTTAAAATGTTTTGGTTGTTTTTTTTTAATTTAAAATCATGGGTTGTTTTGAGCGACCACCTTTTCATTAAAACGTACTCACTTGAAACTAGTATGTTTATTTTCGACAAACATTACTCAAAAGAGCCCTATTTGTATTCAACGCCATGTGAGTTAACTAAGTTATCAATCAAAAACTGCTAAAGTGCTAACACCCTTTTGAGGAAACCGTCCATATGTCAATTATTCTGGGATCACTGCTAGCGCCAATTTTAGAAACAATGACACGGGTAGCTCGTGACGTCAACGCCCCGATAGGCTCAAAAAAAGGCGTTGTCTGAGGTTTCGTACTGATACCGGCCATCGAAAAGATGATTGCAGAGACAGGTGACGTCTGGCGAACAGGGCAACAACTTAGGGAACAGTGGTGTCAAGTGGGCCAAGCGTTACGTGATAGTAGGAGAGAGTTTTCCGTGGTCTTTGAGTGTGTACTATTGTATCTATTAGAGTACATTAGTGGGCATTTATCGTTGTTATAATGTACCAGTATGGGCATTCGGTTGCGGATTTTTTTTTGGTTCTTGTTGCTTTGTTTGTTTTTTATTTTTATTTTTTGTATTATTTTATTATTATTATTATTTATTTTTAAAAACGTTAACGAGTACCTATTTGGGAATTTAATTAAAGTTATAATTCAAATTTTATTATCGTTTTGTTATAGCGAACTCTTTGGACCATCGGTAAAAGTATAATTCTGAAAGACTTGATTGCAGTTCTGAGCAAAAAAAGTTTATGGTACACTTTTAGTGGAAATGTATTGTATTTAAAAAGAATAACTTTTTGGTAATGTATATTAGCATGGTACGAGCCTCTTATGTCCGAGAGAAAGATGAACTAATCAATTGCAAGAATATATAGTACTTAACGTGTTTCGTAGCTTTGCAAATTGATATAGTTTTAATTGTAGTTTTAATGGTTTCAGTTACAGTAATTAAGTGGGTATTTATTGAAGATTAATTTATTTCTATACCTTAAAGAGTTCGGGGGTGTATACCTGTTTATTGCCATACTCTTCTGCAGACACACGTATTCTATGTGTTCCTAAGACACGAAATAAAACTTTTGGCGAAAGGTCATTCCCTTTTTGTGCAACCAAACAATGGAGTTCTCTACCATTACACATCCGTAGTATTCCAACTACCAAGTCCTTCAAGACTGCACTTAAGACGCATCTTTTCAAAATGCATTTACAAATCTAATGAAACAACATTTGTTTTAATGATTAGCGTAGCTTATGTGTAATGTACTGTCCTTTATGTTTTTATTATGGTATGAATGGTTATTTAATTATTATATGTATGTTATGATCTCCATGTAAAGCGCGGTGAGCCCGGTTCCTTACTGGGATACAGCGCTATATAAATTATCAATTATTATTATTATTATTATTATACGGATTTATTATGGTTTCTTTTTCTTCCTTCCTTAAAGTTCTTCATTGTATTTGAGTTTGGGTTAAAACTTACAATCAGAAGAGTTTTGGTCACGGCCTTTGTTCACATAGTTCTTAATATGATTATTAAAGATATTTTATATACAGGTAATGAGTTACTTACAAATCTTACGATTCTCAGATTTCTCATCTCTTAGTCACTCATTCGATTATCGTTTTCGACTGTCTGCCTAACAGCAGACTACGGTGGGGGTTTTTTTTTCGATTCCTTTTGTTTTTAAAAGATTATACTCTCGTTTTCATCTTCTGTGCATAATAAAAAATAAACGAGAAATAACATGACACAATCCAGGTTTTAGATTTTAGACAGCATCACTTTGACTCAAACGCTACCAGAAGAACTCTTCTCCCAACTGACCCCCCATTAATACCTTGCAGTTGACATCTAGATTCCATGGGGCATGGGTCCGCGCCACGGAGGTATTCGCCATTAAGTGACTAGATAAGAGACCACTGGATGACACTGGCATGCCTGGGGCTGGGGGATGTCACAGCGGTGCGTGGGAACCGCACTGACCACCCGCCCCGCCCTTCAGCCTGGCTCTCTGGCCGGGGACAGCGGAGTCCTCGGACGGAACGAGGGAAGCTAAAACAAACTCAGCTGATAGTGTGTGGGGAACTGGACGAGGGTCATCTTGTTTACTTTCTCATCAAGTTCGTGGCGCAAGTCGGACATTTTGATTGACAAGCGGACACAATCTACTACCGAGTCTAGTTGCCAAAATTTGGCGTTGTCGGGGGTGTGCGGTTGTGATAGTGAAAGAAAGAGGGGGGATGGTGGTTTTTGTTATTAACATCATGAGGAGACAGAAGCATTATTCAAATAAAAAGAAGTGTGTTGTTTTAAAATCCTTGATATTAACTCATGGTGTCTGGTTGCTTGCTTGCGCCCTTGCTTGCTTGTCGCCAAAACTTTGGATCGATTTTTAACCCACTTCCTTGTAAGCTAGCGAGCTGAAATTTAGCAGGCAGTTTTGTGTCGATGATAAAAACGATGTATCAAAATTTCAGATCGATCGCATGTACTGTAATTAAATTATTGAATTTTTATATTATTTTATTTATTCCTATGTATCATGTTATTTTTTGAGATAGAGTGTCGCGGTGCGTATTTTATTGACAACACTTTTTATAAACATATTCCTGATCGGTGCGCTTTATGTTAAACATGTTTTACGACACAACAGCAATTTTGTATTTTTGGATGGTCTGACAGAGAACATTCTTTTAGTTACGTCTAGTACATAAAGGATTTATATTGAAAAACTTGTTTTTTTACGGTTTTTAAAAATTTTTTAAATTATTGTTCGTAAAAATTCTGAACAGTTATTAGTGTTAATTATAGAGTTAGAAAGCGAGTTTTCTTCAATCGGAACTGAATAACTAGTAAAGAGAAGTTAATTAGTGCACAATGTGTGTATATTGTAGCCTAAACAAGTCACTCTAATCTTGCTTTTGACACAGAATAACGTACAGTGCAATAAAATCTTGATGTGCTAAGTCATAATGTACTGACATGGCAAAAATTGTGGATGATTACGAATTTCTTTTAAATAGTTTAGCGGCCGTCCATAAAGTATGTCACGCTCCACAGAGGGGGAGGGGGTGTAAGAAAGTGTGACAGTTTGTGACAGGGGGAGGGGGGGTCCAGCCAAGTGTGACGTCACGCTAATTTATTTTAAATTTTGATTATTTTGTTAATAAATAACATTTTTGTTCGAAAATGTGACGTATTTTGGGGGGGGGGTTCCAAGATGTGTGACAGTTTGAGACAAGGGGAGGGGGGAGTTTAAAAATGGTCAAAAATAGCGTGACGTACTTTATGGACGGCCCCTTAATGAAAGTTCGAAACACATGTGTCTCTAAAATAATATCATATTCAGACTGGAGATATTGTTGAACAACGTGATGAAGTTAGAATCTAATTAAATTGAAGAAAGTCCAAAGCTGAGAAAATATGGCCATAAAGGATTTTTTTTTGTTTTGTTTTTTGCGATGAGTTCCTAATTAGCGGAAGTTCGTTCTGGTACAGACCTTGATAATCTGCAAGGGTAAAATAAAAATTTATATATAAATAATAACACATTTTACACAAAAGTTCTTGATTCTCCTCTTGAAAATTTTAAAAGCCTGGTTATTCATTTTTCTAACTAATCGTGCGACATTCGCTTTTTTTCATACATAGCTTATTATTTTAAAAAATAAGTTTGAAAAGTAATGCAAATTAAAAAATAATTTTTGCTGCTACTAGAGCTTTTGAGGACGTGAATTTTTTTTATTTATAAACAAACATGAAGGGTTTACAAGGGTGCTGAGCACAAAACATTATTATTTATTGCTTAGAAAATAAAAAAAAATATTTAAAAAACAGACGTTCTATCACAGACGAGTTGAATAAGAGCAAAGAAAACGCAAAAAACAGTTTAAATTGTATAAAAATGCATTACTCACATAAGTACTGTGCATGCGCATACGCATACATTTGCACCCTATATAAGTATTCGAAATAAATGTAAACGAAACTTCAATCATTAGTTCTTGAAAATATTCTCAAAATTCATTAGAAATCCATTTTTTTATATATATTTTTTTTTGCTTTCATGGTAAAGCTCATCTCTGCTTCTTTACGAAAAAAATACCTATAAACTATAAAGTATTCTTTTCATTGATATTTTTACATTTAACTTTACTTATACATATTCATTATGTGCATATATAATAATAGTTATTATTATTTGATAATGTATATAGCAAGTGGCTGGGCTCACAGCGATTCACATAAAAATAGTTATACATATATAATACTCAATGTAAAACATAAATATTATAATCAATGTAAAACATACATATCCTAACTACAACATGTAACGGCATTACAGTGTACACAACATACGTTTATCATTTAAAGAAATGTTTGATTGTTATAAAATTAATTTTGAAATTAAAGTTAGAAGAGACGTGTTTTTAGCGCAGTCTTGAAGGCCTAAGTAGTTGGAATACTGCGAATGTGTAATGGTATTTTATTCAGTTTTGGGGAACAAAAAGAGAAGGACCTTTCGCCAATTGTTTAGTGCGTGTCTCAGGGACAGAGAGAATACGTGTGTCTGCAGAAGAGCGTAAATGAAGAGTGGGGTAGTAGACAGAGAGAAATTAACTTATATAGGAAGGGCGTGAGCCAGAATATTTTTTATCAGAGATCGGACACTTTGTAACCAATCCGTGCTTGTATAGAGAGCCAGTGAATTGAGTACAGTAGCAAACTACTATGGTCATATGTCTTGTCTTAAGAGACTAGCCTGGCAGCTGAATTCTGAAATTTCATTAGTTTTTCAATGCATTGTTTTGGCGAACCTGAATGAAGAGAATTACAATAGTCAAGACGAAAGAGAAGTAGAGCTCAAACTTTAGAACTATGTATAATAATAATAATGACACCCTTTCCAGTCCATGACGGACTATGGGGCAAGTGATGTAGCGTTCACAAGTTTTTAGCCACCACTAACAAGAAGGGGAATGTGTGGCCAGCACAATGCCCCAGGGGCTTTGCCAGTACCTGGGCTCGAACCCGCGACATGGGATCGATAGTCCAGTGCGCTACCACTTAGACCATCGCGCCCCAGAACTATGTATGCATTTACTTAAAAGACCATGGTTTGACGATAAAATAATGGATAAAGAAAATTTTTTGAAAAGTCTCTCCCTCTAAAACAATACCGTGAATTTGTTACAAATAATTCAAATAATAGTTAAAAGCTGAGTTTGAAGATTCAAAAAGACTCAGTAAAAATGGGCATTAAAATGATAGCAGTATGAATATATATTCAACTCCTTAGCTTAAAAGTTGTGTGCATGCTATCCACAACGATAATATTTGAAAAATAATTTAAAAAATTAGAGTAATTAAAAATTTGTAAAAATCGAACACACATAAATATATTTTTAAAAACCAAATTTGCAAGACTTACATTGAGCCTTTAACGATATTAATTGGATTCCTATAGGCCTTTACCACATAGGTCCAATACAAACAAAAGATAAAATAACATAGTCGTGGAGATAATATGTAATTGTCATTAATTTCATGATTCGTTTTTGAAATAATTAAGAATTTACATACGACGATTATACCATAGAGTCTCTGACAGTTATTTTAATGGGTTTATTAATAAATGTCTAAAATTTTCTAAAATGTAAATTGTACGACAAAAAATTGTACATGTGAAATTTTTTTTTATGTGTTATGAGATGTTTTATAGATAGAATAGGTATTTCCTCTCATATTATACGATGTAAATTATCGTTTTAAAACAAATAATTGTTAAATTTTAACACGATTTAAATTTTAAACAATAACTCATGTAAGAGCGTGGATACATACCAATACCCATTAATAACAAAATAAAATAAGAAAATAATAATCCATTAAAGTTAAGGGGTGGATTCGACATGGTCAAACTGTCTGTAGTCGAAACGTCCGGGATCGACGCGCCATGAGATCGAAACGTCGTGGGGTCAAATCAACAGGATCGAACCTTCGGGGATCTAAACTTCATGGAATCATATCAATTACGGTCAGACATATTAAATGATATTATGTATTTTCTTTTCGGCTTAACAAACAGTACTCGAAACAATCATTTTCAGCCATCCAACGGGCATCGTTGTGCAATGTTAAGAAAGTCATTTAAATCAGACCGATACTCTTATCTCTAAGTCATAGATATTACTACGGATTATTTTAAATATTATATTAATTATGAGAAATTAAAATGTTACTTTTTTCTAGCTTTGTCTATTACAATGTTGGTAAATGAACAAAATAACAAAAATAAAACACAAAAGACCAACCATTTTAGTTGTTTTTTTTTAAACAACAATTATGATAGAGGCTTACATTATATCCCGGAAGGATTTTACAAGCGGTAATATCGTTTTATCATATCTCATTTTATCTTATAAATTACAGACGCTCATTCTATGCAGAAGATTAATGGGCCGTTAAAATATAAGCTATACTAAAGAGAAGACTTTTGAAAAAATTAAACATAACAAGTAAAAACTGTTTCAAATCTGCCTTAACATCGGCTATTCCCTGTTGACAAACAAAGGTTGCAATGTTTCCCACCCATAAACATTATCTTTAATATGTAAACAGGTCAGAATCCAAGTAGGCTTTCTTGGAAATCACAGTTTAATATAAACTATACCAGAAACACTATGATCTTAATTAGAGTCGTCGTTGTATGGAGTAAAATGGATCACGTAATTTGCTTATGAGCGAAAGTCGCCCGTTTTTAATAATATTTAATAACTTTACATTTAACTGTTTTTCTTAAATTGTCCGAAAAGTTTTTTTCCTACCAGCAATCGTCATGTGATTCAGAAACTGATAGTTTGAATTAACGTATTTTCCCCCAAAGTAATTACATTTGTGCGTTAACAAAAACATTAAGATATGCACAGAATATATTAACTAATCGATAAAGAGGGAAGACAAGAGGCGTCGTGCATCAAAGCCCACGGCAACGTTGTTACCCAAGTCCTCGAGACGTGTGCTAAGATCCGTCGGGCGGATCCCTTGTTAAATCAAATTTCGAGGTGACAGACTCGCTTGTAAGTAATCTAATCACCCCCACCCACGCACCCACACCCTGGCACGTTGGGGGCCCCGTAAGTGGGCCCTCAAAGTGGGCTGGGTGTCAGATTATCTGGGAGGGAAGACAGTGAACTGGGGGCACTTGATGTTCGCGCGCCGCTGAGAGACCCAGCTCCACCCTGGGCGCTATCAATGTTCGTGTGGTGTTGATTGCGGCTGTCAAGTGCCCTCGAGTCCGTTTGTTCTTTTATTGTTTGGAAATTATTTACAGAACAAAGGAGTCCTAGACGCAGAAAACAAAAATTAACTATTTTTAATGTTTAATTTTGCGTTCGTTTCGAAATTGAAATTGAGCTTGATGGCGTCAATAACATTTCTTTATTTGTAGTCCATACGCTTCTAGAGCTTTATTCCTCATGTCATATACGCACAAATTATAATTATTAAAGTAGCAACCTATTGCAGAAACCTTGGGTTCAATATGCGCAAAATAAAATTCAAGATGTTTGAATGAATGCGTTCCTCCATAGCGCTAATAATATCCATGCTAGACTATAAATAGCCAACTCGCTGCGCTTTGAAGTTAAAATGTTATAACAAAGTCTTCAATTTGTTCTTAAATTGATCTTTGTCTTTACATTCTTTAAAAAAATTGTGGAAGTCTGTCCCACAATTTTGATGACTCTGATTCAAAAGAGCGCACTCCAAAGGATTGTGTCCATACAAACTGGAAACTTTCAGAAGGAACTGGGTAAAAGATCACAGCCCTTTTAGAGATGCATGTTCCAATGTTAATTCCCTAAAGATGCTGCTTCTTTGATCCATTCATACTGCCATAAAAAATGACAGAATCGTATGGTCTATTCTTTCAGCCACAGGAAGACAGTGTAGATCCCCAAGTGCCGAGCGCGGTTTAATGTCGTCTGATTTTCTCATCCTCAATACAATCCGCGCTGCAGCGTTTTTAATTTTTGGAGTTGTTTTGAGGCAATATCCATAATATACTATTGTTACATTAGTCCAGTCTCGATTGTATAAAGAAACTGCAACAGCACTTGCACTCTTATTCAGTTGAGGACGAAACTGACCCAGGGCACGAGGACCACAGAATTTTTTTTTCGAACCAAGTGTCAAGCCCTTAAATGAACTATATACTTCACACGCACTGTTTTCTAACTGGAGGAAAATAGTGTTTTAAAGTTCATGATTATAATGGCACGAGATGTTAGGTGGAACTATTGTAAAATAGAAACTCTCAAAGCAAAATGTTTCGTGTCAGCGTTACCCTAATGGCTGTGTGTGATCATATATAGGTTTTGCATTTATTTTTACCCAACCCATGTGTCGAACAAACGTATTTTGCTGCGTATAATTTGACAAAGGGTACCTTTTGAAACCCTAACACCCCATTGAGTGAATGTGTGCTCCATAATAAGTAAATTAACATTCATAAGTGTGGCAAGAAGCTCTTTTATTGCATCACTATTTATGTTGTTGTCGCATTGAGAAATAAGGTTTATTACCACAAATAATTAGTTAATTCCTAGTCTTATCTGACATCGTTTGGGACTGTCTCGCTGGAGTGATTCTACCAGATCGCTGTTCTTGGTGTTCAAATGTAACGGCTTTAAGAGGCTGAAAAATAAATTTTACCTACTCACAGTTTTCAAGTTGAATCAACTGATGCTAAAGCTACTAAATAATGTTTCGTTTTGGTCATTTCCATCAACAGCTTCGTGTGTTAATTGAAACAGGCTTCACCATCTTCACTACCGTATATACTCGTTCTAAGGCAAACTTTTTGGTGGGGTAAAAATCTAGGGTAAAATGTTGTGAGGGGGGGGGTCGACTTACGAGCGGGTCATAGTTGATTTGTGTACGTACATTGAATATCGGATTTTGTTATTGTAGATCATCAAGTTTTTTGTCTACATTCAAAAAGATTTGACGGCTCTATTAGAAGCTATAAAATATTATTAAACATCCGCATTTACCTTATTTATTCATTTTATTATTATAATAATTTGTTTATGCTTTGATAAACTGATTTACATATTTTATCTTCAATAACGAATTTTAATGTAGTCGCTTTCGAAACTGTTTACCAAAGAAACAAATAAAATACTTTTTAAAAATCTTTTTTATATACGGTATTTATTTTAAATACAATTACTAACTACTTTTTGTTTCGTAAAATATTTTATATTACTAAAAAATTAGCGTTTAAATTTCTAATTGACTTTCTCTGAAATTCGAATCTAAAAAATAGAATCGTAAAATGTTTAACAGGCGTTTTATTTCTAGAATTGTAACAAAGTATTTCAAACATTTACAAGAATATTATGCATATCACACCATTGAAGTCATCGAAATCTATACATTTTTTAACAGAGAAGAGGGATTTCAACAACAAAATTATAATAAATTCTTTAAGTAAAGAGTGTGGTCTTATTAGTGCGTAGTGCATTAATCACCAGTGATGTAATATGTTACGGAACTAATCAATAATGATGGAGTGCAACAGCGCATACAATCTATCGACTGTGTTACGTCAGATGTAATCAAACGTGGTTTACCTACAGAGGGAACTTGTCAAGGGTAATAATCCGGGCCTCCGGATCACTTCAAACGTGAAGGAAATAAGGGCTGCAATTAATTTCAACTCCATTCTCAGTTGAGCTTTGCGTTGAGCTCCCTTGCATACAAATATGATGGCTGTAAGGACTGCAATTTATTTCAACACTTTAATTTTTCGCATAGCTTTTCATTCGAACACTGAAGGACAATATTAGGGTCAACACCACACCAACCTCTGAAAAATAATAAATGGACCACGTGACAAAGATAATATAGCGGATTGAAAAATGTGTAAATGTAATTTTTATAACAATTACTATAATAAATTATAGTTTTAGAGCTCAGGGATTTTGATGTCATTCCACATGTAGGATAAAATAAATTATTTTTTTCGGTTATTTTTTGAAAAATATTTGAAAAGAAAAATTATCCGTGCCTCTTCTAGACACCATGGAGTTTCGAGCCTTGTACATTCCCCACATGAAGATTCAAATACTATAAAAAAAGTATTGTTAAAAGAAATCTGTTTTCTAGAATCAGTAGATCCATTTAAAGACTCGGGACTGTGCGCCTACTCTTCGACTTAGTGGTGTAGTTTGGTCTCACGACCGGGCTAAACAGGACAGCAATTAAACTGATTTCCACGCACTTCTTCACCATCTACATACTCTTGGCTTTGGATGATCTGTTAATTTTCGCAAATAATTTAAAATGAAAAATAACGTTTATATTTTCTGTTCCTTTTTTCTCTAACAAAAATAAATGTTTGAAGATATAAATATTGGAGTAATTCCACAACTAGAAGAAATTTATGACAAACCGATGATTTTCTTGATATCTTGTTGGATATAAAAAGTGTATGTGTATAGGCGTTAAAAAAAAGTCCAAATGATCCAAATGCTAACATTTAAGCACAACAAAACAATACAAGAAAACACGAGATTTTGTTATTCACACCTCCATGATCAGATGAATGCATAAAATAAAACAGTTGCAGCAGAAATCATACTCAAAAAACCTTCGGGAGTTGTGCTTGAGATGTGAACTAAGGTAAAAGTTAAGATTTATCTTTACACATACTGGTCAAGAGTCGAGACATCAAAGTTTTTGTTCCTATATAGAAAATAAAATCTTTAAAAAAAAATATGTAAAAACATTTTTTAATTATTTTTTTCTGAGTCTATGGAAAAATAAAGATATTTGTATTAAGTATTTAATAAACCTTTACACAAAAAAATTGTGAGATTTAATCGTGGAAATCTTGACCATATTGCACGTGTCGAAAAAATAAATTTTCTTCGAATTTAAAGATTGGCGTCGTTCTTATTTGCATTTAGAACTGCTATTCGGATGATACCCGGCTGCTATCCCATCTGTTTAACCGCACATCAACAAACATTAATTTAAGGCGAATCCAAACTGTTGTTAACATAGTTAATGCTATCAAATTTGAGATGTTGGAAAAAATTCTTCCCTGCACCTGTTGCCATGTGAAGAATAAATAAATTCGTGAATTTAAAGGAAAAGGCATCTACTATTTTATGTTTAATATGGGCAGTGTTGCACAGTGTATATATATTTGGGAGGAGAGTGGGAGGACACGTTTTAGGAATTTGTTCAATTACACCAGGAAATGATCTAATGAGTTTGTTTTTTTTAAAATGAATTTACTGGCCAGACAACAACAGATTGAATGTAAAGTCTGTTGTTTTGACAGACCGCCTGAGTCCAACCTCCGCAGACACCCCCAGCATGTCATCTGCCGAGTATATAAGGGGGATATTGCATTAGAATTTAAGGGAGACGATATCTTCATCTTTCGGCGGATTTCCTATTAATCGTTGTAAAATTCATTGATATTCTTTATGTATCACTAGTAGACCCGTCCTGCGTTGCAACGATCTCAGTAAAAATGAATAAATTTAAAGAAACCAATGAGTGGTATGTTTTAAACACAATTATGCCAGAAACGTTCGCGGTAGTGTGAAAAAAAAGTCCAAGTTTCATAGCAAAAGGTTAAATAAATTAATAATTTATACAACAGAAGAGACGATATTAAGGTCCCCAGCTCCAAAATAAGTGATAATTAAAAATAAAATTTTCTTGTCATTGTACTCAAGCTTTATTTTTCAATATCGTGTAAAATTGAACGTGGAATACAATAAATAATTTTCAGTAAAAAACACATTTGGGGCCCCCCTTCTCCGAGGGAATGGACATTAGGAGTTAAGTGCCCTATAGTAATTTAAATATAGTCTCTAAAGTTTTTATATACTAAGTTTGGTCAAAATCCAGTTTTTTTCGCATTATCTAACCCTTAAACTAATTTTTTATATAGCCAATACAGGGGAAAAAATGACATTAAGGTGCCACAGGGCCCATCCGGTGCAAGATTTCAATTTCAAAAACATGTTCATTTTAATTTGTTTTATCATGGATATATATTTGTCAAGATCGTTATAACGTGAATAGGCAAAATATCTTAAACATATACGACATATGGGGCGATAAATATTTAAGTATTTTAATATGGGATACCAAGTTTTTAAATACAAAGTTTATTTAAGATCCATTCATTTACTTAGTACCTAACGCATAAACTAAATTTTATATAGCTCATATAAGCTAAAAAACGACAAAGGGCCCCAGGGCCCAATTCTGTGCAAGACATAAAGTTCAAAACACCTGTTCGTTTCAATATGGATAATAATGCCTTTCAAATATGCCTTAACATCGGCTATTCCCTGTTGACAAACAAAGGATTTATCATTATTTTTCAAGATAGTTAATAAATAAATGTGGAATACATTCTTAAATGTTGACGAAAAATGGAATTTTGGGCCACCAGGCCCGAAGGAATGGTAATTATGAGTTTATTGCCCTAGAGTATTTTAATATTGGCTGTCAAGTTTTTATATACAAAGTTTAGTTAATATCCATCAATTAACACAGTAGCTACCGCTTAAACTAATTTTTATATAGCGCATGTAAGCAAAACATGACATTATGGGCCCCCGGCGCCCCATGAGTGTTAAATTTCGGAAAAAAGTAGCCATTTACCATCAAGGGAGCATACTAAACAGTCTCGAAAAGGTTCATGACGATAGGGTGAATGGTTTAGTCAGCTAGAAAAGGGCATGCACACACACACACAGACATACTTTGATTTATATGTATATATAGATATAGTTAAATAAAAAGGCATAAAGGGAGCCCGGGCCTATTCGGTGCGAGATGTCGATTTCAAAAATCTTTTCATTTTAATTCAGTTTCGTCAGTGATATATTTATCAAGATCGTTAAAAAGTGAATGGCAAAAATATCTTAAACATATATGAAAAAAGACATTTGGGGCCCCCAAATTTTTTATAAAGCTCGTATAAGCAAAAAACGACATTAAGGGCCCCAGGGCCTAATTATTGCAAGAAATAAAGTGCAAAACATGTGTTCATTTGAATAAATTTCAAAATACATATATTTATTTATATTTCTCAATATTGTTAAAAATTAAATGGACGATAAAATATTAAACATTTCCTAAAAAAAGCAGTTTGGGCCCCAGTTTAGGCCCCCAGACCCGAGGGAATGAAAATTAGGAGTTCAGTGCCCTATCGTAATAAAATATAGACCCTTGAGTTACTAAAATGGGTCAAGATACATTAATTTTCTCAGTATTTTACGCTAATAATAATTTTTATTTTGCAAATATAATAAAATAATGACATTTAGGGGCCCTTTCGTTGAAAGATGTTAATTTCAAAAACTGCTCATTTTAATTCAGTTTCTTCAAAAATATATTCCCCCAAGGTCGTGAAAAATTGAATGTGGAAAAATATCTTAAACATATACGAAGAAAGTACATTTGGGGCCCCCGGCCCCGAAAGAATGGACATTTGACGTTCCGTGCCCTATAGTATTTTAAGTTTTTGTATTCAAATTTTGGTTAAGATCCATTCTTTTACTCAGTAGCTAACGCATCAACTAATTTTTATATAGCTTATATAAGCAAAAAAGACATTAAGGGCCCCAGGACTCATTCAGTGCAAGATATAAAGTTCGAAACACCTGTTCATTTCAAATTGTATAATAATGAATACATGTGTCATCATTTGTTAAGATTGTTAATAACTGAATAGCGAATAAAATCTTAAACGTTTAAGAAATGAGACTTTCTGGGCCCCTAGCCCCAAAGGAATGATTATTATGAGTTCAGTGCCCTATAAAATTTTAATATTGGCTATCAAGTTGTTATATACAAAGTTTGGTTAAGATACAACAATTTACGCAGTAGCTAGCGCTTAAACTAATTTTATATAGCTCATATTAGCAACAAATGACATTATGGGCCCCCGGTGCCCCATGAGCGTTAAATTTAGAAAAAAAAGTTGCTAGTTACCATCCCAGGTGGGTACTCGACAGTCTCCAAAAATTTCATGACGATCGGATGAATGGTTTAGTCAGCTATAAAGGACATGCATACACACACACACACAGACATACTTAGATTTTATATTTATATAGATAAGTAGTAATTATATTTTGGAGTTTACAACCTGTAATATAAGAATTAGGCTGTAAAAACTAATATGCGCTGTTTGGTGAAATCATTGAATTAGTTATGTCGGTAAATAATTTAAATCATTCAATAAAAATAAAGTCGTTCACTATATTCACTGAAGTTATGTGATTCTCGTCCTCAAGTGATGGCTGCAGGTAACGTAGGACAATCTTATAAATGTACCCTCTTCAGCGGTTCGAACAACATGGAGTTAACACAATAAATAGGATCCCATGTTTTCACTGATATAAGTAACGCACTTTAAAAGTTTAAACTACTTGTCAAATATTTAATTGGAACGTAGTGGAATAAAATTTTAATAAATGTGTTTTATACGCCTACAATTTTTTTTAAATTTATCGACCAGTATAGTCTGTGAGCTAGGAATCTTGTGAGCAAGAGTAAACCCACTTTCCGATTGGTTAACGAGTTGAAACTTGGTACAGACTCTCATTTCTGATAACAGACACGACCTTGTCATCAGATATCTTAATAAGGGTTGTGTGTTAATAGATCTAAGAAAGACGAGATCATATGTCCGTTGGGTTGCGTGTTTCTGTTACTATACGTTAAATACGTTAGAGATGTCAAAATTTGGCGACAATTTATAATAAACGAAACAAAGATTTTTAAACGATTCTATAAGTAAACATTTAGCAGGACCTTTCATACAGCTTATATTGAGTTCAAAATCGAAGCTCAGACTGCTTCAGCAAACTGTGGGTAAACAAATAACAATAAGAAATTTTTTTATTTATCCGAAAAGAATTCGAATTTGTTTTGAAGGAATTCTGTTCATTAACAATACAGTAAGTTAAAATAAAGATGTTACTTAATAATATAGACTTATTACTTTGATTTTGTATAAGGAAAGTTAATAAGTTAAGACGAATGAATATATTTTTTTTTCTTTTGAAAAGTCGGCTTAAATGTAAACGCGCCCCGTGCGTCACTATGCCTTACTATTTGAAATAACTCATTGGCATTATATATACATAACAATTAAGTTCTTATTTCACTTTCAGATTTCAAATTTATAGATTGTAGATATTTTACAGAAAAAGGTTTATTATTATTTGGGAAGGTTGTGAAGACAATGTGAGAGTAAGAATATCGTTAACCTAAAATTTTACCTTTGTTCGAGTTTCCATGTAGAAATGGAAGAAAATCCCATGGTCTTCACAATTGTACAAGTTTGACAAACTATTGTCACCTTACTTTACCATTTTAAGTTTCAAGCTATCGATTAATTTTTTAATTAATGTTTTAATGCTTAAATGAACCCGGCAATCGGTTCGATACAAACATATTTTTATTATGAGCACAAGCTGATGTTATACTTCGATTTTCGCTGTTGTTTTATATTATTCTTCAATTACTAATGACAAAGATCAGATGTTTCGATATGAATAACATTTGTCTATAAAATTGTTATAAGTACACCCTTTCGCGCAAACCTTTAGGGAGCCTCGGGGGCCCCACTATTTGAGAATCACTGCATTATTGCAACTTTCCATCTTTGAACTGATATGCACGTGAATTCTAATCGTCTCATACTTGCATCGACGCACACAATATGCTCCTCAATAACTATACCGACACATCCATTGACTGTACACCTTTGTACCGACACATCCATTGACTGTACACCTTTGTACCGACACATCCATTGACTGTACACCTTTGTACCGACACGCTAATTGACTGTATCAATTCTATAACGACACATTTACTGATGACATCAACTTTGTACCTACACAATTATTAACCCTGTAACTTTGTACGTATACAATTTTTGACCGTATCATGTTTCTTTCTTACCGACACAATTATTGATTTATTTCATTTCCATCGACACAATTATTGACTGTATCAATTTTGTACCGACACACCCACGAATAGTCAAGCACAAGACATGTACCATGTAAGGGGCCGTCCATAAAGTACGTCACACTATTTTTGGACATTTTTAACTCCCCCCCTCCCCCCTGTCACAAACTGTCACAAATCTCGACTTTCTCGACCCCCCCCCCTAAAGTACGTCACAATATCGAGCAAAAATGTTGTTTTTTATTAACAAAATAATTAAAATTTATTATAAAACACCATGACGTCAAACAGGGTCGGACCCCCCCCCCTGTCACAAACTGTCACACTTTCTTACACCCCCTCGACCCCCCCCTTCTGGAGCGTGACGTACATTATGGACGGCCCCTAATCCTTGTAACGACACACACACTCATTTATCCACTGGTCTACCTGGGATTAGTGCCAACAGAAAAGGGGCAAATAACTTTTATTGACAACGACCAACCCTCAACATAACGAAACCCCAAACTGTAGCTACTTTGACTATTCGTGTATGAATGAAGGAGATGCCGATAGTCGCGGCAACAGGTGGCACAAATGACGGTTTTTCTTTACGAGTCCCAGCTCCTGCCTCCCCCCCCCCGTCACCCCCTCATCCCCCCACACACACACACAACCATTTTATTATGGAAAAAAAATCCCAAGTTAAAATTTGTTCATGAGTCATTCCAAATTTGATAACGACTGATCGGCACAGACGCCCCCTGGTGGAAATGGAGGGTAAGGAGCGGGAGTTGAACCTGTTAAGGCACCCACGTGATTTATATTTGAGGTCCAATATACATCAAGATAAATTAAACATTACTTTTAATTTTTTAAGTATGAAACCTCCTGTTCTACTTTCTACAATGCTATTGATTATATCATTTTAAACGTTGTCATTTTCTCTTGAACTATAGCTAATAATAATGGGGCACTTTTACGTAAAATCTTTGGAATTATCTTTCATTTCTTTGGAATTTATTATTATCGTTTAGCATTGTCTTACTTAATGTTTCAGAATTTATCCAACTAGGCTGAAGGAGTGAATCTCCGGTGTTAATTCTGTACGAATAACTAACTATCTCTTGGTCGTAAAGAGAGAATGTCTTAGTTCCTTCATTTAAATTAAGTGTTAATCCCACCACGGCACGGAGGCGCAACGAATGAACTCATTTATGGATTCACCGATACAGATCCTAATGGAACCACGTCTTAAGGCAGCGATGCCGAACGATAGTTTCAGATGTATTGAACGATGGTTGCTAATAAACAACAGTCAAAAAAAAGTTTTAATGACGAATGTTGCGTCCATTTCTGAACATTTATATGAAATTTTATGTGTGTAACTATGTTTAGGAAGATTTAGAGTGCAATGTGTTATCTGTAGTTGTTGAACATGTTTGTAAAGCGCTGTGAGCCCAGCTGTAGGCTGGGGTACTGCGCTATATAAGTGAACAAATAATAATAATACTAATAATAATAATAATAATATATGTTGTATTCATGTTATGAATGATTTACATTGAATAAAGTGATCATTATGTGTGTTACTATTTGTATGTTAAAGCGCCGTGGGCCCAGTTGCTTGCTTGGGTACTTCGCTTTATATAAATTATCAAATTTGTTATATGTAATATTGTTATTACAACGTAAAGCCTTCTGACTGCTTCTCCTGGGACCTTGATTATGTAACTTGGTTTTCTATCTCTAGCAAATGCTTAAACAGGCTATGCTTTTCTTGAAAGTCATATTTTTTCAGCTGTCCAATAAGCAAGTAGGTTTATGGGCATTGGTCGGGGGGGGGGTGCGGGGGTCATTGTACAGACAATGATATAGCCCTCAATAAATGGTATACAAATTGACACTTCGGGAGAATTTCATCTTCCCTGTCCTAAGCTAGTGGTAGTACTGTTTCCTTTTGGGGAAGTCACACATTTTCATTCAAACTATTGAACTCACACACCGCATGCCTTTTCCCATCTTTTAGAGACAAAAACTCACATTTGTACCAATCTTCCCTAAACTTCGTCCCACCACAAACATTTCTTAATTATTGAACAAAGAATGATCCCATATTGCTCTACGATCTACCCACTATCAATCAATCTGGTGTTTCCCTACCATCAACCAACTATCGATTACACGTTATCCTACCATCAACTCACTATCGATCCCCTATAGCCCTTCAATCAACTCCTCCAACATTGCCCTACCATCAACCCAACCATCGATCACACGTTGGCTTACCATAAACTCACTTTGGGTTCCCTATAGCCCTTCAATCAACCACCATCGACTCCTCCCACGTTGACCAAGCATCGACCCACCATCAATCACATGTTGCCCTACCATCAACCCAACCATCGATCCAACTTTACCCTACCTCCACCCCACCATCGTTTTACTTATGTTTCACTAATTCTCTGACCCGCCCCAAAAATTCCGATGATCTCCTGAATCAAGTTTCGTCAGAAAGATTCCAACAGCCTCCTTCACGTTAAAATATAAAATTGTGCTAGATATATTCACCAATGGTTATCCCTACCTTACGTTCCCTTTCATTAATGTTGTCTTATTCTTTCATTAACAGACGATCAAAGGTCAAGTCCTTGAACTGTGCCAAGTGGGATCTACAGTTTATTCACTGTTGACAAAGACGATTCACCTACAAACAGCAGATGATGTATATATGATGTGGATAACCTTTTTATAACGATTAAAACTTGTAAACGTTTCGGGGTAAAATGCTGTGCATGTGACTTGTTAAGTTGTGTGAGAATGTGTTTATTTCCCTAATTGTAAATAGACAAAGAAAGAAAAAAACCAAAACATAAGAACGAAAAACGTTCTAAAAGAAATGCGTCATCGGTATGAAAAGTTAATTTGAAAGGGATGTAACAAATAGCGGTAAGATAGTATGGAGAAAAATTGCAGACGGTTCAGATAGATTTACAATAAAAAAATATATTAAAAATAAGATTATTTCAATGTTACATAAACCAAGTAAGAGCCAAGGAACAAACTGACCAAAAACATACAACAAACAAATAAATAAACGTCACAAAAATAAAAGAAACTAAATTTTCTTTCATCTCATTTATTAGTTGTACAAATGACAATGTAAAAACTAAAATGTTGGTACCCGAGCAAATACATTAAATGATTTTTCTCCTGTTTATGTATAATGACAATGTCACCTTAGGGAACAGCCCTTATGTTATATCATGCATCTAAGAGAAATGGGGAAACCATGGATGGATAGGGGTGGGTGACTCAGCACATGAAGTATGATATAATTAATCTGTACATGGGCCTGCATAAATTTTTCCACGTTAAAATAGTTGATGTTTTCAAAAAATGTTGTTGTTGTTTTTTTTTCAATGTTTGCCGTTTTGTGTGAACTATCAGATCTTTGCTGTGGGATATTTCTAAAATATTTTTGATGATAGCCAAAGAAATTAAAACTATAAATCGCACCGTGCTTCTGTCTGTCATTTTTTTCTGTCTGTTTTTGCATTTTGTATATGGGTGTAAAACAAACTTACGTCTCTCCACGGTTGAAGACAAGCCGATTAAGATTATTGACAATGTTCCCTTTAAGCTGCGCGGCGGTGCGGCCGCTCAGATATCTGACAGACGCCGCGCAGCAGTTTAGAATCACCGCGCAGCAAATTAGGTAAAATATTGTACAAAAAATAAATGCTTGGGCAACTTTGCACACGAGTTTTTTAACTTTGCACACGGACCAATGAACTTTAGAGGGAACATCGATTATTGATACATAAAATTCAACATTTATGTTTGTGGGTTCTCTTGTGTTTTTAAACAAATATGCTATATAATAAAAGGCAATGTTCCGTGCGGTCATCGATAGCGATTGGTCCCTCAAACACATATGACTCCTACAGCCAATCATATTGAACACGTTTACGCGGACGTTCAAGACGAGTTATGTTTGGTGCAGTATTTCTTTCAAGACTTTATTTTGAGTTATGCGAGTTGAGATTTATAGTCAAAAGCTATGTTTTTACGAGTTATTTATGTTAACTATAATGAATAGTATTTTTGACGTGATGCGCAGGTATGCCGGTCGAGACGGGAGTTACAACATGCCACCGAACGGTGGCGGAACGTCCTTGGACCGGCTTTGTTGCCCGTATTTAATAATTTAAAATGAAACACTAAATATATCTAAAGAACTGTTGAGATTTGGTTTTGAAATTTGATAGTGTTAATAGTTCAGCTGGAATCATACAGTTGTATTTTCTCTTAAACATACAAGCCTTTTAACCCTGCCAACACAAGTTTTGAATACAGTGAACGGCTGTGTTTACTAGAAAGGATGTTGAATTTTGCCATATAATATCTTTGATTACGTATTAAAAGTGTTAAAATGACCATTAAAAATCTAACGTAAGTATGAAGGTGTGGCTGACCTTGCCCCCAACCAATCAAACACCACACACAGATACTTATCGCCAGAGGTTGTTTTTAATTGAATCACTTGTTTTTAAAATTGTAATAATTGGAATACTCTTTTAATATTCAGAGTATGAGTAACAGGCATCCAAACATAATTTAAAACCTTAGAGGCGCCGGAACTACATTTAACTAAAAGCTCATATCCCGCAAAAGAGTAATAAACTTTAAAAGGTAATGTGCTCATAAACTTTTATCCAACAATGTTTTTTTTTCCTTGTAAAAATCAAATTGAATTCGTTGTAGATTGGCCCATTATTTTTTAAATAGATTTTGTGTGTTACAGTAATGGAAACCCTTAGAGAGCTTCCCTAACGCAATGAAATGTTCAAAATTAGTGACTGTTAAAGTAATCATAAAGTAATAACATAATCAGTTAAGGAAGATATCAGATTTTTATTTTAGGTTTATAATTTTAAATCAGTTTTCAACCACCATCACAAACAAAAATTTTCTTTAATTAATCCCAGTGTTCAAGACCTAAAAGAGGTTATACGTACATTGTACGAACGACTTTTCAGCGATACTCAGAATCTAAAATTTACTTTAATCAAATACGGACAGCGGTACTTGAAAGATTGTCATGGACATTTGTACCGATAGAAGGCACTAAGAGACAGCCCTTAATAGGCTACTGAATCTAGTTTCATTTCAACAGACAGATATGGTGAAATTAACGATTAAACCAATAACTGAGAACCATTTCAAAATATTTAAACAAATGTTGAGAGCCACATTGAGGCACTATGGGTCATTAAACATTATTTGGAGGTCTTCCAGTAACCCTTGTAACATATATTTCATAGAGTATTCGGGAGACGCAATGTGAACAGAGAAGAGCCGTATGCGGCTTGCGAGCTACAGTTAGGCCACCGTTGGTTTAAGCCTTTGAAGCGAAGAAGGAGATTGCCCATTATTATTTTTTTCGAGCACCATCCAGAGTGTTTTTTTTTCTTGCAATTTTTAGTAACATAAAAAATTAACATTTTGAGATACCAAATGTAACTAGCTGATGGAGGACCGTTCCCTGATGGTTTCTTCGATGCCAGACGAAGTTACTTGAGAATCACTGGCAGGCGGGGGCCGGAAGCTTGAGTTCCTTCATCACGAGTTCATTAATTGACGACCAGCTGCCCGCCATCCCAGCCCACTTCCGGTAGAAATGGTCACTTCATCTCTCCATGATACCGACACAAATTGACCTCAAGTAGCCTTTGATACAGCCAACTGTGGTTAATGTTTTGTTGACATGACCTGCTTCCTTCCCGCACTAGCGGACAGCCCGACCCAACCCGACCCCCCCACCTCACCCTACATTTCCCGCCCCTGCAACAGACTTTGACAAGTCTGACGTCGCCGTACACACAGTTCAAATAGTTAATGAGGATTGTAGTTGAAACAAAATGAAATTGGAAAGAGTTATGATTTTTTTAAACTGGACTTTGTCATTATAAAAGTGACCCATTTGATGTCAAAAGTTTTATATATTTACTAAAAATCTTTTGATTTAATGTATTTATTATGTTCTAGACCGATTCGAAAGAATTATTCTATGGCCATCAAAGGTGCAAGGGGAAAAGTTTCAATTAGTTTTTAAGTAAGTTTTATAATATAGATCTAAGACAGTGCATCTCAAGGTGGTGGTCAATGTTTAGGGAGCAATAAGCACATAAAGTTAAACAAATAAAATATAAATAAATTGCATATCGCAACCATGTCAGTAAAGGAAAAATAGTGCTCCTGTCTCTTGTGCAATGGAAACATTCCTGCCGGCCTGGCATACTATAAGGTTTGAGAAGCACTGATTTTAGATATTATTTCAACAAAGGCCCCCGGCATTCATATTATATTATATAGCAAAGGAGTCTTTATCTTTTTAATTTTTTTTATTTTTAGTTCTTGCTCTATACACAGTAAGTCATTCTTTGTTGGAAAGGAATTTACGTTATTCCAGAGGCGTCACTAAGGTTGGTGTCACCCAGTGCGGTAGCTCATAGTGTCCCCCCCCCCATTACGATTTACTCCATAGATCTCCTCCAAGTCTGCTAAGTGCCAAATAATAGGAACATACATAATTGTACATATTGGTGTCACCCCTTGTGATTGTGTCACCCCCGCCCCCCACCCTATTGATGCCACTGCATTATTCCTTAAATTAGTGAAGCCAAAAAGGGGGCCTAACTATAAATGAAATGGGTTGGTACTAACTTGTGTCTTCTACCTTCTCACAAAGTAAACACAAAAAATGATTATGATACATTATTAAACTTTCAATTTCTATAGCATAATTTGTTTTTTGGTAATACTTTTAAATAGAATCTGGATTAACTCTAAAATTCGTAACATTTGCAGTGTCATGTTTTAGAGATAACAATTTCTGTTTTTAAGAGAGTGTATTGGTCCTCGCCAATAAGAAGTCATACATTATAAATATCATCAAAAAAGGCTGAGTGTCCTTGTAAAAAAACATATCTTCAGTCCTTGTCAATCAGGTTATAGTGTGTACATGCCAATACAAAAAAGTGTGTGTTAATGTAAATGAAAAATCCCGCGTGTAAATTACAAACGCTGGGTTTTGCCATCAATAATACGGTCCTTTTCACGCGTTAATAATTTCGTTTTCTGAATGGCTTGTCTTTAAATTCCCGGAAAATTTGACTTTAAAGCTAAGCGCCCCATCCCTCTCCCCCCTTTTTCCCCTCCAACAGCTTGACACCATCTAAACCAACACAAACCAAATTCTAAATATAAACACTTGGCCACAATTATGGTGACTTGCTGAATTTTGCTCAAGGCTTTAGGTTCTGTTTTAACCCTACCCACCCACCCCCACCCCCCAAAGCTCAAATTGCTTTCAGAAATCTGCCGCATAATCTAAGACTGACTTATGATAAATGGTCCTGGGAGGGGAAAATGCCTTTTGACAACCTCGAGTGTTCAAAGCAGCGCTGCTTTTTGATCCTTCCATTGCGGTAGCCTCCATTTGACGAGCATTCTAAGTCGGTCATGCCGGTATTAAAGAAACAAGCACTGTACCTTGGTAAACACTAGGAGGAAACTGTTTGTTTAGACGAAGAGGGGTAGGAATGGGTATGAGGGCAGGGCGATGTGCGAGCGGTCTGGAAACCACTTCCAGCTCGGCCACAGTATCTCCGAGCCGCATAATAAATTTCACACCTTTCTTTATCTTCTAAAAATACTACTAGTATAATACCTGATAAGACAAAGCCGCTTTTAACCATTCGAGATATAGTTCAAGTTGGTCAAACATGGTAAACCTGTTCGACATTATTCATATAATCAGTAAAATCTATTCAATTCTCCGTAATTGTCTAACGTCGGCGATTTGTTGTAGGTACGCGCTGCAGGTGCGAGGCACCCATGTCTCTTAAGTATCTATGTGAATGAATGGAGAATGTTATCATAGAAAGTAAGAATATGGCAGGCAGGGTAGAAACGACTAGAAATAAAACGTTTTTTCCGTTTTTTTTAAAGATTGTTATAAAATTCACAGTTTTAAATTTCAAGCTTTTATACTTTTCTCCGGCGTATCGATATATATATATATATATATATATATATATATATATATATATATATATATATATATATATATATATATATATATATATATGTTGAAGTGCCCCCTCTATAACATTCCAGGATATCTCTATCTCGGTATAGAAAAGATCACCAGCCTCCACAGAGCGAGATCGCCTGATCGCCAGGACAACGCTTAACAGGACAGCCCCACCTCCCTCCCCCATCAACCGACCCTAACGTTTGGTCATGTATAATTGGAAGTGACATTTTTGCGATGCAGAGCTCCCCATAATTACGACAAGCCCACAACACTATCCCCCCCCACACACACACACACACACACCGGCCAAGTCCGAAAGTTACCGGTACCAGTTTGGGTGTAAGGTGCCAGTGCATTCTCCCTTATCGGAATGGCCAATCTTTGTTTCAGTTGCGGGGGGAGGAACGTGAGAAGCGACGGAGGAAATAACCGTCAGGCTTATACCCCAGGCATACCTCGGGAGCTAAGGCGGGCAAGGAATTCGCTTTAAGCCCCATGTCCGCTAGGACCGCGATGGCTTATCGAAAGTGGGCCCTAATAGAGCCGATGGCTTGAGCAGCAGAAGCCGAAGTCCATTATCAGGCCCCGTTGGGCCCGAGGGGGGAGACCGAGTTGACGCACAGAAATGCGGGAGCCCGAAATGGTGCGATATTTACGTGGACTAACACTGGGGGGAGGGTAAACATTCATCAAAATGGGCTAAAGTTAGATACAAGTCAGAGTCCAAGACTGGATTCGGGTTTTTTTTTAGGGGACGCAGGGAGAGTGACAGTGTGCACTGCAGGCCCGTGTTTCTAGCTAATACAGCTGTACAGCTTAATGAAACCAATTCTATAGGGGGATTAAAATTGGGGGAAATGTTTGGACTTTTTTTTTCCTAAGCGGTTTCCAATTTTGTTGACAAGATTCAAACTTTTGGAACAAATAACTGTTGAAACAGCCTGTATAATGAAGGTTGACTCGGTCAAAACGATTTATGAGGAGCCATATCTCCATAAGCCTAATTTAGACTATTTGTTTGTGGAACTTTGTACTTGGAAGTTTGCATGCAAGTTGTATGATATATGATGGGTTTACCAGCGAGATAGTATTCAACGCAACACAATATGTCAAATTGACAGATCTATTGGGAAAACCTGAGGCTCAAAAGAAGTAATTTATTTTTACTTTTACTTTCGCGGCTTTCACGTGTAAATTATTTTATTACGTTAAAATGCACAATAAATTTAAACATATCAATATTTGTATTGATGCATACATTTCAATTTTTTTTTAAATTTTAGTTAAACTAAAGGCCAATAAGCAGAATATAAAAATTATATATGTAGATGTAATATATATAAAATGTTGCATGTCTATGGCATTTAGACTCTAAAGACAGCATTTATTGGATCATAGTGATGTTACCTAAGTAACAATAACACCTATCACCGACAATACAAATGACTAACAAAGACTGTCTACACAAAAAAATGCGACTCTACATAGCCGTAAATACTAATGTGCACAGAGCTAAACATCTAGACAGCCCTACGTGGCTATGCAAACATAAACATCTACACAATACCAAGTACCGACTCAACACTGAAAAATCAAATTCAAGTCAAAATGAATATACAAGCTCATCATCATCAACCATACATAAATGATGACATAAAAATGAAATTATACATTTCTAAACATTTAATAAGGTTTTTATTTCTTTTCTTATTTTAAACAACAAAGATGTAAACCTAAATCCTAATTGTAAAATAAAAAAGTCATAAATAAATAGTTAACTTAAAATGACTAATATTTAAAAAGAGTATTCCAACTCATCCCCTAATGTTTTAACATAACTAAACATCGCTATATTTTTCACACAATTTTTACGTGAACCCAAATGGCCAGACAACCCTTACGTTCTGTCCCACTATCTCAATGGTAACTCTAAATGGCCAGACAACCTTAACGTTCTGTCCCACTATCTCAATGGTAATTATAAATGGCCAGACAACCCTAACGTTCTATCTGTCCCACTATCTCAATGGTAATTCTAAATGTCCAGACAACCCTAACGTTCTATCCCACTATCTCAATGGTAACTCTAAATGCCCAGACAACCCTAACGTTCTATCTGTCCCACTATCTCAATGGTAATTCTAAATGTCCAGACAACCCTAACGTTCTATCGCACTATCTCAATGGTAACTCTAAATGCCCAGACAAGCCTAACATTTTCTCTTTTTTTTTCTCTGTCCCACTAATACCATGGTAACTCTAAATGCCCGTAAAACCCTAAATGCCTAACCGTGTCTAAAAATTTTCACGGCCCCATAAATCTTCCCAAAACATCATTTACACTAATTGTTACAGTAGTACTCAGCACAAAATGTCAACAATCCTGTATACCTACGTAATCTTCTGATGTCTTCTGTCTAAAAATGAACTTCTGGAGCCGAGAAAATATGGTTTTAACTTGAATCGAAATTGGTGAGTTGAGCTTGAGGCATTTTGTTTTTTTTTATCATGAAAATATGTTTAAAGCGTATTTATTTATAAGTGAGATTTAATTTTTTCGAGTAAACCTTTATATCTATATTAGTTCCTTTTAAAAAAAAACATAACGGCAATTTTGTTTTGTTGTTGTTGTTTTATTTGCGGCTGGATAGCGAAGTCGATAGTGCGCTCGCCTTAAAGCTGAGGGGCATGGGATCAGCCCACATTAAAGCCACACAAAAAATTGATGAATGACTATCGCTAAAAAGTCCTCCGCTGACCTGTAGAGGAGATGGACCACTCTAAGATCTACCAAGCCCCGAGAAAGTTTTAATGGAAACAGCAGAACCCCTACGACCACGAGGTTATGGGACACCCAATTTTTTTTTAATTGATGGTTTTTAGTAATATATCAGCTTATTACTTTTTCAAATATCAGTTTATGCTTTCAACGTATGATTAAATTATTAATAATTAACACATCATAAATGCGTTGAGTTGATATCACCTTGTGTTAGTTTCTGCAAGTTTAAATCCGACTTTAATTATTATTTCCCCTACCTTATTCAAATCATTGTCTATAATTATGTATGTTGTGAATTACACTAAGCCCGAATCTAAATAGGCTACCGGTTTGAAACATGATACAAATATTTGATAAATTTTAGCCAATCAAAATTAAATTCCATTAAATTACTTTTACTTCGTTAGGAGTTACACCATTTAACTTTCGATGGAAAAGCTCATTGTTGTTTACATTTATTTCATTCATTTATGTAGAATTACTTAAATAAATTTTAGTTTAATATTTAAATGGTATTTTTACCACGTTTTTATTAACTCGCTTTCCTTGGGCATTGTTTGTTTGTTTGTCCAAGATTTTTTTCAAATCTGCCAACGTAAAATTGAACCACTTCTGATGGATCTAGAGATCTGAAAATTTTACCACAGATAGATCTTGGATGACAATGCATTGTATCAAAATTTCAAATCGATGAAATGTACCTTTATTAAATTATTGAACTTTTAAGTTGATCTATAGTCTGTATAAAAGCATCTGCACCGTCGGCTCTTGTTGACATCTGTGAGTTCGCCCCGTGACCACATCACAATGTTTTTAAAACGTTGGGTGGGCGCTTGTGAGGTGTTTGGTAAAATAAATAGAGGTAAAAAAAAATTTAAAAACCAGGTTGTTATAAGTGGACTAAAAAGAATTTAAAAAATAGAATTTAAAAAAAGATTTTTAAAAACCACGTTTTTATAAGCGGACTAAAAAGAAGAAAATAATTTAAAACTTATTAGTTCAAGTACTTCGATTTAATATGACTAAAAACGTGGGGTGGGTGTTTGGTATAAAAATTAAAGATTTCTAATTTATAAGGCAAAAGAGAGATCTATAAGTGAGAGAATGAGTGAACCGCATATATTAAACCTCATAAGCGCACGCCCCACGTTTTTAGTCATATTAAATCGAAGTACTTGAACTAATAAGTTTTAAATTATTTTCTTCTTTTTAGTCCGCTTATAAAAACGTGGTTTTTAAAAATCTTTTTTTTTATTTCTATTTATTTGTTATTTTAACCCTAAAATCAGTTCACATTTCAAAATTTGGAAAATAAAAATAAACATTCAAATTTTTTTTTAAAATAGTTTTATCAGAAAGGATTTTCCAGATTAATTAGCAATATAGCTTAAGTATGAAATAAATAAAAGTAAGAATAAAAATTTGATTTTTTTAAAATGATTTTTAATGAGAAAGTAATGACAATAAAAATTAAACTACAATTGTAAAATGTTAATGTTAGAAAGACAAATAAATGCTAAATCGTCTTAAAATTAATCATGAATTATATCCCTTCTCTTTTTTCGTCTCTCTTGCCTCTTACAAAGAGTCCACACAAATGAAATTACATGTAATATCTCTTATGAAATTTTACAAATAATGCTTCCCACAATTAGCGTGAGCAATTGTATTTTAATTTTTTGTAAATCAATCTATATTTTTTTAATAAATGGCTTAAGTACACGTATTCACAAAAACAGGTCTACGCGTGATAGTTCAGAAGAGATAATGTATTTTTATTGAAAAACGAGCACTAACTTACGGTTACAAAATTCAAATATTGAATTCTGAGGCTTAACGTGATTTATTACCAATTCCCTATTTAAATTCCACTGCCTTTTTTAAGTATGTGGCATAAAAAACATTTTGATGGTACAATGAAAAGACATACCTTACGACTGGCGTCGTCATGGCAACTGTTGTTTTAAACTTCAATTTCAGCTGATAGATATTTTTTTCAAAAATTTTAATTGTTGTGTTCCTAAATAAAATAATTTTGTTAGAAATATTAAAGGTTACTACATTCTTACACTCGAAATCTTCTACATAATGATCAACATTTTTTCAAATGTCGTCTGTCAACAATTTGCATTATAAGGTTTTAATTCCATTTAACCGGACTTCGTTGTAAAATGACTTTGTCTAAGATTTCTCATGTTTTTTCTTCTTGATTGGGACGCTTTCAAAACCGCGCTTCCCTGGTTTGCAATGAACACCTGAGAAAGTTAAAATCGTTCCATTTGAATTTAATGCCATGAGAAAAAGCATTACCCAATCTATATATGTAATTCTCTACGTGGTCGGACCCTGCGAGGCAACAAGAAGCTGCATGTGCAACAGAGCGTGACGAATGACCCTCACTCGTCGGCAAGCGTGGTGGGATGAAATGAAAAAAAAAGTTGGGAGTGGGTGGCAACAATGCACTTGCGTTAATTTGCATTGTTCATTCACAGTAAATGTGAAATTCATAGCGTACTGGTTATCGCGTCCACCACATACGTCGATGGTCCTGGGTTCAAGCCCCAGCGAAAACATTGGGTTTTTTTTTAATTTTTAAAAATTGTCTGTTTGTGCCCCTTCTTTTACCCCTTTATTGCCAACACTAGCTGATTTAGTTACGGGTGAATACTTCCTAAAAGACAAAATTGTCAAAATGAGATGGGTTTGGGCAAACGACTGTGATTGAATGAAAAGAAGGAATTCTGGAGAGAGCCGCGGCGTAGCACACGCCGCAGACTTGCTCATAATAGACAGCGCAAAGAACGGATGGGGGGGTGAGAGTACAGACACAAAAAGCAGCACAAATTAAGTAAAAAATAGCGAGTAAGCATGGAGACAAGCACACTGAGGTTGTTGTTACCCGCCTCCCATTTAATACGACCATCCCTTAAGCCTTAAACATAAACTGTGATTGGCCGACCATAGCGAGGGTTAGTCATGTTTAGGGTTGTTAATTGCGTGTTTTTGTTTTCTGTTGTTTTTTAAAACCGATTATCGATTATGTAACACTGATTTTAAACCGATTATCGTTTTATAGCTGACTTCATAGAAGTTAGGGGTGTACCGAATTTCTCCTGCAAACGTCTAAAAACCAACAATGAGTTGGCAGTCCCCCCCCCCAAACCAACGTTCACTCGCATTGTTTTGATTTCTTCGTGCTGTAGTTTGTGTCCGTTATTTCTCCACTTTCTTTGCACTCTCCATGAGCGAGTCTGCGGCGTATGCGGGGCGTCTAGTATATAAGTATTTTATTAACCTCTTCAATCTCTGGGGGCAAAAGGTAAAAAATTAAATCCTCAAAATTAGAGAAGGAATTCAATATTCTTATAACACTTAAAATCTGAACACGATAGGTTTTTACCGATAGTACTTAATTAATGATTGGTTGATTAGTGTCAGAAACTAATTTTGTTGTGTTGAGTTGTTTGATAAATTGGATTTAGTAGTGGCTTGCAGATAACTTGTATTATACTTAATTGCTGTAATTATTTATTTTTTAACAAGAGCTATTGGAAAACTGCAATTAGTCATTTTTTTCTTGAGTAAAACATTATAAATCTAAAACAAAGTTTTTAAAAAAAACTCTTAATTGAGATTTTAGAAGGTTAAAAACTTCTTCGTTGTTTTTAAGCAATAAAATACTATATTATCTCCCTTTTGGTAAAAAAACACGCAAACACTCACGTACAACATAGACACACAAACTCATCATTTTCATTTTTTTTAACCACGTTTTTATTAACGCGCTTTCGTTCCTGTTTGTTGGTTTGTCCACGATTATTTCAAATCTGCCAACGTAAAATTGAACAACTTTTGATGGTCCTAGAGATCTGAAAATTTTACCACAGATAGATCTTGGATGACAATGCATAGTATCAAAATTTCAGATCGATCGAATGTACTGTCATTAAATTATTGAACTTTTCAATTTATCTATAGTCTATTTATAAGCATCTGTACCGTCTGCTTTTGTTGACATCCGTGAGTTCATACCGTGACCACCTCACAATGTTTTTAAAACGTTGGGCGGGCGCTTGTGAGGTGTTTGGTAAAATAAATAGAGGTAAAAAAATATTTTTTAAAACAGGTTGTTATAAGTGGACTAAAAAGAATAAAATAAATAGAAGTAAAAAAAAAGATTTTTAAAAACCCCGTTTTTATAAGCGGACTAAAAAGAAGAAAATAATTTAAAACTTATAAGTTCAAGTACTTTGATTTAATATGACTAATATCGTGGGGCGGGTGTTTGGTATAATAATCAAAGATTTCTAATTTAGAAGGCAAAAGAGAGATCTATAAGTGAGAGTATGAGTGAGCTGCATGTGTTAAACCTCATAAGCGCACGCCCCACGTTTTTAGTCATATAAAGCGGATGTACTTTAACTTATAAGTTTTAAATTATTTTCTTCTTTTTTAGTCCGCTTATAAAAACGTGTTTTTTTTTAAATCTTTTTTTTTACTTTTATTTATTAAAATAGTTAAATTTGCTCAAAAGTCAATTTTTTAAATTGAATTCTCTAAAATTTGTGCTAATTAAAAGATAGGGCCATAAACATAATTAAAATAAAATATTTCCATTAATTACTGTAATCAATTTTCTGAACAAAATTCAAAACTATAAACAAACCTGAAATGTTGCGGTGATTAATCATTATGCATATGATATCAAAAAGTGGACTAACACAATCACATGGGTCCTAAAAAAAGTCAAATATTCCGAGAATAGACAAGTGTGTGTCCAGGGCTAGAAAAGTCCAAGTTTTACCGAGATTAGCGAAATGTGTCCGTGGTTAGCCAAATGTGTGTCCGATATTAGCAAGTACCTGAAATTAGCAAAGTATATCCGGAATTAGCCTTGTGTCTTAGATTAGAAAAGTCTAGTCAGTGATTTGTCAATTATGTCTGGGATTGGCTGAATTAGCCAAGTGTGTGTCCGATATTCGAAAATGTGTCTGCAGATTAGCCAAGAGTGTGTCCGATATTCGAGAATGTAACCAAAATAAGCCAGGTAACTAAATCTCTTCAGAAATGCTTAAATTCTTAGCACAACAATATTCATGTAGTCCTTGATCTAATGCATTGAGATATCCAACACTGTTGAATGGCTACAGGAGTTTAAAGCGTCAAAGTCATTACAGTCACTCCATCTTAATTAAAGCCAGTAAACTTTAACTTTATGTAACTTATTTCGAAATAACAAGAAAATATTGTCAACCTTTCAATAAATTATATATTGCAAAGCATTTAGGAAAAGCCTGTGGATCCACGCAAGAGCTTGTCAGAACAACTCAGTCATTCCTTTTTTCCCCCTCTTTATCATTTTCTTAACTGAAAGCTGTAGGGACCTAATAGGACGCCATATGTGAACCATTAAAACGCGCGCACCCTCCTTGTGTTACAACTGTCAACCTCTTCCCCGCCCACTTTTTCCCAACTCCACGCGCCCCACAACGGATGACGTAATCGATGGCCACATTCCACACCGTTGACCATCGTGGTGTTTGTCTAATCTCGTCCACCCTGCTGTGAGTGTACACGCGGGCCCTTGGCTAATACCTCCAAACCTGCCAATAGCATTGTCCCCACTCTCCCAACCGCCGGATTAGTTTAAGGATTTAATTGACATACCTCTTTAGTATTCTGGCCCTTAAGTTCTTCCTTCAGAACAACCATAACTAAATAACCGCAGATGTAGCCCCCAACTCTTACCAAAAACCAAGCACTCACCCCAAACCAGAATTTTTTTTTATCTAAGTCATAAAAATAATAACAACACAAGCGCACGTAATTCTCGGACATCTGTAGTCTCGAGTACTGACCATGTGCGCTCTAGAAGCTAGTACCCCACCCACACCCGCCCTCACCTTCGCCTACGCTAAAAAATAGTTTTATCGATTACAATCAGATCGCCACCACGTTTCATTAGCCAATGAAATCTGACAGCCATGAGAGCAATACTTGCAGGAGATTAACTCCGTCCGATCAAATTTGTTGACATCAAGTCCACTTCCCCCCTCCCTCACTCCCCCAACCCCCGCCCCAAAAACCAACTCAATCTCAACTTCATTCTGTGATCGCGCCCTAACAAATATGGCGGACGGTCTCGTTCTAATAAAGTAACAACGTCTGACATTTCAACATAACTTTACCCCAAATGAAACGAATAAAAATGAGAGAGAGAGAGAGAAATGTATGTTGATCAGAGAAAGTGCATTTTTCGGTAACTAAAATACTTGCACGTCTCGATTATTTTGTTCTTCGCCGCCTGGATTTGTTGTAGAAGTCGTGTAGGAAAAAATGGAGTCCCGTGCAAAGAATGACACATTAACGAAATATCTAACATTTTATATTTAAACATGATTAAGGAATAAGTTATGTAAAAACACACCATGAAAATATGTTAAATAAAAAGAAGTAAAAAAAAAGATTTTTTAAAAACCACGCTTCTATAAACGGACTAAAAGAAGAAAATAATTTAAAACTTATAAGTTGAAGTACTTCAATTTCATATAACTAAAAACGTGGGGCGGGCGCTTATGAGGGTTAACATATGCAGCTCACTCATACTCTCACTTATAGATCTCTCTTTTGCCTTTTCAAATTAGAAATCTTATTGATTATAAAAACCAAAAACCCACCCCACGTTTTTAGTCACATTAAATCAAAGTACTTGAACTTATAAGTTTTAAATTATTTTCTTCTTTTTAGTCCGCTTATAAAAACGTGGTTTTTAGAAATCTTTTTTTACTTCTATTTATTTCATTCTTTTTAGTCCACTTATAACAACCTGGTTTTTAAATCCCTTATATTAACTTCGCGGCCGTCTCATCATCTCTCTCATCATCTCATCATCTCATGGGCGGGCGGAAAAACAAAAGTCGAAAATGACCCACTTTCCGTGATCCGATCAAGCTGAAATTTCGCACACTCACCCGTCTGACCTAACAATGCATCGTATCAAAATTTCAGATCGATCGAAAGTACCGTATTTAAATTAATGCATTTTTACTTTATCCTTATATGAGGTATGTAATTCAAATTCACGGTTTGTTATTGTTTTTTTTCCCACGTGAAATTTTGAGCTGACGCATTGAGGCGACCCAACGAAGCGACGGGGCGCTTTTGTTTACATTTTACGTGTCACTCTAAGCTCGGTCAAGCGAATCGGTAACCAGACTTTTCCCCTCTCCCCCTCCCACCCACCCCTCCCCCCCCTAGGGTTATGAAGCAAATTTGAGTTAAGACAGATTCAGTCTGTAAATCTTTGAAAATAATCAATACTGTTAGTTATGTCTCATATATAAGGGATTTATAGTCAAAAACTTTGTTTTTACGGGTTTGTTTTATTAAATCCCTTATATTAACTTCACCGGCGTCTCATCATCTCATCATCTCATCATCTCATGGGCGGGCGGAAAAACAAAAGTCGAAAATGACCCACTTCCCGAGATCCGATCGAGCTGAAATTTGGCACACGGGACCCGTCTGACCTAACAATGCATCGTATCAAAATTTCAGATCGATCGAACGTACCGTAATTAAATTAATGCATTTTTAGTTTATCCTTATATGAGGTATGTAATTCAAATTCACGGTTTGTTATTGTTTTTTTCCCACGTGAAATTTTGAGCTGACGCATTGAGGCGACCCAACAAAGCGACGGGGCGCTTTTGTTTACATTTTACGTGTCACTCTAAGCTCGGTCAAGCGAATCGGTAACCAGACTTTTCCCCTCTCCCCCTCCCACCCACCCCTCCCCCCCTAGGGTTATGAAGCAAATTTGAGTTAAGACAGATTCAGTCTGTAAATGTTTGAAAATAATCAATACTGTTAGTTATGTCTCATATATAAGGGATTTATAGTCAAAAACTTTGTTTTTACGGGTTTGTTTTATTAAATCCCTTATATTAACTTCACCGGCGTCTCATCATCTCATCATCTCATGGGCGGGCGGAAAAACAAAAGTCGAAAAATGACTCACTTCCCGTGATCCAATCGAGCTGAAATTTGGCACACGGGCCCGTCTGACCTAACAATGCATCGTATCAAAATTTCAGATCGATCGAACGTACCGTAATTAAATTAATGCATTTTTAGTTTATCCTTATATGAGGTATGTAATTCAAATTCACGGTTTGTTATTGTTTTTTTCTTCCACTTCCACGTGAGTTTGAGTTGACGCCGACCGTCGTGCCGACACCCCCTCACGTCCCACCCCCATTTATTAAAGACAAGGGACATCACTCGGTGTCAGTCTGTCAATGTTTGTAGCGTTTGAAAATAATCAATACTGTTAGTTATGTCTCATATATAACGGATTTATAGTCAAAAACTTTGTTTTTACGGGTTTGATTATTTTAAATATTTTTTACCTCTATTTATTTTACCAAACACCTCACAAGCGCCCGCCCAACGTTTTAAAAACATTGTGATGTGGTCACGGGATGAACTCACAGATGTCAACAAAAGCAGACGGTACAAATGCTAATATATAGACTATAGATAAATTAAAAAGTTCAATAATTTAATAACGGTAAATTCGATCGATCTGACATTTTGACACAATGCATTGTCATCCAAGATCTATCTGTGGTAAAATTTTCAGATCTCTAGGACCATCAGAAGTGGTTCAATTTTACATTGCCAGATTTGAAAAAATCTTGGACAAACAAACCAACAATCCAACAAACAGGGACGAAAGCGAGTTAATAAAAACGTGGTAAAAAATTTACAGTAGTTGAAAGACACCAAATTCATAAGTGTGGGTAAGGGGAAATTACAGGTAATAGTTGAATTTGTTTGATTTATGTTCCACTCTATTCGGATATAGGTCAAGACCTCTCAAGAAAAGGTTCGATAGATTTTACATTTAAAGAATCCTTGCCTGTAACACATCTTGTTAAAACATGGCATGTAGCACGAACATTTGTGTCGAGTGGCATGCGCTGGGGTAGCGATAGTCACAGGTTCGAATCTCTGTGACGACAGGGACTTGATCCCGGCGTGAAGGGTGTCCCTGAGTCCACCCAGGTACCTGAAACCTGCATTGTGCAACACATTGTTGCCTGTGACCGCTGCGTCACTTGCCAATAGACCGTCATGGTCTGAGCGTTTTTATAAGAACGTAGGACGCAAGAATCTTCTGCAATAGAAGAAAATGTGAAAATGCTAACGTGATGACGAAGTTCCACTGTCAAGGCATTAAAATTATTGATAGGGTCCAATAGTAAGTACGTAATTTATTAAGAATGTAAATGTAATTTCATTAAGTATATAAGTACGTATACTTAATGTTTATTATACTGGTGAAGGCATTAGCCAAAACGTTTACTGTCGTGTTAGTTTATTAATAAAGCTCAATTTCATTGTTTTCATTTCACAATTAGTTTGTTTATTTTGTATTTTTATATGGTCCACTGTGACCTTTAGATGAACAAGACGATCCATGAATGAATGCACGGTTTGTCGGAAAGTGTGAGCGAATCTAACGTGAGATACAGATAGTCATGTGGTCATTGTGGGGTCAGGCCCAGAGGTTCAGGCTTTACGCGAAATAAAAATGTTTGTCTCCCTTTGAATGTGTTAGAGCGAGTGTTTAACGAGAATTCTTTTCAATAACACCATTATTTTGTAACAATAAATGTTGTGTTTTTTTTGTCCTTGTGTAGTAGTATTTGACGACTTCATTTTTATAATCGTGCTGTTGGGAATGTCGAAATTTTACATTTTCATTCACTTCCCGCGGATAGCAACACTGTTTCCTAAGCTCTCAGACTCTTAGCCGAAACATTATTTTCTGAAAGGTTAGTCCTCTAAAAATATTTTTTAAAATAAATTTTTTATTTTTTTTAAACAAGAAAAGGAAGAAGAAGAAACTTTGCCGTTAAAATAATATATTTCAGAAGAAAATAAAAAGTTTTTCTTTTTTAGTTATGTTATTTTCTTTCATTATTTTTTTTTACAGAATTTAATGGAACGACATGACATTTAAGTCACAAATATATAAAAAGTTTAAAGGTGTGATTTCAAAAAAGAATTTCTTGAAAGGAAGAGTTTTTTTGTTGTTTTTTTTTATTTGTCATCCATGTTGTCAATGAATTTTTTTTTAAATAATTTAAAATTGCGATTTCTTTGACAATTTTTTTTCATAAAAAATGTATAAATTAATTCAAACCATGTGATCCGAAACAGAACAAATTTGAATATCAAAATCTGATGCATGAGAAAGGATTATTTTGTCCATATTTCGTTTGAAGCAAACTTAGCTCAAGTAGACAAATTGTGTTTCGAGATTATTATTTCAGCAAAGCTCCGTTGTTTTAGGGAAACCGGTCAATTGTATGGAAATTTCTCTAGATAAAGATAGACTTGGAATCCTCACGGATTGTGTAGGACCTACACTGTAGGCAATTTCGCCCTGATTGGGTGTGTTAATGAGTTCCTAGAAGGTTTATTTTTAGCTGGGTGACCTCACTAGAATGTGTGTACAGAAGAGTTCCAAAATGTTTAGTCTTTGTTATGTGACCTCACCAATATCTGTGTAACCAAGAAGAGTTTTGGGACGGTTTATTCTTTGTTCTTTAAACTCGACATCTTCAGTGTAACGAAAAGTTTATCTGATTTGATAGTTATTCGTGATTGATTGTAGACATGAGATGAATAAAACAATTTTAAAATTTCATCAAGTCATGTCAAAAGTTTGTAAAAATAAAGTCTACACACATAATAACTTGAATGGAAAGTGCATTTCTGTTGAAATTCTTAACTCACAAAATAATTTTAAAGATCGAATCAGCAAATAATTTGTATCATGTATTACATATTTTTAGACAATAAACCAATTATAAAAAATTCTTTCTTTCTAAGTGCACTTGATGCTTGTCCTGCATTTCATCTTGTTTATGTCGCCTGATTCTTCCAGAAATGGTCATAGTAATCGTCGTGCCACTGCGTTAAAGGTCGGGTGTCACCAATCAAGGATTGCTGGCTGGCGATAGAAAAATTTTATTGGGTGAATGATGGAGGAAATAATAATTAAAATATAACAAGTTTAAAAACTAATTATGTATTCATTTTTTTTAATTAAAAAAGATATTCCACTTTCGCTGCACTAAAGAGTACAAATTCTTTTTTTTAAATGTATGATACATTTTTAAACAACAAAAACGTTCTCAATATTTAAATTGCTTACAGTTTCGTTAGGTCTGTTTAGTTTTCAGCAGCTTTTTTGTAATTGTTCCCCGAAATGATTGATACAGAATGTGTTAAGTCAGGATTAGTTTAATGCTGATAATATAAAGTATTGTAATACTCGATGGCGGCAATCATTTATTTTTTCAAGTGCACTATTTGAAACATCTTTCGTTCAAAAGGACGTCCAAGCGTTCTGAACAGCTGAATGAAATTTTAAAAAACCTTTTATGGAAATGAAGTCTGTGAAGTCGTAGTTTTTAAATTCCTTACATTAATCAGTTAAAAGTCTAAGACCCTCCTCAAAACTACTGATTGGCAATTTGTTCGAGAGGGTTGAATGCTGCATATTTTATACGGGGCTATGGCTTGTTTCAGTTAGAGGTTCTGTGATATAATGTAAACCTACGTATTTAATGGAGACTGGTTCCACTCCCCTAAGTTTTGTTGTTGTTTTTTTGTATTATTTATTTTTTTTTAAAATTTTTTTTATTAATGTGGGCGAAAGCCAGGCTTCTTCTTTCTTTATCTTTTTGGGTATCCGGTGGTTTCTTTTGCAGCTGGAAGCTTTGAGAAACATTTGCCCAATGCCCTCAAACGTCGGCAATACTTTATGCTGTTTGTTTAGTACTTTAAAATTAAATATATTATGTTTTATTCATGGATATCTCCAATGCATTTCTAGTGTTCTGACTAACCATGTTCCGGCATATCTCTCTATACTTTCATACGTTAAAAATGCGTGACCAAATAGTTTTATCTTTCTGATTAATAAAACAAATAAAGATTATTAAATATTAGCTTTATAAAAATCAAAGCAGATGTTAAACTTTGGTGTTTATGTCCACTGCTGCCTCAACTTGCCAAATGACTTTAACGAATATTTTACATGGCTCTTCTTTTAGTGAATTTGGAATTTATTTTTAAAAATATTTAAGCAATTTTTTTAAAGTGTCCTCTGCAGATAAGGTAAAGAAAATGTTGTTAACTTATATGTCAAGTCAGTAATAATATAACAGAATTGTTCTACGTAGTATGAGAATGTGATAAAAGTGTAGAGATTTTTTAATGACTAGAAGTGAAGGAGACGAGACATTTTGTTACACGTTTTCACATCTTAGCTCTAAAAATATTTAAACATTTTTCCCCGTTGTAAGAACAGCGAAGTTCAATTTTAGTGGAAAATTATTCCAATTTCGATTGGCTTGGTTTAATCTCCGTGAGAAAGTATAGATAACTATATTTAGACATGCACTATGCGATGCACAGTACACCTATCTCTCTAACCAGTACCCTAACACAAGCGAGAATTTCACCGGCATAATAACCCTACCTCTTTAGCCAATACCCAACCCAAGGATGGATTTAAGCATTCACCCTTGTCTATCTAACCAGCACCCTAACCCGAGCATGCATTTTAGCATTCACGCTTACCTCTCTAACCAGCACCCTAACCCGAGCATGCATTTTAGCATTCACGCTTACCTCTCTAACCAGCACCCTAACCCGAGCATGCATTTTAGCATTCACGCTTACCTCTCTAACCAGCACCCTAACCCGAGCATGCATTTTAGCATTCACGCTTACCTCTCTAACCAGCACCCTTACCCAAGCATGCATTAAAGCATTCACCCTTACCTCTCTAGCCAGCACCCTAACCCAAACATGCAAATTTTAGCACTGTGCCACTACCTCTCTATCAAGCACCCGAACGCAAGCACACATTAGCACCGTACCCTGAGCACTCAAGTCAGCACCGTAACCCAAGCACACACAAACAATATCTCGTCCGTGTATTGTACACTTTCGCATGAGATGGAGCACACCAGGAACATCAAACTGTACACACACACACACACATCAACATGTACACACACACACACACACACACACAAAAGCCACACCGAGACCTTGGTGGAAGTTTTCCACCATCGGGTCACCGGTAGTGAAAATTGAACTTTCTTCTTGTAATAAATTGTAGCAATTCCGCCTTGTCCACTCGAAGCTGAAAAGTAAAGGAGGGAACACTCGCGTTGGGGACGAGGGGGCATTATCTTTGGGGCGGGGTGGGAAGGAGAAGGGTTTTGATAACTTTATGAAAACTTTCAGCTCCCTAATGTCAGCACGTGGGAGTTTGATGACGCTGTTTACCTACGTGTTTGCCTCGGGGAGACAGCGACCGGCGCCATGGCGGCTGCGGCCCGCTGATTGGTCAACTCGTGGTGCCGAGGGGCACTCTGGGAATAGGAGGAGCTTCCCGCCCGAGCGGGTGTGGAGAGATTGGGTGGAGACCGCGGTCTCAGCGTGTAATGTCGGTTGTTCTATGGAACTAATAAAATAAAAATAAAGTATTTGGCTATAGACCTACTTACCCTCTAGACGTTAGATGGCTGAGTCGTGAGGGGGTAAAAAAAATTTACAATATGACTAATAAATAGCGTTCGTTTTATTCAGTTGGCCTGGAAATGACGTCGGTATAAATGTGAGAGAAACACAAACAAACGGTAAAACTCCAGTCAAGATATTTTCTTATTAATAACATGTGTCACTGCTACAATGAAGTCCGTCTGATGAATAAATATAAACTGGGGAAAAAATCCAGACATTTATTATTTGATTTTTTTTTAAAATAAATATTTCTTGTATTCTATTTTTAAAAAATTAAGTAAAATAAAAAATTATTATTTTTTTAAAGAAAGCTAAAGAAAAACACAAAACTTTGTTAACTTTATACAAATAAAAAAAGAAACTTATTTTAGGGGAACGGGTTAGGCCTAATTCAAAAAAAAATGTAATTCAATGTGTATTTTTGGCATGAGGAATTATGGCTATCAAGTGAAAAAACAAACTTTTTTTTTCACTAACAAAACAAGTCTTCTATTAATTAATTATTTTTTTAAAAGATGAACATCTTGTTGAATGTTTTTTTAAATCTACAATTAAAAGAGATATTTTCTTTAAATATTTTTAATCTTTATATAATTACGGTACTTCATTTCTCAAAGAAGTTTTTTTTTAATTACATCTTATTATTGATTTATTAATATACTATCAGAAATCCTATAAAAACTAAGTAATTGATGGTGAAATGTTTCTGTACCCTAACTAATTATATGCAGATAAATATATATTTTAACATTAATGTAACATTTCTGACTAAAGAACTTGAAATCCGAGAAATTTAAATTACATAATTAATTAATATTTCTAGATAAATATGAACCGAATAAAAAATTATTCATAATCATAATCTCCACCCCTCGTCTCCAAAAAAGAAAAAATGAAATAATAATATTTAACGTGGGGAAGGAATACTAATTTTTGTTGATAGTGTTTTAAATACAATAAAACATTGATTTTCCTGACTTTCTTTGAATACTTCTATTAGTGATTTTAAAATTCAGCTTAACAAACGCACACAAAATTCTCTATTCTGTTAATAAGAAATAAAAGATCACAGAATTTTTTGTGTTTGTTAAGTTCAATTTTAAAATCACCCAAAGGGATATTTTTATCACGTGGAAAAGAGCTTATTGGGAAAAGCTTGTTCGTCTCAATTATTCGTTGTTTCAAAATAGTATAATAAAATCTCAAATTATAATCAGCTTTAACTTTTGAAAAATCTCGTTCAATTTTTATTTTTCTGATCCGTATACATACATAATATAAAAACTAAAAATTTATTTTAGAATTATAAATAAAATCTATGAAATTCTTACGTGGTAATTGAACACACGCTATATAACTATAGTTACATATTTTACTTAAAGAAATCCCTGAAGTTATTAAATAACAAAATAATACAGCAAATAGTATCCTTTTATCAATACACTTCATTCAAAATCTTTCTTTTTTTCAGACAAGTAACACATTTTTTTTCTTATTTTTTTTTACATACTCGATGTATCGCATTTTGTAATACATTTTATTTGCAACTATTATAGCGCTATTACAATGCCACTATTATAACGCTATTCAAATGCCACTATTATAGCGCTATTACAATGCCACTATTATAACGCTATTCAAATGCCACTATTATAGCGCTATTACAATGCCACTATTATAACGCTATTCAAATGCCACTATTATAACGCTATTACAATGCCACTATTATGACGCTATTCAAATGCCACTATTATAGCGCTATTACAATGCCACTATTATAACGCTATTCAAATGCCACTATTATAGCGCTATTACAATGCCACTATTATAACGCTATTCAAATGCCACTATTATAGCGCTATTACAATGCCACTATTATAACGCTATTCAAATGCCACTATTATAACGCTATTACAATGCCACTATTATGACGCTATTCAAATGCCACTATTATAGCGCTATTACAATGCCACTATTATAACGCTATTCAAATGCCACTATTATAGCGCTATTACAATGCCACTATTATGACGCTATTACAATGCCACTATTATAACGCTATTCAAATGCCACTATTGTAACGCTATTACAATGCGACGCTGTGACCAGTACATAGCTTACAATGACAGATCCAACTGTAACTAGAGGTTTAGAGCCGGTAGCCCCCAACTTGTTGCATGTTTACAATGAACTTAGCGAATCACGTCCCTGCCCGAACATTCGGTTGCTCCCTTTAATTGTTTGCGACGACAAAGTTTTCACCGTCAACTTACAATGTCAACTCTCCTTTTATCTAAAAATGTACACATTTGTCCGGATAAACTATGCATGTACGCATTTGTACGAGCGATCTCTCCAACGCCAACATAGGCTTTAGAGCCGTTTCTAAAATTCACGGGCACAACACACACTCATGTGTTCCATTTTTTAAATACGTGTTTTTTTGAAAAGGCAACACGAAAAGATGGGCAGGATTTTTGTCAGTGTTTACGTGAAATGTAAAGAGGTAATATGCCGGGTGGGTTTACTGCGGCTGTGTTGTGTAAATATGTGGCTGTACCATGCAGAGAAACTGACAACTTGCAGCTTGGGGGAGATTTTCTCCGACTATTGTGTTTATGAAAAGGGCGGTTTGCGAGGATTTATTTCACAAACTGATACTACCAACTACGTATTGCTCTGTCTGGTGCATTCACTTGTTAACAATGACTTTGTTAAAAAAAAAGTTTGTCTTGATTACTTTAAAAACCAATTACCATTGCCAGCTAAATAAACTTTGTTATTTTTTTATTTATTTAATTTATTAATTCATACATTTTTACAAAGATATTATAAATAATCATACATATTTAATAAATTCAAAATATTCGTTCATTAACAACACCTGAACATTACATTTTTAAAACAAATGTTTACTTGTATTTATACTACAACATCCATTCAAGGTTTGGCTTAAATATTTAGGGCACCATTCGCCCATCATTCAAGAAGCCGTAGTTACACCTTACACTCAAAAGTAATCATGCGGTAAATTTTTTAGATGCATTATATACGTACTAATCTAAAGATAACCCACTCTACTTAATGGGTTCTTCGGGATTTTTTCATGACTAACACGGACACATTTGCGTTTCGTTTTGAATTATTTTTTATGCACACGTTGTTCAAAGGCATTAAGAACTAATTAAATTTTATTAAAAGACTGGTTTGATTAATAGACTTAATTGAAAATCATTACTTTGTGTAGTACAAAAGCTGTTTAAGGAGAACTAGAACTAGGGTAGCCTATATTTTATTTGAAACTTATTTGAAATTATTACTTTGTTTAAATACGCAAGCTTTTGAGATTAACTAGTTAAATTGCATCTATAGACTTATTTGAAATTATTGGATTTTTTTTTACATAAGAAAACGAAATATATTTATATGACAATTTAGGGTCTCGGCGAGTGTCTAGATAATATTATTACATATTATTACATATTATTACATATTATTACATATTATTACATATTATTACATATTATTACATATTATTACATATTATTACATATCATTACATATTATTACATATTATTACATATTATTACATATTATTACATATTATTACACATTGAGCTAAAACTGGTTCATTGACTATTATTGTAGTTTAACATGTTTTCAATTTGAAGACCCTATAGGATGTATAAAGTTATTCAATATTAAATCATTGATCACTTGTCTCACTTGATCAAGCTTATGATTCTATGGGTGCGTGAAATTGCAGTGATTTAAAAATCTATTCTAAATAAAGGAACTGTTGAGGTTTATTTAATGTAGAAAATCAAAGCGCGAGTCGAACCATGTCATCCAGAAAATGTCTTTTAAATTGTCTCAATATTGACTTTGGCAAGCTTGTATTGTTTAAGCACACAGTTACACTCGAACGAAAAAAAAATGTTGAATGAAAAGAAAATAACAAAACTGATATTAGTTGGCTGCTTATTTTAGGGATTGCGCCTATCTTTGATCAACAACGCATTAAAGATCACTTTTGTGATTTCTTTGTTCCGACAGAATCAAAGTCAACCAGACAGTGTCCTCGCAGCGCGCTCGAACAAAGAGAAGAATCTAACTTCAATCACCAAAAACAATTTTGGATAAATCCTTCGCGCCTCTCATGTCTGGGGCGTAAAGCCACTGACTGTCTGGGGGGTGCCCGAATCGTCACCTTAGGGGGGCGCCTGTAATCGTCGTCTGAGGGCCAGTTTGTTGCTGAAGTTCGATTACCGTAATCTGCCAACAAGTTGATTGTTGTGTCCCCTTGAGTGCAGGAGTGGAGACGGTCATCCAGGAGTGCCCTCCCCCCCCCCATTTTTTTGTCTCACGAGCCTGTCCAGACTAAAGTCAGACCCCGCATAAGTACTTGACCAGGGCCCGGTGAGGTGAGACGAGCTGAAGATGTTCTGATGGTCATCCAAACAAAAAAAATTCTACTGGAAGGTCTTCAAGACCAACTTTTGTGATGATGACCCTCTGTTGGATTCCTTCGTTGGTCGCGCTAAGACACATACATAGCATGATGCTGTTTGAAATATTATTGGAAAAGTAAACTAAAATATGTATTTATTTACTTAAAATCCTTTCATTGGTATACAGGAGATAAAAATTTACTTTTTACCAGCTCCTCCAAATAAATCAAAATATTATATAATGTTCTACGGCGCGCAGTGCATTTAGAGTGTTGGTTAATTTAGAATTTACGAATACAAAACGGCTGATGAGCAAAAAATTCAGCTAACCCTTTATTTTATGATAAATGAGAAAGAAGTATGCTTTCCAGATAAAAGCTGGCTCCGGGTTTATATTATAGCCTTTTAATTCAATCTGATTATCCACATCACTAGGCACAGTGGTTAAATGTGGTTACTCTTAACTCAGTGCAACGACCAAACCTACGAGATATGTTTCCGCTATTGTATTTATTACCTGTCTAAAATGACGGAAGTTTTCAAAATAAATACACTTCAGCTGAAATCTATTTATTTTGAAAAAATACACATCATATTAAAAAGTAATGTAATACAGAACTTTTATTTATTTTTATTTTATTCATTTATTTTCATATTGCACAATTTTATGCGGAACGTTCGAAAAGAGTTATTTTTGGTGCAGTAACTTGGTGCGCTGCTTTCTAAAATTAGTAGCGTCACGGACAGACAGACTTGTCACACATTGCAAATTATGTATGTTGATAAGGCGCCCAACCGTAGTAGATATTAAAGTTTTCTATTAACTTAGTGACGTTTCTAACACAGAAAGAAAAGTAAAAAATAAAGTTAATTATAGATCTAATAAAAAAAAACCTAAGCGTTGAAATTTTATTCTTGGTTATATTTTCTTAAATTATTTGTAGCTTTTTTTAATTTTATTTTTAAAATTATCTTTAATATTTTGTTAAGTGTTTAGTACTTAGTACATATTACAAATATCAACTATAAGATTTAAGTTATTAGTTCGGGCTAAGTAAAAAAAATATTTATTTTTTTTAAATTGTATTTCATTATTGATAATTTAATCAAGTGTATTTTAATTAGACTATTTTCATCTCTTAAGTAGTCATTGTTTGCATTTAACAATATATCACAAGTAAGAAAGACCAAATGAAAAATAATATTTTAAGTCTATTTGTGCATTGTGTTTGATTGTTGTTTTTTTAATGATTAATTTGCATTAAAATATTATTTATGACAAATATATTTAACCCCAGAAACAGACAATAAAAAACAAGAAACAACATTATTTTGGAAATTATTTTAAGAGCTGTGTGTTGTTAAAAATTTAAAATTGCGTATAAATTTCTTCTTCCTGCCTTTTGAGACGATGGTCCAGCTTCTATTTTTAATTTTACATTTTTATTTAGCCTCTTTCAATTTTCTTTTTAAAGGGGCCCTTTAACCGGATAAAACCATAACTTTAATAAGATAACACCAAAACAAAGTAATAAAATTAGAACAAGTTCCAAAAATGAGCAGAAACATTCATTTGAAGGTGAATATTTGCAATGAATAAAATTAATTTGTTAAATTGCTAAACCTACAAACACAAGAGCAGTGGTCGGGAATCTTTTTGTCCTAGAGAGCCATAACCATCACATATTTTGAAAAGTAATTCTTTTAGAGCCATACAATATGTTTAAAACTAAAAATTCAAGTAAATTTGTGCATTTTGTGTAATTTTAACACTGAAAGTACAATAATTATGTCTATGAATTCTTTAAAATAAAATTGTTATGCTGTTTTTATATGCAATTAATATGTAGATCATTTTTTTAAAATAATCGAACATTTGTCCGAGAGCCATCAATAGAGCCACATCTGGCTCGCGAGCCATCAATAGAGCCACATCTGGCTCGCGAGGTATGGCTTCCCGATCCCTGCACAAGAGGATAGAAAAATAAGCCATATAGTAATAATGTAAAAATTAAATTAAATAACTTGGAAATGCAACGAAATAACGATCTAATGCAACACTCCAGATATCGGGATAAAATTCAATTTTCTTGTTCCATTCGCAAAGACTAACTGTTAAAATCCATTTTTTATCCGGCTGAAATTCGGTCGGGGAATCTGTTCACCGGACAAACCTGTAAAACCAATAACTATTAACATGCAGCAATCTAATAAAACTCAATACTAGACTATAACCATTGATACCTGTGAGAGGCAAGATTCGTATATTTAGAAGGAGCGTCTGTAATGTATGAGATCTTAAGATTATCATTTTCAAATAGATGATACCTTTATGTTTAAATAAAAGTATTAGCCATATTTAATTTAGACTTAAAAATTTAGTTCCCAGGGTAAAGAAACAAAATACATCATTAAATATACAACATTTAAATGGGCACAACTTTACTTTTTGTTGTTCAATATTTTAGAAAAATAATTCCAGGCACATTTCTTGAAATTATAGTCTACCTATTTTTTTTAAATGTTTTATTTAAGGAAACTTTAAATACACTCTACTCATTTATTTTTTAATTCAGTCTGTTTTTTTAAATATATAAATAATTTTGAAAAAAAAATTGTAAAATTTTTTGACGAATTCCGTTATCATATTTTTGTTAAATCCCAGTTATCAAACCTTGCATCGTATAGTTGTCCTGTTCCATTTGTCTCTTAGTGTGGACAGAGTAACCTGGCGCGTGCAGTCTCTTGTTTGAATATCACCGCCTGTGTTTGTGAATACCAGACTCACTTTAAAAAAAAATTATTAAAAAAAAACTATAACAAAACAAAAACATCCACACAACACTCAGAAGACTACTAAACTTCGCGGTCGGCTTTAACAAGAGATTAAATTATCCTTTTTCAGTCCCTCAAAAAAAAATTAAAAAAAATTGCGGTCGAATATTCCCCCACCCCTCCTTTTTAATTAAACCTGGTACAGAAAGCGAAACAACGCGCCGCGCGCTCAGATTTTGCCTTTTTGTGGTATTATCTCACATTGGATGCGGTATTTGAAAGCGAGGCTCTAATTAATCTCGTTACCCGTACACAAAAACGGAAAACAAAGAAGATAGTGAGCTCTTTTGTGTAGGAAATAGCGTTCTCATCGCAGTGTTTGCAGCGGTAATCTACCGGTTGAGTACTGCAAGAGGGGAAGTGTCCGTTTTCTATTTGGACAGTGGCGGCTGTGTTTAAGTTTCGGAGAGCTCCGGGGAGGGGGGAAAAACCTCAACAAAATGTTTGGTTTCAAACAGACAGAACTCATCGTAGGACTGCTAAACCCCTGGAAAAAAATGTTTTTGGAGGATGAGGGAGTAGTCTTTATTATTAAATGTGGAGAAAATTATCTTTACAAAAAAAAATATTTAAAAAAAAATAAAAATAAAAAAAAATAAAAAAATGGTAACATGAGGGGAAGCCTTTTCATGCAGTGCATACTACTAATAGGAAAATTTGCGGTTTTGTGCTACGCAGGTGTCTGTTTGCGTTGAGAATTATTTAATTATTTTTTTTAATTATTTGCTCTATAATCAATCTTCTGCTTGAGGTTGCAAACGATGTTCATTCTGTCTCAAACAATGTTTACAATATCGTCCCAGCTGACAGCTTTGGAATGTATCGGTTCAATTACTCTGGCAGTGTTTGTTTGTTTGTTTTTTTTTAAAGTGTAAGACCATAATTTGTTTGTTGTTTTTCCTCACGCGGTTTTATCTTGAAATTTTGTATTTTCTTCTATTTTCCGCCTCATGTTATTGTATAACTGTATCTTGACAGGCGAGTTAAAAAGAGCCTACATAAATTAATAAATTTACTATGGTAATCAAATGTTATGCAGGGGGAAGGGGTGGGTGGGGATTCAGAACAAGTTAATATAAAAATACAATATCAAACAGACATTTTAATTGTTCTGAAAAGAAGCCTTTAAAAAAATCAATATACAATTTTTTGTGGAACCAGTTTTTTCTAGTCTTAAATCTAGCTGAGCAATAAAATAATTACTAGTTAGTGCTAAACTTTTTTTTATATTTAAAAATAATTCAAATAAATGTATTTTATTTTTCAAAAATGTATCACTATAACTTTAGGATATTCGTCATTATTTGGACAGTTAGACCTTCCGTTTGAGGATAAGTATATTAAGTTTCAAACTCCTATTTAAACTACATTGAATATTATTATTCAATTTCAAATTTGGTATGTTTCAGAAAAGCTAAAGCTGTCTTCTATGCAGAGAATGAATACATTTTTACAGAGATATTATTTCTCTTTTGTTTAGTTTTTGTTGTTGATGATGTAATTTTAAAAATAATAATTTCTCGTTTAATTTGAAACTAAAAAACTACGAAAATAACATAAAAATCCCAGCTCTGTTTGTGTAATGGGGTTTAATTTTTAGAATTATCAATTAATTAATGCGCTTGTTTGTATTTTAATTTTTAAAAAATTTGAAAAAATAATTGCTAAACAATTTAAATAAATTAAATGTAACCGGGTAAAATTATGTCAAAATATTGGACATTTATTTAAATTGAAATGAACTGTCCATAATGACAAAAGTTTAGGTAGTGTGTTGATGTTGTTGTTTAATTTAAAAAACCAAAAATTAATTCAATAAAGTTTACAATATCCAATATCAATACAGACTATAAAAGGTATAAGTAAATGTATTAAATCAACACCAAAAAAATAATTATTTAATCTGAACTCAATTGTTCGAAATATCCAGACACACAAATGGAATAACAAATTTAAATAAAGAATTAACATTAGTAGTAGTAAAAATTCAAAGCATAGAGCTTTAGTAAAATTGTTGATGGTTTTTTTTAAAGTTGTTAGAACAACAGAGACAACCCAGACATTTTCCACAACGCTGAAACCCGTATAATGTGTTTTGACACTCGCTGCAGGGTGTCCGTCGCCGGCCAAACAGACACCAGTGCTAATAGCGTTAGCATCATGTCCGAAAAATTCACTCTCGTGGCGAAGTCCAAACTTGACTCGTATTAAAAATATTTAAAAAAATTCAATGCTACACATTTGTCCGTTGATAGCATTGTAGCATCCAACCGTTTGAGGCGAGCGGAATTGTTGTGCCCGATTGCAAGAGGTAAAATTGTATGAACAACCGAGCTACCGCCAACTGGTGTGAGGAACAGATTGTTGTGCCCGAATGCAAGAGGTACATTTGTTGGAACTATTGGGTTACCGTGAATCAGCAGGGTTACGGAGAATGGTGGCTTTGCTCTTCTCGAGTGCAAGGGGTATGAGTGCTGAAAGAAATGGACGACCACAAACTCTAGGGGGAAGCAGCCTTGTTTGTTCCCGAGTAAACGTGGCACCCTCGGAGTATTTAGCGACCATTAAACGTGGTTTCACTGACCTGCTTGATGCACACTAGGGGCACGGTGGTCGAGTGGCATGCGCGCTCGACTGGCGTACCGATGGTCACGGGATCAAATCACTTGCCAACAGACTGGCATGGTCTGTGGACGCATTAATCTTCTGTTTAAAAGGAGCGTCTGTATAGATAAGACAAGACGAACTAGTTATATTAAGGCCATTGTTATGATTGTCAGTTGATTATTAATGTCAGTTTCGCCTTGTTCACCCCTCACACGAAGGCATCTTATTGAGCGATGTAGTTTGTAAGATGATTTCATAATTTTTTACAGTAACAAAGAGATCTTCATGTTTTTTTTATTGTTTTTTATTTTTATTTTTTTTATGTTTACTCAATTGTCATAAATTAAACATTTCTATGTTTTTTAAAAATGTTTTTTTTTAAAGACACTTTAAAAAAAAATTAAAAATCAAAATAATAAAAGTGTTAATAAATATTTATTGAAACCTCATTAGTGATATGGTGTCAAATATGTTACGATGAAAAGCATATACAGGCGTATATGTGATTTCAGGTTTCCACAAAAATTACGAGCTCTCAGTATCTGCTCGCCCTAATACACTTCACCGTATCTAAGGCTTAAAATCAAATAAAATATATTATTTTTATATTTTACATTTAATAACTCTAATCTACACAAGGTTGTGACTGGGTTCTCCTAATTGTACGATTATTCCTCATCTCATTATCCCTCTATAATAACTCACTACCCCATTTCATATATCCCTCTATAATAACTCACTACCCCATTTCATATATCCCTCTATAATAACTCACTACCCCATTTCGGATATCCCTCTTATAAGCTCCCTATATCATTTCATATATCCCTCTATAATAACTCACTACCCCATTTCGGATATCCCTCTTATAAGCTCCCTATATCATTTCATATATCCCTCTATAATAACTCACTACCCCATTTCGGATATCCCTCTTATAAGCTCCCTATATCATTTCATATATCCCTCTATCGTAACTCACTACCCCATTTCATATATCCCTCTTATAAGCTCCCTATATCATTTCATATATCCCTCTATCATAACTCACTATATCATTTCATATATCCCTCTATCATAACTCACTACCCCATTTCGGATATCCCTCTTATAAGCTCCCTATATCATTTCATATATCCCTCTATCATAACTCACTATATCATTTCATATATCCCTCTATCATAACTCACTACCCCATTTCGGATATCCCTCTTATAAGCTCCCTATATCATTTCATATATCCCTCTATCATAATTCACTACCCCATTTCATATATCCCTCTTATAAGCTCCCTATATCATTTCATATATCCCTCTATCATAACTCACTATATCATTTCATATATCCCTCTATCATAACTCACTACCCCATTTCGGATATCCCTCTTATAAGCTCCCTATATCATTTCATATATCCCTCTATAATAACTCACTACCCCATTTCGGATATCCCTCTTATAAGCTCCCTATATCATTTCATATATCCCTCTATCATAACTCACTATATCATTTCATATATCCCTCTATCGTAACTCACTACCCCATTTCGGATATCCCTCTTATAAGCTCCCTATATCATTTCATATATCCCTCTATCATAACTTATTACCCCATTTCGGATATCCCTCTTATAAGCTCCCTATATCATTTCATATATCCCTCTATCATAACTCACTACATGAAGTTCCAAAAACTATTATTTCCATACCTGGACAAAGACAGATATAGAAAAGGAGATAAAGAAAGACAGAGAGTAACAGACGAGGAGAGAGAGAGAGAATCGAGTTAAACAAATTGAATAAACTCACCCGTCTCCGACGTTGATACAAGTTATCTGTTGTTTTTACTTTTGTGAAACTTTGCTATTAGCTTCTTCCATGGCGTTCCTATCTGTTTGGAGTCAACGGCACTACGGTAAAACTTCTAATAGTTTTCAGTACGTCGTGAATTCGTTCAAAATAAATTGAATACAAGCATCTCGAATACTTTTTATAAATTAATATTTTAGAGACCAAATACAAACGCACACAAAAATGAAATATTAATCGTAATTTTTTTATTAAAAGTTTAGTGATTAATTTTAGCAAAAAGATTTACAGTTTCAGTTTTTCGTTTTATACTTTACAAAACATAAGAATGTGTTTCTGAGATTGTGAAGGGGAGTTTAGGGTGAACATCTCAAGCAATGAATATATATAGCATCGGGAGAGTTAAAACTTATAAGTATTAAGGGGTGAAGGGATAAATTAAAAGAATTTTTTTGAAAATATATGTTTTTTACAAATATTAACTAAATTTGAATAAATATATTTTAACTTGATTTCAAATACAGGAACTCGTTCAAAATTAAGATATAAAATTTATATCCAAGTTTACGTGAAGACGACTGCAAGTCTCTAGAATACAGAGAGTTGTAATGCTATAGACGTGGGTTACGTGAAGACGACTGCAAGACTCTAGAATACAGAGAGTTGTAATGCTATAGACGTGGGTTACGTGAAGACGACTGCAAGACTCTAGAATACAGAGAGTTGTAATGCTATAGACATGGGTTACGTGAAGACGACTGCAAGACTCTAGAATACAGAGAGTTGTAATGCTATAGACGTGGGTTACGTGAAGACGACTGCAAGACTCTAGAATACAGAGAGTTGTAATGCTATAGACGTGGGTTACGTGAAGACGACTGCAAGACTCTAGAATACAGAGAGTTGTAATGCTATAGACGTGGGTTACGTGAAGACGACTGCAAGACTCTAGAATACAGAGAGTTGTAATGCTATAGACGTGGGTTACGTGAAGACAACTGCAAGACTCTAGAATACAGAGAATTGTAATGCTATAGACGTGGGTTACGTGAAGACAACTGCAAGACTCTAGAATACAGAGAGTTGTAATGCTATAGACGTGGGTTACGTGAAGACGACTGCAAGACTCTAGAATACAGAGAGTTGTAATGCTATAGACGTGGGTTACGTGAAGACAACTGCAAGACTCTAGAATACAGAGAATTGTAATGCTATAGACATGGGTGGCTGTAGAAATGGATCAAAACTGAGATAACATTTCTACCACAAAGCAACAACAAAAATGCAAATAAAAAAATAACCGTAAAAACCAAAGTTTTTTACTATAAATCCTTTATATTTGAGACATAACTAAAAGTATTGATTATGTTCAATATAATACGCACCACGCAATAGACTAGCATAAACATTTACAGATCGGGAAAATATTATAAAAATATATTGAATATAATACGCACCGGGCGTTCATTTTAATAAGCACTGGGCGACAGACCAGCATAAACATTTACATGTTACATAGAGATACATAGAGATAATCTATAAATTCATTAATTTAAATACAGTAGATGCAATCGATGTAAAATTTTAATGCGTCATTTTTATCGATGCCACGAGTCTGCCTTAAAAATTTCAATTCGATATGATACGTGGAAGTGGGTTAAAAATATATCCAAAGATTTTGAGACAAGCAAACAAACAATCAAGCAGACGCCACGAGTTAAAATAAAGGACTGTTTTTTAAAAAACTAAGCATTTTAAAAAGACTTATTTCATATACACATTTAAACAACAATTTTGTGTATGTTATATAGTGAAATTATTTCAAATTTAATCTAACCTACATGTGGAAGAAAATCAGTAGCCCCGAGCCTAGTGCTCTTTATGGGTCTTCCGGGAAGACCCTCTCATCTATATGGCCCCCAAGGGGACGTTATAGCTGAGAACACCCCCTCCCGGAGCGGTCACTTATGAAGCGGCCACCTGGACATCAGGTCCGTGACCCTACTCGTCCATCGAACCCCGTAGAGGCCACTCTTTCTGGACGGAGTTCTTGAATAGAAATTTTGATCATCACTAGCCAATTGAAAAAAAAATATTAAAAATGTATTAACTTTCTCGAATTTCAGCATCTATTGTTATTATAAGTATTATTATTATGATTATGATTAATATATTATTATTATTATTATTATTTTTATTATTATTATTATTATTATTATTATTATTATTATTATACTAATCCAAATCATAAAAATCGTTGATGCTGAAGATTCCCGAAAATTCATGGATTTTTCAAACAATTTTTAAAATTAATGTCATTTTAAAAATCAAATACACATTCTATTTTTAAATGATAAAAATAAACATTAGTATGGGCAAATAACCTTTAAGCACGTATCGGCTGCGTGTGAATAAAAGAAATTTAAATCTGATAAAATGTATCCCAGAGATAACACTTGGAACAGAATTTCAGCTCTTTAGGTTGAGGGTCCTCTTTTTACTTTACTAGTTTAAGTGTTTGAAAAAATATAGGAAAAACACACTTGACTTAATTTATTTTTTGGTTTTTTTTTAAATTAAAAATTACGGGAGTTTTTTTTAAACTATAAATTTAATCAATTGTTATATCAATATATTGTAATTATCGATGTTTCCATTGTACACATAAATACGTGACATATCCCCGGATTTTTAAATAGTTTTTGGGGTGGAGTGTCGTTGGATTATACAAGTTACTGAAAAAGCTTGTGAAGTATATAAGAAAGAATCAATCTGACGATGTAAACACCTCATGTTGATAAAAATCTATAAAATAAAAATGTACCATATTATTATTTACCCCAAAAGTCAGTGGTGATGATTTTAAATACAGGGTGGCTCAAAAAAGTGGGACCGTCTTGTATAATTTCAAATAATATATATATTTTTTTTGTTGTAAATTGTTGCCAAATGTTACTTTATGTAAAATCCGAATTCAAATTCAATGTGTCCTCCTCGGTTCTCAACAGTTTTTTTTTCTAAACGTCTTTGCCACTGGTCAATGCTCTTGTTTATAAACCGCTGAGACAAATGTTGCCACTCTTCAGCAATGGCCAATTTCAGTTGTTCTATTGTTGCAAATTTACGACGGAAGTAGATTTTTTGTTGGAGGGTACCCCAAATAGCATAATCTACTGGGTTTAGATCCGGGCTATTTGGTGGCCACATGTCTAGTTCAATAAAGATGACATTCTCCCGACGAAGATAGTTTATCGTGTTTCTTGCCGTGTGTGTAGGAGCTCCGTCTTGTCACAGTGTCCATTTGTGATGATTACATCTTGCTCGAATATCCGGAAGCAATCCTTGTCTTAGGACGTGATCACAATAATACTCAATGTTCACTTTAGCTCCAGGTTCAACAAATACTACACTGGTTTTTCCCATCCGAGACACTGACCGAAACCATGATGCCACGACTGAAATGTTCACGTTCGCGTATGTGTCTCGTTGAAGGAACTTGTTTTTAAATCCCTTATATTAACTTCACCGGCGTCTCTGTCTCTCTCTCTCTCTGTCTGTCTTGGGCGGGCGGAAAATTAGAAGTAAAAAATGACCCACTTCCCGTAATCCGATCGAGCTGAAATTTGGCACACTGACCCCTCTGACCTAACAATGCATCGTATCAAAATTTCAGATCGATCGAACGTACCGTAATTAAATTAATGCATTTTTAGTTTATCCTTATATGAGGTATGTAATTCAAATTCACTGTTTGTTATTGTTTTTTTCCCACGTGAAATTTTGAGCTGACGCATTGAGGCGACCCAAAGAAGCGACGGGGCGCTTTTGTTTACATTTTACGTGTCACACTGAGCTCGGTCAAGCGAATCAGTGACCAGACTTTTCCCCTCTCCCCTTCCCACCCACCCCTCCCCCCCTAGGGTTATGAAGCAAACTTGAGTTAAGACAGATTCAGTCTGTAAATGTTTGAAAATAATCAATAATGCTAGTTATGTCTCATATATAAGGGATTTATAGTCAAAAACTTTGTTTTTACGGGTTTGTTTTATTTCTTTCTTGCTTCAGAATGAACACGACCATTTTGTGAATTTACCGGTGTGGCGAGAGTAAATATCTTTTCGTCTGTAGACCAAATGCTTCGTATACTTCTCTCGTTTTGAAACCTACAAAAAAACACAAAAAAAACTCTAGTTGGTCCCACTTTATTTGGGCCACCCTGTAAATGTTATCTATTTGACTAGCCAAGTGTAAGTCTCATTTAATATTTTGGTTAAAATTAAAATATGAATTAATATTTCTCAACAAAAAAACTAAAATTATCTCACATTAAACTTTAAAAATAATTTTGCCTATATCTCTATAAACTTGGTTGCTTGTTTGTCGAAAAAACTTTGGATCGATTTTAACCCTTTTCCCCGTAAGCTAGCGAGCTGAAATTTTGCAGATTATTTTATTTATCTCTATGTATCATGTTAAAGTTTTGAGATATAGTGTCGCGGTGCGTATTATATTGAACGATCTTTTTATTAATACTTTCCTGTTGCGCGATTCGGTGCGTATTATATTGACGTTACTTTTTAAAAATATATTTTCGATCGGTGCGCATTATATTAAACATGATTTACGAGACATAAATAAAATATTGTATTTTTGAATTGTCTTGCGCTGCATATTATAATGAACATTCTTTTATTTTTGTCTCCTATATAAAGGATTTATATTCAAAAACTTGTAGTTTTACGGGGGGTTTTTTATTACAAAATATTTTACATTTTTTCCTTGACTTGATTCACATTCTATCAGATGAGAAGACATTCAGTTATTTTACACACACACACACAAACGGACTCTGTTTTATTTTAAAAGATTGTGTTTGATTTATCTGCCGAGATTTCATAAAGGGATGTCATTTGAGATTCACGGAGATCGTGCCTAAGGAAGTGGACGGTTAGGCAGTGGAGACTTCATTTTTACATTGTTGCCCCGGAAGATGGGCTTAGATTTTGATTTCAATCTTAAGGTAAATTGCTCCAGTATCAGATAAGTGAAATGTTGTTGTTTTTTTTTAAATAAAATATTTCATATTGTGTTTAAGAGATAAGCATAAATACCAAGTTTCGGATTTGTAGCTATTCGGGACGTGGATTTCATTTAGCTCACAAGCTTCATGGTATCGACTGACGAGTCAGTGAGTTAAAGAAAGGGGTGAAAAGTTGCCCTATTTATCAAGGGCAATTTAAAACACATTAAAAATTAAATATAAAACCTTTTTACCAACTTTGGACTTTTTAACTTGTACTTATGATACTTCTTTGCTTTAACTCTATCCTGGGATTTTGTTAAATACGTGTGCCACCTTTCTTTTGTCGTTTCTCTGATTTTTTATTATTTTTTTTCTCAATTTAACTACTTTCCCATGTTATAGCGTTTAATATATAAAGTATATTTAATGTAAATACTTGTATTTATTTAGTTGTGCTGATGAAGTCATTTTCTTAAACGTTTACATGTGTAAATGTCCAGTATTAAAACGTTTCATGAATTGTTTTAATCACTCAATTCGTTTCTGTATATTCTGTATTTTGTTTGAATTTTTTTTATTGTTGTCCAATTCTGTCTGACTTATTAAATAGTAGAAAATAGATGAACATTTAAATTTAATTCCGATAAAGATGTCCGTGTAGGAAGAATTTTCAAAAATTAATAAAGTTAAGCACATTTATTTAGCGACAGGGGCGGATTAAGACTGCTCGGGGCCCCTGGCTGCAATTCAAACTGGGGCCCTCTACAGGCGGCGTTATTTTAAATAAAATGATCACTAGCAGTCTAATATAAGAATGTGTAACTTGTGATGCAGGGTGTAATAAGACAAAAAATTAAATAGAAGTCAATTAAATTAATATACAGTTACACGAATCCACACTTCATTAAAATATTTATTATTATATATTTCAATCTTTAGAACCTTCGTTTGCGAACTTTTCTCACGGCGAGATTTTTAAGCAAGTCAGTAAAATTAAGTGAGCTTACGATTTCCCTTTCAATGCTCATTAGAGAGAGTGCTGGCTCAGTCTTTGTTGTCCTATGCAACTTCTAATTTCATAATTTTTTTCAACTTTGAAAATGATCGCTCTCAACAAACACAAGAAGATATTTCAACAAATGTATCTTGAAGGGATGCATTCATTTTCTGAAACCATTTTAAAATTGTGTCCCAAATTTCAAGTAAAATAGCGAGTTTCAGTTGTTTAAGTTCCTTCCGAAATGCTTCAAGTCGACTGTCAGACGGCTGATTGTCGTCAGTTGTCAATTCTTACAGTCCTGCAATATTCTCATGGTATTATTTATTAACAGATCTTACAGCATCATGTCGGGCTGACCATCTTGTGTCAGACAAGGCTTTGTTAACATGTAAACTTTTCGATTGCTTTTGAAGACCCTGCCAAAGATGAATAGATGCAACAAGCCAGGTATAAAGATTTTGCAGAATGAAAAAATAAGTAAATAAAAAAATTAAAATCTGGTTGCAGCAGGACAACCTTCTGCTGCCCTTTTCCACAACCAAATTAAGGGAATGAGCTGTGGACGGCACATCGTATCTTATCTTATCTGTTTACAGACGCTCCTTCTATACAGAAGATTTTTGCGTCCTACGCTTATCTATGGTTTGTGTTTAGTCCTGCATAATGAGCAACACTGCACTTCTCACGAAGGATAGTCTGGACTCAGTTTTACTTCCAACTTATACTTGCAGCATTGTCGTATGACTGTCCACGGCAATCTTGAATTTGAATATCAATTTCTTCCAAAATACTAAAAATAATTTGGGCAATTCCTGATCCAGTATGGGACTTAATTTCTATTAACTTGATGAATTGCTAAACAGGAATGAATGGTATTTAGCTAATAACGGAACGCAACATGTAATTCAGGTTAATTAGGGACACTGATATTTAATGTACATATAGAAATCCCCTATGACCCTCTAGTAAGCCAAACCCCCCCCCCAACATTTTCCCCTAGAGTTTGTCCCAAAAAGTCGGCTTTAGAACGAGTATATACGATACTGGTATTTAATTACATATTTATTCGAATATCTACTTCTTACTGCAGTCTGTCTTCTGTAGGTCGAAGCGTCGTAACTCGTAAATAGTGTACTAACTTGGAACGTTGGTTAAAAGTTGGATTATAGAATTATGCTCTACTATGTCAAAGTTTTTTGTCGTAAGTTTTCCTAACTAAATAGAAGTCGATTGTTTTTCTAAAGATAGATTTCCCTAGATAATATTACAAATCATGACGATTTCTGGTATTTCACACTCTTCGACATTTTCTCTTGATAAGTAGATGAGATTTTATTAATTTATTTATATTTTCAAGGCTTCATGCAAACATTTTCCCACCTTTATTATAGACAATAATAATTTTTGGGGCCCCTAAATCTTCGGGGGCCCCTGGCTTTAGCCCGTTCAGCCCCCCTTTCAATCCGCCGTAGTTTAGCGAGTATATTAATGCGAATTGCGTATGTTATTTTGGGGATTCTCTTTTCCAGCTTTTCGTTAAGGATATAAGTTTCAAGTACAAGTATTTATTTATATATCCTAGTGCTTTTAAACTTGCTTATGATTTTTGTTTTTAAATCTAGACGATTTCCAATTCAATGAATGCAACATCGAACCTTAAACTGTTAATAAAGAATTTTGCAAATGGTAAAACTCATTTCCCAGAGACAGGAAAGAACGAAGATCAACCCTGGAGGAAAGTCTGCAATGATAATACCCAGTCATATGCATACAAGCATCGGTGACTGGAAGGCATGAATTTCCCATCTACTAAATTTAATTGATATACCCTTTTAAACTACGACTATGTATATATGAGAACTAAAGAATCCCTGTTAATGTGAGAATACATTGATAACAATGATTTCATCTATTGAACACGAAACGTCACCTTGTCATGAAAGTTATCCAGTTATGATAATTCCCACTCGTTATCTATTTTATCCGGATACACAAATGACATGTGAAGGGAGAAACAAAAATGAAATACTTACAAAAGCAATAAAATGCAGAACCCACAAATGCAGCTCATGCATGGCTATAAAAATGAGGGCACTCAGGGCAAAAGTCCAACTTTTTCAAGTTATGCTATAGTACCCAAATAGCGACCAAAAATATTGTTAACCTCCGTTAGTCTCGCGAGTCAACGGAGTTACCGTGCAGAGGGGGTGGGGGTATCTTGCAGCTTCTGCTGTGGCTGTACAATCCCACGCGCAAGTAGCAGGAAAACTCTTTTACATGAAAGACACGTGAAGGGGGCATGAGGATTTGGCTGAGAGCACGCGTCTTTTCTTTTCGTGGGCTTCTCATCGGCGAGCTGCCGTGGGTTGCTCTCCCTAAACCTCTAGCGCGTTGGCCAAAGTCTTACTCTAGCTGGACGTGACACGGGCGAGTTCTTTCAATTCATTAAGGTCCCCAAATATATAAATAGAGTTTAGGGCTACTCATTATATATACATTCTTTAATAATTAAAACTGAATGAGATCGGGGTATACACAAATTTGACAATTATGACAAATTTTAACATTTTGAATGAAGTCATTTGACAGAATGCGATGTATATATGTATTACTATATATATATATATATAAATTAGGGCTGTTAATGATTAATTAAATTTTAATCATTAACTCTTGACAAACTAACGGTTTATTATTCGTTAATTTCGATTAAAGCCAAAAAATTTAATTTATGGTGCCGTAATTAGCATTTATTAAAATACTTCTCGAAAATCGCAATAACACTGGAATGTCTTCTTTATATGACATCTTTTAACCAACAACTAAAGCAGACAAGTGTATCGACATTATTTGGTTAAAGTGATGAGCGGGTCTGATTGACAATACAACCAGCAAGGTGTAACAATCGTTCACATAGCTTTAGATTGTCTCAGCTGAAGATTATGATACTGTAGTTATTATTTGGTTAGCAGGTGATATGTAAGCGAAGTGTTAGAATCATGGTAACAATGTTCTCTTCAAGCAGCGCGTCTGCGCATATATTTGACAAACGCCACGCAGGAGTTTAGAATCAGCACGCAGCAAATTTTGCAAAATATTGCACAAAAAATGGACGTTGTGCAACTTTGCACACGAGTTGTTTTTTTTTACTTTGCACATGGACCAACGAAGCTTAGACTTAGAGGGAACATTGGCAAACGATTTCTCTCAATGGACACAATGACCTTTATCAACATTTTGAACATTCACGTCAGTCAATAGTTTAAAAACCAATATGTTAGTGTAATCGTCCGGAATTAGTTTATATTTATCGGCCGAAATATTTTACTTTTTGACTTCCAGTACATTTATAAGTGGTGGGTCGATTAATCGTTAAAAAATTTAATCGTTAAAATTTTAACGATTAATCGAGAAATTAATCGTTAATTTCCGCAGCCCTAAAATATATATATATATATATATATATATATATATATATATATATATATGTGTGTGTGTGTGTGTGTGTGTGTGTTTGTGTGTGTGTGTGTGTGTAAAATAGATAATAGCATTAACTCACCAAGGCTGCGTGTATCTGCGAGTTCATTTGTAGGCTAAATTGAACGATTTTTTTTAATACGTCATGTCAAACCTGTTTGTCAAATTTGCTTTTATTTGCTGCTTTAGCCTTGTATCTATTCATTTTTCTTCGAAGAGCATATACATTTTCTTTTAATTAACCCATTTATTTTAATAATATTTAGAGCGTTTTAGCCAAATGATATTCGAAGTAAAATTGCAGTCAGGTTGCTAAATTGTCCAGATCTTGGCTTTCGATTATTTGGTAGAGATTTCAGACCTAATTATTTTATTTTAAATTATATTAATTTTTTTGAATGTACTTGAAAATTTAATTAACAGTTTAAATACGAAATACAGTGTAAGAAAGGCAGTGATTTTGATTATATAGTATTTTAGTGATGTAAACGAATATAAATAATAGTTTCTTTTGTTAACAGTCAACGTACGTGACAAAACCGTTGCTAAAAACGACAGAAATACTTTCAACATTTCAATAGTTAAAAGCTATTTATACCATTAAAACCAATTACGTAATATGTGGAAATATTTCGTCCAACTGGCCCAGAAACTTTAATCTGTTCGATTGTTAGACAGAGGTCGTCGTTTAGAAACTGTAGCTTACGTGTTCCCCTCTCCCCCACACTCTCAATATTTTAGCCAAAATATAAAATAAAGCCACGAAATCTAACAGCTTTTGGGCGTGGCTAATCTCATAATTCCATTGATCTCGGTTTACATTGTGTTTGCTCTCGGCATAGATGTAAGTTATGCAGTCAGACATAGGAGACGTGTATAGCGGTGTTGTCTGCAGTCAAACACAGGGGATTAGTACAGGGCAGCATACGATCAAATACAGGGGCTTTGCATAAATGTTCAAGAGACACTTAACCACATTGGAATAATACAGATGTAGAGTATAAGTCAAATATAAGGGTCTTTAATAGATTTCAGCAGAGTCGAATGCAGGGATCCTTTGTAGATGTACACATAAAGCAACAGCGATGGTTGTAGAGATTTAAAATATAAGTAAAATACACGGGTCTTGCATAGATTTACAATTCCATTACCACAAAAGTTACGAGGAATGCCAACTTTGATCCCTAGCTTAATTAATCTGGACTCCGTGACATTGCTGATCTAATTAACATCTCACAGAGTAGAATCATATCTTTGGTGTAAATGATGAGGCTTGCCAGTAAAACAATGAGAGGAGCATAAGAGCGTGTTCTCGACCCCCACACGAGAATGTCACGTATATATAATGAGGTTACACAAGTGGCATACGTCTTAGCAAGAGAATGTGCAGCCCAGCCCAAACCAAATCGTCCAATGATTCACCTGGGAGCTAAATATGGTCTTCAAAAAAAAATTTAGGAGAGACATTACTGTGTTAATACGAACTTGGAGGGCTTTACCCGTTCATGCAGCTTCCGAGCAAAATAGCCGATGGTGGGAACTGCCTCGTAGCAATCAGACGCTCAACAATCAGATGAGTTCTGAACAGTTTCACAAAATTAGACATTTTCACAAGGCTGAACACCAAAGGGACCCTAGCTGCCGATTATGTGGCGATGCGAGGGAAATGTTGACGTACCTGTCGGCCGCATGTCCTGCAGTCAGTGGGATATGAACAGGTAAGGTTCAGTGTGTGGTAAAAACTTATCGCTGTGTACTTGATGAGTCTCTTCAGCAAATCTATGAGCGAAATTGTTTATGGTGGATTCTCAATTGTGAATAGAGAAGATCACTTATAAATATAGATGCAATGATATCCGTCGGAGTTATGTTATTTGTTTATTTGTTAAATTGTTGTTTGTTTAGTATATTTATTTAAAAGGATAGACGAATCTGTCAGTAAACTCTGAGATGTCGGATGTCCATTTTGTTTGACATAGTATGAAGTTTCAACATCCAAAGTGAAGAAGAAAATTCAAGCAGCAACAACAAAATAAATCCTAGCTCATTCTTCGTCTGGACAATCTGGTAATCTTTATCCTCTTCGATTTTATGTATAGAGGTGGAAAAAAATTTAAAGGGCCTTACGTCAGCATTTTACTTATTTACAATCTTTTAAAAAAATTACAAATGAAGAAAAATATGCATAATTCATCCAAGGATTCTGGATTAAATCTTTAAAGGGCAGACATATATATTTTTAAATATTTTAATTTGTTTTGTCAACTTTTTAACAATCCTGAAATGTATATTTATAAACTTGAATGCATTACCTTTCAACGATGCTATATCAAAAACGTAACTCAAAATTGTCACATCCATCCGATGCCTTAGGCAACCATCTGTGTTAGTTGAGACATTTAAAATGTGAAATGTGATAAGTTAAAGGTCCGTGAAAAAATACAACAGAAGACAGTGTGGAAAACTGAACACGAAATAACATAACTGTTGCTACGGATTGGAATGAGAACAATGCGCAGTGTTATTTTTAATATTTTCAATGAAACAAAAATGTTTTTCCCTTTTCAACACCATCAAATTTAATATTTTATTTTTAAAAAACCGTTCTTTCTTTTTCCTGTATTGATTTACGAACTTTATAAAATGACATGAGTGTGTAACGTGCCGTGGTGTATGTCTCCCCACCGCCCTCTTGTGTTGGTGTGCGCATGAGTTTATGCACGTTTGAGTGTTTTTAAATCCTCTATATTAACTTATGGTGTCTGTTTGAACCCTTGATTGCCGAAAAAACTTTGGATCGATTTTCAAACCACTTACTCGTAAGCTAGCGAGCTGAAATTTTGCAGGCAGACTCATGCCGATGATAAAAATGATGTATCAAAATTTCAGATAAATCGAATGTACCGTAATTAAATTAATGCTTTTTTAGATTATCTTTATTTATCTCTATGTAACATGTTATTTTTTGCGCTAGAGTGTCGTGGTGCGTATTATATTGAACAACCTTTCCTGTCGCGCAATAAAGTGCGTATTTTATTGAAAATTCTTTTTAAAAAATATATTCCCTATCGGCGTGCATTATATTAACATGTTTTACGAGACATAACTAAAATTTTGGATTTTTGGATTGTCGTGCGCTGCGTATTATAATGAACATTCTTTTAGTTTTGTCTCGTATATAAAGGATTTATAGTCAAAAACTTGTTTTTTTTACCGTTTTTTAAAATTAATGTGTGAGTTTGTAATGTGTGTTTTCGTCCTGTTCAGTGTTTAAATAAGTGTTAGTGTAAGGGTGAGTCATTTTCTTGTTGGATGTTAAAGATTGTTTTGTGAGTTTGCACGCATAGGAATATTTGTCATTGAATTAATAAACAATTAAAAATGGATAAAACAGTCAACATATTTATTTAATTCCACTGTGAAGGGGAAAGGCTTACGCTGCTGGTTTCAAACGACGTCATCATTAATCACATCTTTTATTTATTTTCATTTCATTTTTATCAAGACTTACCAGAGTTTTAATTTCAAAACATTATAGTTATAGAGTAGGTGGACTGTCGTACCGATGGTCACGGGTTCAAATCCGTGTGAAGGCAAGGGTTTGTTCCCGGGGCCCAGGGCGTCCCTGAGTCACCCCGCTCCGAATGGGTACCTAACACTACATGTATTTAGGCGGCTGGGTAATGCGTGGAACCCACAAAGCAGTGGCCTGTGAATGCTGCATCACTTGCCAACAGATCATCTGTCATGGTCTGTGGACGCAACTATCTTCTGCATAGAAGGAGCGTCTGTATAGATAAGATAAGATAAGATAAGATAAGATAAGATAAGATAAGATAAGATAAGATACGATAAGATAAGATAAGATATGTGGCAATGTCTTAAACTTTTTAAAACTGAGAATAACTTTGGCAGATTGTACCTGCCTTGTCGAATTTCCTTTTTAAAAATCAATTGTTTATTTATAGTTTCATCAATATGAAAGCTGTTCTTCCCCCTACTTCCTAAAGCACGATTGATGTTCCCAAATTGTGTTTCAGTAAGTTGAACAAGGCGGGTTAAAATGGACCCAATCATCTAATTTTTAAAATATAAATCAAACTTTTGGATGTAGATTATTTTCCATTTTATTATTACAAGTCTACATCATAATACACGTCGCCTTTGATAAACTTGACAGCTAAAAGTGATATAAATATAGAAGTATAGATATGTTATTTTATTGGTGGTCGAAACGCATTGAAATAAATTTGTCTTTACTGCCTTAAATCAAAAATTGATGAATGCTTTTGAATTATCTGTAAAATTTTGTTCTCTTTTTAATTACTATTTTTTAACACTGGTAATGCACTCTCAAGTGCCCAAACAGCCTGGACATTGACGCGTCTCCAGGTGTGCGGTGTCCATGTTTAGTAATAAACGACTGGAGCCTCGGTTGTCGTGGTTACGGGTGAGCAGACGTAGGTCACCTCATCGCACTCATCGTTCACGCCGCATTCCGGGAAGTACTTGTGGCAGTACTGCCCCTCTTCGCACCCACCACACTCGTCGGATACAACTGGGGGCAGGGGCGTGGTGGGCTCGGCATTCTCTTGTCTCAACTTCTCGCGCAAAAGTCTGATCCTCGAGTTGCCTGCCTTGAGTAGCTCCCACTTCACGTTTTCTCTGACGAGATCAAAGCTCGACTTTTGCGGATCCGTGGCACTACTCTCCGGAGCTTCGTCCTCTTGGTTTTTCTTATTTAGGTAGGATTTTAATTTCGGACGACGTCGGCGTTGCTCTGATGGACTGATGGCCATAAGGAGGACCTGATACCAGAAAATGTCAAGTTAGAATTTTGGAGGATATTGGTGTAGGGTTTAACGACATTGGCAAAGTTTACAGTGAGAATTTTGAAGGATATTGGTGTAAGGTTTAACGACATTGGCAAAGTTTATAGTTAGAATTTTGAAGGATATTGGTGTAGGGTTTAACGACATTGGCAAAGTTTATATTTGGATTATTTTATGAAACAAATAATGCAATCTCTGAATTACCGAAATGGTGTATACTTAAAGAGTCTTGAATCTATCAGAGATGGGGAAAGTTATAAATTAAATAAAAGGAGACATACACATGTTGAAGAAATTGTATAATGTACGAAAGAAAAAAAATATTGTAAAAATGAAGGGAAACATAGAAAATAGAAAGAAATGAGCAGAGAAGCATAAACAGAAAATAAACCCTATGAATTTGTATTATAATGCTAACTAGATGATTCGCGTTTTCGTTTGTTATATTGATAAATATCCCTTTTTTACGAAATGAGAGCTTTGGGTATTTCTGAAAACTAATATTGGTGGACTATTGAAAGCATTAACCGTTTCGTAACCAGATTTCAGTTCAATTGTACGTCAAGCAGATCTTCTTAGCGCTGCACTCTTTGGAGACACTATAACGTTTCTGATTATTTTAAAAATAATTTATTCTTTGATTCGAAAAAACACTCTGAAAGCGTAAGAACCACTTTCGGAAATCGTGTTATGAACCATATTCTTCAAGTGTACTAAGGGTTCAAATAATTAGTTATTTGTAACCGTGAATAGCAATCTGCATAACACACAATAACAACATATACATGTATTGCTAACTGTAAATAAGTTTTAATACTTATTAGGTTTAAGAGCCAAAAGTATACTGGCAGACACATGTTTCTTAAAGCTATGAATATTATAAAATCTCTATATCTAAAGAGAACAAATGTATAACAATTCACTTAAATGGCATCGGTTATTTTGAAACTTCCATCTAAGAAACGTGTTTTCAGCATATCTTTTAAATGAAAAGGCATTGCTAATAAGGAGTCTATTATTATATTTATTGGTTCCCTTTTTTTTAATTTAAAAAAATAAATGATCATAATTATTTTTCCCTGAAAGAATGAGACCATTGCCTAAAAGTTTTTTCGTTTATTAATAATTTTTGTTGTTACAAAATCAAAATGCAATACATATCAAAAGCAGATTCACATTTTTGTATGTTGCTAACTAAACAACTGAATAAATCATTGAACAAACACTATCTACCTACCAACAAACCCAGCAATAAGATGATGGACCGCATGGCTGGTTTCTTCACTGAATGATCTCCTACTACACAGATGGGCGGATGTGAGTACGTGCACAGCAAACAAACTCGAGTCTCAAGATCAGCCCCCTAATCCCGTTTGTTACTTAGCTCACTATAGCGGACAATGTGGTCAGAGCCGTTGTTCGCTGTGTGGGTGGGAGGAGCGGTGGGATTTTTTTTAAAAAAATGTAACACCCACCCCCCTCTCCCCCTCACCTTCTCACACACCAACAAAACACGCACACACGCACAGGGTATGAATTTCGATTTTCAAATTAAATCTAAACATACATATTCTTTTAATTGATAAAGCGATTATTTCATATAAATATTTTTTTTCCTATCCAATAAAAACTTGAAGAATGATGAACTAATACGGTATATATTTGTGTTTTACTAATATTCGTTTGATTTCTCTGGGATGATAATTGTTATTGTTTAATTTACGCTCTTATTATGAATAAGTATTTTTGAAAAAAAATTTTTACGGAAAGGGTGTGTGTGGGGGGGGAGTAACAGTAAGTATAGTACAGAGATGTCACTTGCTTCTCTTCTTGGCCTTGTTGTAAGTATGAAAGAGATTTACTTCTGTAAATCTCTCTTACAGAGCTTCAAAAACTTTAAAATTTGTCCAAACTACTAGAAAAGAAATGTTTTAAAATTAACTTGGCACCTGAACCTGCTCAGGATTAATTAATTAATTATGTTTCATACTTTAAATTAAATCAGGCAGTTTTATGCCGAGAAATGAAGTCATGAAATGAATATTTATAAAACATTCTGCAGTTTCAAAAATCAAAGTGCATTTTTTAATTTTTATTTTATCTGGTGCTTTTTTCGAGCGTGTTTTTAAACATTCGACTACTGACTACATGAAATAATTTATAAAAGGCAAATTCCTTATTTAACTTTGCCTGGGATTCGTTTTCATTATTTTAACTCATGAGCTAAAGGGTTTTCTTTCAATATCCGAATTTAAGAAAATAAAGCGCGACTAACGGTATCTTAAGTCTCCCCCCTCCCACCCCAACCCCTAAACAAGCATATGTTGCCTGAGGAGGTAATCCCTTTAAGTTGATAACAAACTTAAGTACACACTCTACACTGCGCTAAATTGGATCTGATAAACAACAACTCGACTCTCATTGGCCTTAAAGAAAAGCATATCATCCATTGATACACACCTTACACAGATCACAAATACTTTCATCTGGATCATCAGGACCCCAAAATATATACAGTTTCTGACAACAAAAATATAAATTTTTAAGTTATGACATTTAAAAAAACAAAAAAATATTTGTTATCTGTAGCTAGATTTAATTTTTTTTAAAGCAAAACAGAGGGGCTGCGTTTTTTTTAAAGTTTGTATTCGTTTTGTTTTCTACCTTGCACATTAGCACTCTTACACCTGAAATGAATTCAACATTTAGCAACTAGGATGCTAAAATCGAGACGAGACACTTAGCCAAAGAAATCGTCTAACATGATGTACACACAGAGTGCATTGACTTCATTTAGAGAAAATATTTATTTTATTTTATTGGAGTTTGTTTCAAATTGTTTGCAGACGACGGCATTTAACCCAAATTAACATTTAATTGTATGGCTAATTTAAGCCTAGACGTATCTTGCTCACATAGTAATCGCCTTAAAAGATTAAATCAGAAAGGGTTCGTTAGTGTGCTTGACCAAATAATTTAGTCTTGCTTTCAAGATATCTTTTTAATGAAAATGCTTTGCCACAAGGAGTCCACATTACCGTAATTGGTTCATCCTGGGAATTATTTTTACTAGAGCAAAAAATGGGCAGCGATGAAATCGACCCGAGAGGTGTTTTTACAATACTTTGTTTAATCCATGACATGTTCTCGGGGTGTATGAATGAATGTTGTGAACCGTTGTATGTTAACCTTTGTGGTGTATAACTGGATGCTTGAACCACTGTATGTTGACCAAGGGGTGTATGACTAGATGCTTGACCCTTTGCATGTTAACCAGCTGGGTGTATGACTGGATGCTTGAACGGCTGTATGTTGACCAAGGGGTGTATGACTAGATGCTTGACCCTTTGTATGTTAACCAGCTGGGTGTATGACTGGATGCTTGAACGGCTGTATGTTGACCGAGGGCTGTATGACTTGATGCTTGACCCTTTGTATGTTAACCAGCTGGGTGTATGACTGGATGCTTGACAAGAGAACTGTTTGACCCATGAGATGTTTGACCCACGGGATGTGTGAACTGTTAGATACCGGTCCCACGGGATGTGTGTAATTGTGGCATTAGCACAAATACTGTTTGAGGCGCACTACTTTTTGACACACAGGTTCAACAATTGTGGGCAGCATCTGGAGTCTCCCATAAGAGTGGTGGGTGCAGTGAAAGGGGTTTTTGTTTAATGTCACGCGGGGGGAAATTTACACTATCATGTCTGTGGATTTTTCTTTAAGGTCACTTACAAACTTGTTGTTAAAAGACTTAAGACATAGTCCCTGGCAAGGCTATTATAATGCTCCGTCTCTAAATTGAGCGACAATTATGAACACATGTCGTCATGATAAGATCGTTATCTGATAAGTTGGGACGCGGTGGTCGAGTGGAAGCGCACTGGACTGTCGTACCGATGGTCACGGGTTCGAATCCGTGTGAAGGCAAGGGTCTGTTCCCGGGGCCTAGGGCGTCCCTGAGTCACCCCGCTCCGAATGGGTACCTAACTATACATAGGCGGCTGGGTAATGCGTGGAACCCACAAAGCCGTGGCCTGTGAATGCTGCATCACTTGCCAACAGATCATCTGTCATGGTCTGTGGATGCAACTATCTTCTGCATAGAAGGAGCGTCTGTATAGATAAGATAAGATAAGATAAGTTAACATAGGAACCCACAAATACTGTTTTGTTTTTTTAATGTAGGAAAAAAATTGATATGCTTTAAAACGAATGTATAAAAAAACGATTTTGGACGTGATATCCCCTTATGCTCCCTATACTAAGAGTTTGTTCGTGACTCGCTTCGCCATTGAAAAAAATGCCCTAAGGCCATGGCATTGAAGCGGCTTGCATGGAAATAATATTCCCAACCCAAAACTTGTTGTTGCGTGTCATAGTCGTTTCGTGTAGGTAACCCATGGGGACAAAGAACTATTAATGACGTGAAACTATAATTCCTGACCACTGAAAAAAATCACAAGTTGTGACCGAGTTCCTCGTGACGTCACTACCGGATTGCCGCGCGCGCGGCTGTGTCGCGGACAGTTTTTTCGACCGCAGCCTCTCACACCATTCACCTCCAACAGCAGAGCGTTAATACCAGATTCCGTAATCTCGGCTGCCCCCGTGCGATGCATTGTTTCAAATCTCGCCTCACCGTTCGCTTTTATCACGACGGCGGACGATTGATGTAAATTATAAATACATTTATCGGCTTCTACGTCGCTAATGTGCATGCATTGGCGGGTGATAACATTCATTATTGATTCATAAATAATGGACGCGAACATTTTTTTATGGCTTGCTTCATTTCTTTTTCCTTTTTTAAAAACTGTTCCCTTCATTCCTCTAAGATTAAATAAGACGCTGCAAACATCGCAATAGAGCAGCAAACCGATGCAACAACAGCTGTGGACGGCACTGGGAGGAAATTTTTATTTGTTTATGGGACTTGGAAAAGAAATGGGGGGGGGGTAATTTTTTATATTTAAATACGATGATAATTATTTTTTTTACATCACACAGAAGCAAGGATGATATTGATTCTATTTTGCATATCTGCAAACCCGAGCAGCGGCGATATGGATCAAAACTGTCCATTTCCGATGACTGGCGTAACAGTAACGATATCAACAATGATTTTGTAGGGTTCTTAAATGTGTAAGATTTCTAGATTTCAGATGTTGAGATTAGGATTCAACTGAACTAAAAATTTAAATCATAGTTCTTTTTTTTTAATAAAAAAATAACTATACATAGAAGACTTCGAACTTTCTGGATACTTTAACTAAATTATTGCAGAACTAAATATAAGAATAAAAGTTGTTTTTTTTAAATTGTATTTTTTGTTGTTGTTGTGGTTGTTGTTGTTTATTATTCGGATTCAAATGAAGTGAAAATTAAATTAATAAACTTAACAAAATAATCATGTTTTCCACTTAAATTTACCCTGTTGACACACAATGGAATCTTAATTTTTTTTTAATATGAATCGATGACTTTTAAATTTTGATTTACAACACATCGACGTGTTTCTATTTTTGTCTTGACCTTTGTGATTTTGTGATTTACCAACCTCCCCCCCCCCATACAGTTTGTATGTTGTATGTGGTAGATTCGTCATAATGCCAGCTCTGGTCACATTGGGGCTATGGATCGCTGGTCACATTGGGGCTATGGATCGGATTAAAATAAATGTGCTTACTAAAATGCAAGCTGTGTTTAGACGTATTGATTGGATGAGTCGGCAAGACGTGTAGACCACAATGGGATTATGGCATGGTTAATTATGTGTCTCAAGTGACATCTCTGTATGTTTGTTGTTGGAGAGGGGGTGGCCTTTATGTTTGCGGTTAGAATGGGTTGAATGCATCTGTTTGTAATTGGTAAGAGGTTGCATTTAATTTTGTGGATTGCTATAGGGGGCATCTATGTTGGTTTTATGGGAGTGGTGGCATCTATCTGTGTTGTTCGTTGAGGAGTGGTATTTATTTTTGTTGTTGAGGAATAGCGTTATCTATATGTGTTGATGTAAGCATTGGAATTTCTGTTTGTTAGTTAGAGGTAGCATCAAAGTTTGTTGATATTTTTTTAAATATTCTTTTAACGTGTGAGCCATATATAAACCTAATAATATGATACAAGCTTGTACTTTTAAAATATTCAAGAGAAAAATTAGGGATCACATAGACTCCAAATATAATTAGCAAACTCATAGATTTCAATGCAAGGTCTACAATTCTTTAAATAAATCTGATGCCATTGAATTTTTTGCCACGTTTTCTTTTTTCTTCTTCTTCTAACTGTAGATTATACAGAACTGTCTCTACCATTGTTTCTTTTAAGCTGCGTTGTTCAGGATTACACGCTGCAACTTTGATAATGACACTATATTTTTCCGTGTTTTCGGGTGTACAATTTTGCACGCAAAAAAAAAGGAATTGATGCTGTGCAACTTTGCACACAAGTCCTTTTTTTACTTTGCAATCGGACTAATGAATGTTAGAGGGAAAATTGGTCACTGCATAGGAAAAAAATCTAAAAATCTTTTAAAATGTCAAACTCAGTTGCTCCAGAAATGGGCCGTGGCTTGGTTTTATAAGTCACAAACTTAACATTTGGGAAAGTTTAACGCTTTAGTTTACTCAAAGAACTTAACTGCTTTGGAATCTCTGGTCCCATACATCTTTGGGATCCAATACTTCCTTTTTGGGTAGAGAGCAAACTGTTATAATCAATGGATCCAAATTCAGCATCAATAACGGTTAACTCAGGAGTTCTACAAGAAACTATACTATTTCTAATTTATGTAAATGATTGACCCAAAGGTATCTCATAACGAACAAAGGTAAGGTTGTTTGCTGATAATTTTTTATAATCTATAGAAAAGGTTAAATCAGAACAAGATAGCAAAAACGTTTTTTAAAAAAGACTTTGAAGATTTGATAAAATGGGAAACTAATCCTGCCACCCAGAAAAGTGTCAACTATTAAGAGTAACAAAGGAAGAAGAAAACAAACAAATAAATTCAAAATGTTTCACTCATGGAGAAAAAAAACTAATCCAAAACAAAAGACGCAAAATACTTAGGAGTGATAATAAATGAGAAATTATCATAGATTACCCATGTAAATGAAGTAATTTAAAAATCAAACAAAACCTTATAAGGAGAAACTTTTACAGAAAGAAGGAGAAAATATTTTCTTTTCTTTGAATTATTTTATGACGGAATGATGATTAATTTAACTCGCTTTAGCTTGGACAACTTCATCACTGCATGCGCATCAACCATTGATAGGCGGCTGGTGATGTTGTGAATATGATTACAATCATTATACCCTTTTAAAAATAACTTTTGGGCAAAAATCCTGTGGCGGGCTACGCCAGCTGAAAGACAAGTGAAAACCACGTTCTCACATGTTTCAATCTGGTACTAGACAAAAGCGCGCCAGCCAAATGTTGCATTGTGTTGATTACTGGTAGATTAAACGCTGAGTATCGGAGCAACGATTATTCAATACGTCACCGGAAACCGTTGATACGAAATCGCCGTGTCCCTCATAACCACTACGATAACACAGCGATCAGAAAATATTTGGTAGGATGGAGAGAGAAAGATGGTTGTACAACCAAGGGGAGATTACAAAGATTTTGGAAGCCCCTTCAGGCCATCAACGCAGTACAGCCCCCTCTGTGTTAGTTAAATCCAATAACTAATGGGGGATAATTCGGCAATAATTGCTGACCAAATTTCTCGGCTTACATCCAGTATTGAGTTTAGTGAGTTTTACAGCAACATTTGGCAACTGTTACATGGGACCGGAAAAATCAAAGAACAGAGGGTTAATATTAATTAGTGAAATGAAGAGATAATATAAATTGTAACGACCTCTCTCTAAATATAAACGAAAATGTCATCAATATTAATCCTCGGAATAATATTGAATCAAATAAATTTTATCATTGGACGTAATATGAATTTCGTTTTTATTCGTGTACCTTCATTACGTATTAAGCAAAAATGCTCGTGTATTAATAAATGTCATCGAGCATTTAACACCATTTTATAATAATACTGAGTCCCCCCACCTCTATTTTATTTACCAAGGCCCCAGATTGAGTTGACTAATCAGTCGTATAGTCCCGTGTTTACAAGATCCGTGTTGACGAGGTCCTGTGTTTATTGAGGCACCGCATTTACAACGTCCTGTGCTTACAAGGTCCCGTGTTAACGGAAACACGGTGTTCACGAAATCCCGTTATTAATAAGGTTCTGTTTTTTAGCGGGGCTCCGCTTTAACGAGTTTAATTGTGTACAAGGTTCTTTGTTTACAACCCCAATGTTAACTGGGGCCATATTATTAACCAAAATGTGTGTAAATAATGTTTCATGTTTACTAAAGTCCTATGTTTATCGAGTCACAGGCCTGTGATTACAAATGTCCTGCATCAAAATATTATTTTTCTTAAGTTTAACCAAAATTAGCTTAAGGGCTTGTTTTTCCAATTTGTTGTACGGGAATGAAAATAAATATAATTGTATATTATCTATTTTCTTCGACACGGTTAATTATTTCTTTATTTAATAAATTTGTGTTGCGCTGTTGCTGGATCTAATACTGAAATTCTATTTACAGTTGGTTGTTTGTAAAATAAATTATTATAAAATCTCTTTTAATAAATAATTTCCCTCTCAGCTCTACAGACATTTTTTTAAATAATTGACCTTCTTATGTAAAACCCACTCAATCAATATTCCACCAAAAAAAATATTTAAGAAGTAAAAAAATAAATCTGTAATAATTTTAAAATTTATTTTAAAAATCCCTACGCTAATAATTCTCACTAATATTAGGTGCGGTTTTTTTTTCTATTTAAAAAAAATTAATGTATACGAATTTGAATTAAAAAATCTAAACATTGAAACATGTTGCCTTAATACTATATTTAAATCGAGAAATAATTGGACGAAAATATCAATAATTTTTACACGCTTTTATTTAAGTCACAATGTTTGTATGTTGTATCCATCCTTCCTTCAAAACTTGAAACGTAAAATTATACCACTTCTGATGGCCCTAGAGATCTAAAATTTTTACCACAGATAGATCTTGGATGACAATGCATTGTATCAAAATTTCAGATCGATCGAATGTACCGTATTGAAATTATTGCATTTTTAGTTTATCTATAGTCTATATATAAGCATCGGTACCCGTCTGCTTTGTTGACATCCATGAGTTCACCACGTGTACATAACGCTGTGGTATAAAACGTTGGGCGGGCGCTTATGAGGTGTTTGGTATAAAAAAAATAGTGGTATAAAAGATGTGTGGGCTTCAGACGTGAATTTTAAAGAGTTTTTATTATAAGTTTTAAAAAATAGCTGTAAAAACAAAGTTTTTGACTATAAATCCCTTATATATGAGACATTACTAAAAGTAGTGATTATGTTAAAAGCGTGTCCTTTTTAAAAAAAGATTTTTTAAATATTTAATTTTTTAAAACTTACTCATCACTTTAAGTGTGACATTCTTCACTCAAGGCGGGTCAGCAATGGCAATTGTGGACATTACATACTTTACAACTCTAAGCCCAAAGACGACGTTTTGACTGAAAAACAAATTTAAAAACCGGCTTAGTCAGTGCTTCTAATCCAACTGATGTCAATTTTGTTTTTAAAAATAAAATCTTTTTAAAAAATTTAAATAAACATGAATTATTTTACGGCACACATAAGCTGCATTTATCATGTAACGAAATGTTTTATTGTTCTTTAATTAATCATACATTGGTATATCGAAGAGTTTTGTTTTTAGTGCACTCTTGAAGGCCGTAGTAGTACAAGTAGTCGGAATACTGCGAATGTGTAATGGTAGAGAATTCCATTGTTTGTGGAAAAGGGAAAAAGAGAAAAAAAAACTTATCTTGACTCTGTTAACTTGCCAGCCCTATTTTTTTTTACGGGAACCGCAAAATTGACTTTTGTCTTTGCATTTTCTCAGCCGTTTTGTCGATACTTTTATGACGCCAAATACCCCAATATCTCGAGCCCCAAAGACGACAAAAATTTGCCACTCAACGTCTGTCGATCCCCATGACCAAACGCCTGTGTAAAAGACTATTTCGTCATAACATTGCACACTTTAAGTGTAGTAGACATTTCCGTCCTAATTATAAAAAAAAATTAGCCCACACTAATTTTAAACTTGATTTAACCTTTTACTGTGAAATTTAAAGTCATTAACTTTATTTTGATAGTGCGCTATCAATTTTTAGCAAAACAAAATTAAGTGTTAAAACAAAAGTCTTCGTGTGTAAGGTGGTTTGCCAAAAAAAAACTGAATTTTATTTTTAACTATTGAAATACGTTAATCCCAGTGTTACCTAATAAAGCAGTCGTCAACACGCGGTCCACGGAAAAGTGTTGACAGTCCAAGATGATATTATCTTTGTCCTCGAGATTATCATTGCTGTCCATGAGATTATTTTCGTTGTCACTTAGAATTTTGGAGATTATTAATAATTTGTTAAAGTGATGTTTAAATAGTTCAGTTTTGCAAATGTTTTTAAATATTGTGGAGTATGAGACAGAAAAAGAATACGGAATAGCAAGGGTTAACCATTACTCAACAGCGCTCACTACTAGTTACAAAATATTTGGACTCTGTCAACTAAGCAATGAATAGAGTGGAGTGGGCTATGGACATTTTAGTGCGAAAATTTTGAAAATTAAGAGTGACAAAATAACATGCCTAAATCTACTATCCGCCGGCTACATCAAAACTGTATTCCGCCGTAACCATAACAACAACAAGAGTGGCCCTACATGAAAAGTGAATACCTATTTTTATGGTTCAGAAATCAATAAAAATAATAAATTAAATTGTTTATAGCGTTTTTGTGCGAAACGACGCTTACAATAATTAAAACCCTCTCTCAGCTTACAATAGATAGTGTTTTGAAGTCACTAAAGCAAACAATTCATTAACTTCTTTCTATATGAGAATATTTTTCATTTAAAGAAAAAGGCATGTCAGAAATCTGAGAAATTAAAAGTTATAAATTTATTATCTGTGAGGTCAAATGGTTGACGATCGCACTCTTTATTTCTCTAAGACTCTAAGAAATTGAAAGTAAGTGGAAATAAGGATTTATTTAATTTTAAGCAATGAAACACTGACACATTATAAATAACTATTTTAATAATTTATTTATGTTATCTATGAATTTATTACTAGCACTTGCAAGGACCCAAAGTATTTGATATTTAAATTGATTAAACTTCTTTCAAAGATTAGAAAACATTTCTTAACATTCCCATTTATGTTTAGAAATCTAAAGATTGATGTAAATTTGCAAGCTGTTTGCGTCACGATTTGGTATTTAACCAGATGAGGCTTAACATATCATTCTTTAATACTTTTTTATATAATAGACAAAAGCTAGCCCCATCCCCCCCACTTCTCACCCTATATTTGTTTCTCTTTTTGTACATTTCTTTTTCAAGCTAAGCTATATTAATATTTTTTGTATCCCGATTCCCAAAAACCAAAAGATTTGTATCTAATGGACTAGATCAGTGGTCGGGAATCCATGGCTCGCTAGCCAGATGTGGCTCCATTGATGGCTGCATCTGGCTCAATTGATGGCTGCATCTGGCTCGCAGACAAATGTTCGATTATAAAAAAATGTTTCTTCAGATGATTACATATAAAATATTATCTAAATCAGCTAAATTTGAAAATGCAAGGCATTGGACATACAATTTTATTCCTGCAACAAACAGTGGTGGCATTTGAATTCAAGCTAGAACTCTTCATCGCCGACATTGAAACAGGTCCTTCACCAAACTTTGAAAAATTGTGAGAGTTCAAAGATACGTGCACATCAAGTAACTCTGCTCAACATCTTAATACAGAGTTCATTCATTTGTTACTTCCCTTGAATAATTTTGTTTTTAGTGGTTCTGCGGGTTAATCATTTTATTGCTACATTCACAAGAAATTAATCTTTCTTGTAAACGTCTTTACCTCCAATAATGAAGGCAATTTGTTCCGACGACACGTTTTTATATGGGTATTCATTCTACGAAACCTTCAAACTTCTTCGTGGAAAGTCTTATTTGTTCAGATAAAGTCGATTTTTTTTTCAAAGTAAATATCTATTATGATAAGAAGAAGATGCGGAAAAAGCACAAACAATAACCAAGTACTGATGTAAAACATGCATACTCTTTTAAACTGAGAAGGCGTTGAAGAAATCCCGACTAATTATTGATGATTAATCAGGCGGAATAAAGGCTAGAATAAGCTGGATTGAGTGAACTCACCTGGACTGAAAGAATCGCGATGTTCTTCTATCTGAAGTTCAGATATTATTTTTGTTAATTTAGTTTGAACCATAGTCTACCCTCTTTCCAGCTCAAGTTTGTTCTAACGGTGGTTTGGTGTAATCTTTTTAATACGCAGACTCCTATTTTTTTTAAATTCATTTAAAATTATTTTTTTAATAAAAAATTTTTGTTTCATTTACAATTAATTGTTGCCATCACACCCCTCCATTATGCTTTCTTGTAACCCATTTCACTTGTGTTCGAAGTCCACAAAGCAAAATGCAAAAACAAAATGTATCACACTTTTAAGGAGGAGTTTATAAAACTACTAGGGGCAAGTACCCGGCTTCACCCGGGTTTAACAACAGCAGCAACAACAACAAAAACAACAACAGCAACAAAACAACAAAAACAAACAACAAAAACAAAACAACAACTACAACAACAACAGCAACAACAACAAAGCAACAACAACAAAACAACAACTACAACAACAACAGCAACAACAACAGCAACAACAACAAAACCAACAACAGAAACAGCAACAGCAACAAAACAACAAAAACAAAACAACAACAAAAAAACAACAAAATCAACAACAAAACAACAATAAAACAACTACAACAACAACAGCAACAACAACAAAGCAACAACAACAGCAACAACAACAGCAACAACAACAGCAACAACAACAAAACCAACAACAGCAACAACTACAAAAACAAAACATCAACAAAAAAATCAACAACAAAACAACGACAAAACAACAACAAAACAACAACTACAACAACAGCAACAACAGCAACAACAAAAAAGCAACAACAACAAAACAACAACTACAACAGCAAAAGCAACAACAACAAAAAAATTATTTTATGGCGATAATCGCCTTCTTGTTAATCTCGACACCAAAATGTTTATTAATTTGCGTCATTATTTTACGTCTTAATTTTCAAAAATTTTTATTTTATATAGCTCATATAGGGAAAAACTACATTTTGGGCCCCCGGGCCCCAGTATCTTATATATATGGAACGAAACCTGTTTAATAACCTTTCCGGTATAATTTTGTGTACGTGTACCAAATTTCACGTTATTTGGTTGTCTGGATCTTGAGTTATTAGGGAACAGACAGACAACCAGACAGACAACAAATGCGTCTTATATATATAGAGATATAATTTGCAATTGTCACGCAAGTCATTCAGTCTGTCCTGACGCTACTAATTTTAGAAAGCAGGGAAAACCAAATTACTGCACCAATGCATCAAAAGGTGTGAAAATTTAAAATGCGCTGTAAAAAAATGTAATATTGCGTCATTTTTTTCGCTCATATTTTAATTTTGGAAAAGGGATCAATGTAAAAAGAGAATTTGATGATGTTTAATTATAAAATAAAAAAAACAAACGGGGCGCCGTAGACGCCCTGCAACCCCTATTATAAAATACTTTGTGTACATTTCAGAAAGTTTAATATTTCGTATTTATCAAACAAGGACAAGTTAGTTGGGCTTTTGAAAAAGGTCGGTGCCATAGGCGCCCTAAAAAGTGCAATTTTAATGAAATAAATAGATTTCAGCTGATACCTTCCGTCATTTTTGACGGGTGTACGCTAGTATATATATATATATATATATATATATATATATATATATATATATATATATATATATATATATAGATATATATATAGATATATATATAAACAAATAAAATCCTTGCCTGTTAATCTGACAATGACACCAAACAAACGGAACAACAAAAGAGGAGACCAGTCATTTTACCCACTTGTCGTCGACCTTTACCAAACAACAGGCGGGAATTTTTCCCCGGAGATGATACCAAGTTTCTTTCTCCCACTATTCCGAGTATTCCAATAATAAACCTATAATTTTTTAAATTTTTTTTTAAGGAAACTTTATTGAAAAGTAATAAAGTAAAGTATAAATTATATTCGATATTTTTTTAAAATTGATGTGCTTTACTTTATAAATCTGAAATTCAGGTTTCCTGATTTTTACAATGACAAAGTCTTTGGTCATAATTAAAAATCAGAAGTGCCTTATATAATAATTCAATAATCCTATATAATAAACGGCAAGTTTCTGTCCGTTCCGTCCGGTCATCTATAGCAATTGGTCCCTCAAACACATATGACTCCTACAGACAATCATATTGAACACGTTTACGCGGGACGTTCAAAACGAGTCATTTTTAGTGCAGTATTTCTTCCAAGACTTTATTTTCAGTTATGCGCGTCGGGATTTATAGTGAAAAGCTCTGTTTTTATGAGTTATTTATTTTAAAATGTAATGAAAAGTATTTTTGACGTGATGCACATATATCCCGGTCGAGACGGCTGTTGGAGGGGTATAATAACATACCACTGAACGGTGGCGGAACGTCCTTGGACTGACTTTGTTGCTCGTATTAAATAATATTTGCCTTTTGTGCATAAAAGATTAATTTTGGTGAAATGTATTTCCTAAAACTAGAATTAATTCATTATTAATTTGAGGTTGAAATAATCTAATTCTTATTATTTGTAAACTACATTTACAGTATCCTATGTTCGAATTACAAGGTCAGGGGTTTGCAAGCAGGTGTGTTATTTCCAAGGCCAGGTGTGGAAAGCCACATTCTGCTTAGCCAGGAAATTAATTTCAAACAATTTAAAAAGATTTTCATGCTACTTTTTGTTTATATTCTTCTTCTTCTACATTCTAATAACCCACGAACCCTTAATCATTGCCAACGTTATTTCTGTTCTTTATCAAGAACCTATCATTTGTAAATCTGACTTTAATTCCTTCCCTTTGCAAAAATGTCGGTTGTGTTGAGCACTTGATTCATTACAAGTTGTATTGGATTTTAGCTTCCAGTTAAAAAATTCATAATTTGAGCTAAACTTTGATTCATCCTTATTTCTTTATTAAACAATTACATTAAAGGCAAAAATGATACTTTGGTAGGATTATTACTCATCCAATTACGCAAAATTCATTTTTCCTTTGATAAAGTACTGCTAAATCATTCTCGTCTTTCCTTTTGTCTTAAGGTCTTTTTCTTATCTGGCGATGTTAACTTAATGCTCGTATGTGGAACATTCTTCCACCGTAGTCACACTGATAGCAATCGAAAATTGTCATCTATATGTGCAGGCATTTACCCACATCGTCTATGTCAATGCACGTTGTTGAAACTTAATTGTCGTCTCGTTGGAATCTGATCGGGTATAGTAATTTTTTGCTTTCACGGGAGTAGCTGGCAAAATTGTAGAATCAATTTCAGGTACCAGGACCTTAATGTAACGTACTCATACTTCTTCAGACTCCTTTTTTTCAGTAGCATTAGTATCAGAAAATGTATATCAAATATGTAATATGTTAGGCACTTTCATATGTTTCACAGTAGTTCCTTCATTACTTTTTAAACAAAATATTTTTGCTTGGCTTTACTTCTATTTCGATGAAAAGCCCAACTTTCTTTAACACTTTTCATTTTTTAGAAGCTAATTAACGACAAAACGACGCCTGGGCCATCTAACTCCTTGCCCCCCATCTCCCACCCCTCCGGCCAAACAATTTACGTCATTGTCTCAGACCAATTTTTACCTATTTCTAGATTTGTTTGAGACTTTGATAACCACGCGTGAGATCCCTTTGATAAACGGGTGATCTCAACGTGACAATTTAACAGGTGCGGTGGCATTCATTTTGCGGAACGTTCTTTTTATGAAGCGTTCATTACTGGTCATTACTGTACACGTATTTTAAAAGAAAGACTTTCTAAGATGCTTGCTTTTTTTACTATATTTTAAAACTAAGTTCAGCAAGTATTTTTTAAAAAATAAAGTATAACGCTGTTAAAAAAATTACAACTAAAAGTTGAATACAATGACAATAAAGCAGTCGAATTTTTCATATTAGGTACTTTATTTAGCAAAATGTTTTTGTCATTCTGCACACGATTGTTTGTTGTCCCTACACTCATTAAAATAACATTTTTTTAAAAAGGTATTTGCTATCATTCCTTAAAAAAATTGAATTCTTTTCTTTGGGTAACTTCATTCACTTAATAGAATTTTGGCGTTATGATCCCAAGTGTTTTTGTAAATATTTTTAGGGTTAATTACTAACGAAATGATACCAAATTTAAAACTTGACATGTTGCCTTAAAGAATATGAATATCCTTGAAAAGCTAACCAAATTTTTATATAAATAAATAAAAAGACACACACACAATGTGCTCATTTACAAACCACATTAACCGGAAGTTACAACCGTTGTTGCAATTAAAACGTTCTTCACACCTTACAAAATGTTTCAGCGCCCTAGTTCTCTCTCCCACCAGATGTCAGTCGAGATGAACGCAAGTGACAGGTTTCAGTCCGTAACACTTATTTCAACATACTCCCCACGTCTAGGCTCGGATGAGGGGATAAGGAAGGGGGGAAAATCCCCTGACCCTTAACTAGTGTCCAGTAGAGCCTGTCGTTTTTCGTAGCACAAAACGCAACATTACTCACCGGGGTGGAAGTGTTGCTTTTAGGGCCAACTCCGCGGTTTCCGGACCTACATCCGGACCGAACTCCCTGCTGCCGGCGTCGTCCACCACTGGAAGTAGCCTGTCCGTTAGCCCTTGTCCGAAGCTGCCGTGTCGACCGCCAGTGGAAGTAGCCTGTCGGTTAGCCCTTGTCCGAAGGACAGAATCCATTAAATTCTTCTGTCGAATTAAACATGCACATGGCCTTCCAGATACTCGTACTTAGGGCGAACTTAAAAGTATCATTTATATCATTTCGAAAAACAATTTTATGAGGATTTTTTATTTTAAATTTGGCGATACAACATCGAGTAAAAACTGCGTAACGGAACTATAGCCGCAACTTATGTTATAACTGAGACCTAATCAATAAGTCAAAGATATCATAATGATAATAATTAAGACTCAAATTGTCATGATTTTATTTAATTGTAGTTTCCATTTTTTTAAAATTTACTAATTAGATTACTATACAGATAGAAATATGCACCTGAGACCTATTCTTAGATATTCTGAATAATAAAAAAAAAGCGTAAAAAAACAAGTTTTTGACTGTAAACCCTTTATGTAAGAGACGTAACTAAAAGAATGTACATTATCATACGCAGCGCAAGACCATCCAAAAATACAAAATTGCAGTTGTGTCGTAAGACATGTTTAATATAATGCGCACCGATCAGGAATATGTTTATAAAAAGAGTTGTCAATAAAATACGCACCTTATTGCGCGACAGAAAGGTTGTTCAATATAATACGCACCGCGACGCTCTATCTCAAAAAATAGAATGATACATAGGAATAAATAAAATAATCTAAAAAATCAATAATTTAATTACGGTACATGCGATCGATCTGAAATTTTGATACATTGTTTTTATTGTCAGTACAAAACTGCCTGCAAAATTTCAGCTCGCTAGCTTACGAGCAAGTGGGTAAAAATCGATCCAAAGTTTTGGCGACAAGCAAGCAAGCAATCAAGGGCGGCCGCAGACACCACGATTTAATATAAAGGATTTAAAAATCAGACATTTAGTTATGAGCACCCTGGTCAATTTACAACGTATGGGTACAATTTCAGAATAATTTTAGTAACATTTGAGTTAAAGGCGTAGAATGCTTGCAACAAATACGTAATTGTAATATTAGACACGAGCAACAAAGCCCGCCCAAGGACGTTCCGCCACCGTTCGGTGGCATGTTGTTGTAGCCCCCCTCCCCCCAACGAACGTCTCGACCGGCATACATGTGCATCACGTAAAAATACTATTCATTATAGTTAAAATTAATAACTCGTAAAAACAGAGCTTTTGACTATAAATCCCAACGCGCATAACTCAAAATAAAGTCTTGGAAGAAATACTGCACCAAAAATAACTCGTTTTTAACTTCCGCGTAAACGTGTTCAATATGATGGGCTGTAGGAGTCATGTGTGTTTGAGGGACCAATCGCTATAGATGACCGGACAGAACGGACAGAAAATTGCCTTTATTATATAGGATGTGTTTACCTTTCAGTCATCAGCAGAAAAAAAATCTTTGACCTGTTGATTCAAACGAAACTATTAAGGGAAGAGGTGATGAAATAATTTAACGCCCCTTCAGCCCCCACTCCAACTCCGGGGTGAATAACCCCAAGCATTGAAATGCGGGAAACGAAAACGGCAGGCCAATTAACCAGTCCCAAAGTTTCCACTATTACATTAAGGAAACATTAAGTTAAGAAACCGTGTCTTCAATTTTAAGCAACCAGCATCTCTAACCTACCAGGAACGAAGAATGGAAGAAAATTTTACAACCCCCACCTCGGACAAAAAAAAACACATGAAACTTTGCTTAGTTAGGATGAAAGAATGATTTAATTTTTTTTTAAATGTGTCTTTTTTATCGTGACTAAACTTCTCAAGGCTTTAAAGCAACCAAAGGGGACGAGCGCCTGCCTCCGTTCTGTGTCGACACAGGACGCACTCAAATATTCTTGGCGGGAATTCCCAAAGCCCAGGCTAATCAGAGTCCCTCCGCTCTTAGTCTGCGAACTAATGGTGTGACAAACAAGACAGGTGGTGACACAGTTGTTGTTTAGTCGTTTCAGATGGTGACGTTGGTTGATAGCGTGGTAAACGAAATGGAGTTAAAAGGAAGTTGAATTTGAATAAGTTTCTTTTCTAATTAAAAACTCGGCAAAACTTAGGCAGATTTTGTTTTAAACGAATCCAAGTCATTTTTTAAAAAAAGAATGTTTGTAAACCGCAGTTAAAAGCGTGTGAGCGTTGTTGAAGAGGTGGACACTCGATACGGGGAAATTCGAACAATCTTCTATACCATTCATTGCTGTAAGAGTCTAAATAACGTCTAGTTTCTAACATAATGATTCTACGTTGGATGATTACTTGAAAGTGTAAAATACGAACTAAGTGTTAAATAATATAAAACATATTTTTAAAATTATTTTTTAATCCTATATAATAATCCTATATAATAAAAGGCAATGTTCCTTGCGGTCATCGATAGCGATTGGTCCCTCAAACACATATGACTCCTACAGCCAATCAGATTGAACACGTTTAGGTGGACGTTAAAAACTAGTTATTTTTGGTGCAGTATTTCTTCCAAGACTTTATTTTGAGTTATGCGCGTTGGAGTTTATAGTCAAAAGCTCTGTTTTTACGAGTTATTTATTTTAACTATAATGAATAGTATTTTGACGTGATGCACATTTATGCCGGTCGAGACGGCTATTGGAGGGGAGTTACAACATGCCACCGAACGGTGGCGGAACGTCCTTGGACGGGCTTTGTTGCTTGTCATATAATAAAAATGCTAACAGACGAAACGTTTCTGGGGAACTATTTTTACGTTTAAAATGAAGGTCTTGCGCAACAACTTCTTTGAAAAATAACCCCACTTTTGTTACAGGTCATCATAATTTTTTTTTAAACTGAGAAAAAAGGTCGTAGGGTCCCTGAAATGATTGAGATGTATTGACAAATACAAAGCTGGACACACGCACATATGCGATGCTGAAAGTAAAGTGTTATACGAAACTGTTTTGATAAAGATTATTCAATCATGGAAATGAGTCCCCCACAACTGCCTTAAATTACTGTTTTATGCTACATCAATCGTGATCTTGGCATGGGGAGTTAGATCAGCGATACAGCTCCGTGCATTTTATTGCCTTACAACTATGCAATGAAAATGGGGTGCAATGGGGTCGGGGAGGAGGGATCTCACGCCATTTCACTCACGTGGTTGTCAGGACCCTTGCGCTTTAAGGGAAGATGTGTCATTTCTTTTAGTGCATTTTTCTGAACGGTGTATATGTAAATGTAATTTTAAAGCAGTTTTAAATTGTTTTGTTGTGTAATTTCAACATAGAAAAAGGAAATAGAGATCAGGTTAACATATAACTACACATGTGTTCGCGGCTAATGAAATTTAAAAAATAATCATTGAATTCAAAAATGTTTGTTCTCGCTTGTTAATATTTGGAAAAAATGACCATATACAAGAAACAGTTACTCATTTTTCCTTTCATTTTCGTCCTTGAGATATCCAAAGAAACTAATTTAAAGCTCAGTAGTCATTGTAAACATCCGTCAACAGTCGAGTTAGTCCACATAATTGTGCACAAAGAATACAGTTCAAAATGCTTAGAAGTAATAATAATTGATAAACTTTCATGCAATCCCCATCTCAATCAAGTTATTTAAAAATAAAATAAAACCTTAGGCTTTATAAAAAGAAACTTTACAGATGTAATAAAAATATAAAACTAAAATGCTACCTCACTTTGGTGAGACCTGTACTAGAATATTGGAATCTTCTGTATGGGACCCATCAATTAAAATAAAAACATTGATAAACTAGAACAGATTTTAAAAAGAGCTTCCAGATTCATTACTGGAGAATATTCAAAACTGACAAGGAAAAAAAACATTAGTTAAATCATTACACATTGAAACACTAGAGCAGGGGTGTCCAAAGTCCAGCCCGCGGGCCAAAACCAGCCCGCGAAGAAACTTTTAACTGGCCCGCGGCCTCATCTGAAATAATTAATTGACTGACATATTATTTCTGTAAAAACAGTATGATGACGTTTTATTTTTTAACAACGTGGAAATGGATTTTAAAAAACCCGATGCAGTTAAGTGACGGCCTAACGTAAAAAAAGATGGTGTCATTTTTAAGCAGAAAAATGTGAATTTGTTCGATACCCTGTGATGAAAGCATTGATGCATCTGACACAGCCTAACCTCTTTCTTTTTAGAGGAGTTAATGATGACATGTGTTTGAGTGAGAAATTACTTGACCTTCAGAGTCTTAAAGACCAAACAAGGGGAAAGATTTATTTGCTTCCGTTTGTTCTGCTGTCAATCACATTAAACTACGATGGAACAAAATATCTGAAATTATTACTGATGGTGCTCTAGTCATGATTTGTGAGCAGAGTGGACTAGCAATACTTGTCTGTAACAAAGTCAGCGAAGAGAGCGGCAAAACTTTTAAACTTGACATGTGTTTGAGTGAGAAATTACTTGACCTTCAGAGTCTTAAAGACCAAACAAGGGGAAAGATTTATTTGCTTCCGTTTGTTCTGCTGTCAATCACATTAAACTACGATGGAACAAAATATCTGAAATTATTACTGATGGTGCTCTAGTCATGATTTGTGAGCAGAGGGGACTAGCAATACTTGTCTGTAACAAAGTCAGCGAAGAGAGCGGCAAAACTTTTAAACGTTACTGTATCATTCAACAACAAGTTCTTTGTACTAAACACCTAAAATGTGATCATGTCCTTAAGTCAGTGATTAAAGCTATAAACCTTTTTAGCTCTAAAGTCCTGTTTCACCGCAAATTTCAGCAGTTTCTTCTGCGCAACAAGGGAGAATGCGCAGATGTTGTGTATCAAAATGATGTAAAATGGCTCAGTCGGGGGACAGCACTTGAGCGCTTCTACTCAATTAAAAAAGAAATAATTTGGCAATTCATGGAATTTAAGGAACAACAATTTCAGAACAATCTTGTACGGCTTGGCTGGCAGGTTTAGCATTTTTAGTCGATGTGACAAGACATCTAAACGTTCTTAACACAATTTGGACAAGTTACAATGCAGTGGTAAGCCAATTATTTCCACATATTTGGGAACAAGCTGCAACTTTTTCAAAGGAAACTGTCTCAAATGCAGCCTAATACCACACATTTCCCCTCACTATATGAAATAATGGCACGCTTTCCAGAAAAAAAGCTTCAATGAGCAAACAGGCAGAGGTAAGTTGCAGATACCATATCTCTGGTTGGTGAATTTTGAAGATCCTTTCAGGATTTTGCAACAATTGAAAAGGAAATCATGTTTTTGTCTGAACCTTTCTCTGTGGACCCTAATGATGCTCCAGGCAATCTGCAACTGGAACTCATTGAGTTTCAAAGTGATGCTGAATGTCGCAGCAGACAACAACAGCTTTCCCTAATTTAATTTTACCGTCAGCTAGATAAAGACACATTCCAAGAGATTCGAACATTTGCTTAGAAAATGCTAAGCTTGTTTTGGCTCGACATACTTGTGTGAGCAGAAATTCTCAGTTATAAATATTAACAAGAACCGTGTGAGGACGAGAATAATTGACTCTCAGCTGAGTGATATGAAACGTATCAAAACCAGTGGAGTTGAGCCTGACCTCACCTATTTACTGTATGCAAGACCTAAGTTTCATCCTTCACATTAAAATTTTGCAATAAAAACTTATCAACCTAAGTAATTTTTATAATATTATGTTTCATCCGGCCCGCGAATATCTTTACTTTTGGGAATATGGCCCGCCTTGCAAAAATTTTGGAATCCCCTGCCCTAGAGGATAGAAGAACCAAAAGTAAAGTAGTAATAAAAGATGAAGCAATTAATTCTAATTTAGAAATACATTACAATGATAACTTAATATAACCCTCAGATAGACATATGGATAAAAACATCTTTATTATTCCATATGCAAGAATATGAAATGGTGACACGGCAAGGCTGCTTTAAAACGAAATGCCGCGACCGCGCGAGATCCCTGGTGGGAGCTGCCTCGTAGCTGCCAGTCCCTCATTACGCAAATGACGACTGGACATTGTCCAACAAACAACTACCTGCACAGGCTAGACAAGAACAGAGTTTCCGGCTGCCGTTTATGTGATATGGCCGAGGAGACAGTGGCACATCTGCTGACCGAATGCTCTGTGATTGGGGACACGGACGGATCAGACAGCCCAGGCACTGTGGAGGAATATCTCCATGGCGATGCCCTTATGTTGAGGCTCGCCGTTGGTATTGTAGGCCGGGCTATAAGAGTCTAAGTGACTCAGCCCTCCAATGAGAATGTCACATATTCCGAAAGGGCAGAGCCCGCAAGAGCAGCTCTGGTAAAGGTACAACACAAAGGGTTATCAAAGAGAGAGAGAGAGAGAGAGAGAGAGAGAGAGAGAGAGAGAGAGAGAGAGAGAGAGAGAGAGAGAGAGACAGAGAGAGAGAGAGAGAGAGAGAGAGAGAGAGAGAGAGAGAGAGAGAGAGCGAGAGAGAGAGAGAGAGAGAGAGAGAGAGAGAGAGAGAGAGAGAGAGAGAGAGAGAGAGAGAGAGAGAGAGAGAGAGAGAGTGCTCCGGACAACACAATCTGAAAAGCGGAAGCAACTGCTAACAATATATTGTTGAGAGTTACTGAACACACACAAAAAATCTTTACAATTTATCAAATTGAAAAACATTCTTGTCACTAATTAAAAATGTAATGACATATAAAAAATCTGAACTCAATGAAATGCTTCCATTAATGATTTTACGTTAAGTCGAGTTGTGTAAGGTTAACGCCTTATATGTATTGTTATATATCAAAAACTAATTATTCATGTTTCGTATCGCATTTACCCCATGTTAAAAAGAACTACGCAAACATGTACCCGCTAATGTATCTCTGTTCCGGTACCCTAAGAAAATACGCACTTTCTTCCCCTTCATCTCTTGTGATAATCTTCTCCGCCCGTTCAATGAAAGCATGTCTCCGTGGGTTGCTCAAGGAAAATTTATTAAATCGATCGGACATGTGACCTGTCAGGTCTAATACACGTGGAATCAAATCTTGAAGAAATGCCAAAAGAAATTTTAAATTATGCATCCTCCCGCCATAGAAAAGCGATTTTATATTCCCTTATGAATGGGCCTGAACTTCTCCGCTCCGGCCATTTCCATAAAAAAAAACCTCGCCAGTTATGAGCGAGGAATATCAGGAAATAAGCGCCTGTTGAAGCTCTGAGCTCAGGGTATCAGCTTTTTGGAATCTGCTCTGATTGACGCTGGCAGTGGAGGGTCATCCAACAGATAAAACTGTCGTAGCAAACTTGTCGGGGATTTACCGGTGCAGTCCACTGGGCAACGTCATCAAAACATGGCTACCGGAAATAATGATACGATTCTTATTTCAACAGCGCACACAAAAATACTCATGCCAATGGTTTTTAACAATTTCGACATGCATTTTTTTCACTATTTAAACATTAAGTGTTATTCTGATTGGAGCCTTTTTAAAATTTATAATAGGTGGCACACGCTTTCTGAGGATAATAACCAACGTGAGACTCTGCGTTTGGTAATATGGTAAAATAACACATTTGAGCTCTTTTCAAACATATTTTGTCAAAGCTCTGCTTAAATTGATTGTTATATCCATTCGATCGGTTTAACTCTTTCATTGTTCATTAGAAAGATCTAGTAGATTTTAACAACATACAGAAGCATGTCCTGAAAGCTTGTAGAGTGAAAGGATGAGTGTTGTTAACGTATTCTATGACACCATTGTCCATGCTAATCGATTTCATGCTATGATGTTTTAGACTAATTTTAAAGAAAGATTTCTTTAGATGTCTCTTAATTGTTTCTATAGTTTTGATTTGAATAGTATGTCAAGAAATAGAAGAAAACTTGTAAACGAAATTGGTGTTCATGGTTTATAAGACATAAATGAAACCGGAAGGAACATTTGCTGCATATCCTATCTGCAATAATAATAGACAACTGCTCCTCATACAAAATGCTCATTGTTACGTTGCTCTTACAAGACAACAAAAAGGAACATCCCTTTCATTTCATCAACAAGGGCAAAATTTACGGAAAAGCGTTACAATGGATAGAACCAAGATTAGAGATAGACCACAATCAAATAGAGGTCAGGGTAAAAACAAAGTTGGCAAATCACAGGCCAAAATGAACAAGAGAAATAAGATTTGACCAAGGAAAATTCAAAGCTGAAAAATATTTTTATTTTACGTGTTATACAAACAACTACAAAATTTCTTGTGCACGCAGGAATGTTGAGGGAAATTTCAAATAGTAACAACCAGATCTGAAAACCCGTTAATTAAGAAATCATGAAAAACAAGGACTCCAAAGATATCACAAAAAATAATTCGATAAAATGAACATAAAAACGTGTTTAAAAGAATGAGGCCCAGCTGCAGTGAGGAATGTAGAATCTCGCATGAAAAAGCAGAAAATGTTTTTTAGTCACAAACTAAGTAGTCACACAGGGGAGACTCAGAACTCTAAGTTTTATTGATATTTATTGTGATCGATTGTGGGATTTAATGTGAGATATAAAATTTGATCAACTAACACAAAAGTTCTGAGTCCCCCTGTGTGACTACTTAGTTTGTGACTAAAAAATTATTTTCTGCTTTTTCATGCGAGATTCTACATTCCTCACTGCAGCTGGGCCTCATTCTTTTTAAAAAGTTTTTTTGTTCATTTTATTTTCTACTTTTACGCGTTAACAAAAAATTTGTAAAACTTAATTTCATTCATGAAGTCCTGTTAAATGTCCTGTTAGCCAAGTTCATCTAGAGACGAAATTTGTGAGCAAAATTTGACATTTTCTATAAATATAAACTTACACATTCTTAACTCCTTTCCATATGTGCGCTGATCCACTTAGCAGAAAAATATTTTTTCACAACACATGGATTGTCTATATAAGACATTCTATGATTTCGCTTGTTCTATCTGGAATGATTTTCTATACACACTACACATATCATATACACAACACGACTATGCATCACGGGAAGTGTGTCATTTTTTACTTTTGTTTTTCCGCCCGACCGACCGCCTGCGAACCCAAGAGACGACGGTGAAGTTAATATAAGGGATTGAATTAAACAACCCCGTAAAAACAAAGTTTTTTACTATAAATCCCTTATATATGAGACATAACTAAAAAGTATTTATCATGCTTTAAACGCGACAAACATTTACAGACTGAGATTGCCTTAAATACCCTTTGTTGTAAAACGGAAAAAGTTTTGGTCACGGATGGTTGAACTTAACTCAGCGTGACGCGTAAAATGTCAACAAAAGCTTGCCGCTACATATAGAGATAAACTAAAAATGCATTAATTTAATTACGGTACATTCGATCGATCTGAAAATTTAATAGCTTTATCCTCCCCACAAGCCAAACCTACTGTGAAAATTTTCAGCTCTCTAGCAAGTCATAAAACGTGTTTACGAGCGTTTTGAAAAAGTTGACGACAGAACCGGATGCGTTGAATCCGGAATCCTTCACGAGTTAATAGGATAGGGGCCTCAAAAAGACACGGGAATACCTTAAAAAAATACTCGTAGTACAAGGGAATGAAACAATCTGGATGTCACAGATGACCAGTCTTTCTTCATAACTCTGTTGCGAACTGTTCGAGGTGGGGTAGGTGAATGTCCGTGGGGGTGTGTTGGAAAAGGAAAAACTATTGTGTTATTTTATAGAAAGTATGTGGGTTTTTTTTTCTTATGTGTCGCGTGATATCGTATACGATCGTGTAAGAGGCTAGCGGCAATAAAGGATGTTCCTTTCATTGGGCTTGTGACATTTCTGTATGCGGTGGTGATTGTATGAACCTTGTGGCAAGCAGAGATATACCAATCAGAATGCTAGTGACACATCAGAAAAATTAAATCAATAAATATTTAAGGGAAGAAAAACTAAATAGAGTTAGTTACTTTAGTTTTGACTACTTGGACCTTTTAAAGAAATTCACAGACGTTTCGCAAATTGGAAAACAACTGGAGGATAAGACAAAACTATCTGCAATGACATCTCTGTTATTGAACAACGACGATCTTAATGGTCGTAATGTGTTGGTTTCTTTCTAATATCATCAGTTTTTGTTTTTTTAATCAAATTTTACATGTTTAACTTAAATGTAATTCTTAAACCTTAACAACTTACAAATTGGTAAATACATTTTAAAATATTCTTTCAGTTACTTAAACCTTTACAACGGAAACTAAGCCATGTAATTTAAAACATATTTTTTTCTTAGAAACACCCCTGCTATCAATTATATAGCGGATTAATATAATTCACATCGGAATTCCGTTGATAGGTGCTCAATTGTACACCAAGTACGCAAATATGTAGATATTAAAAAAACCCGTTAAAAAACAAGTTTTTGACTATAAATCCTTTATGTAAGAGACGTAACTAATAGAATGTTCATTATAATACGCAGCGCAAGACCATCCAACAATACAAAATTGCAGTTGTGTCATAAAACGTGTTTATACTATGCGCACCGATCAGGAATATGTTTATAAAAAGTGTTGTCAATAAAATACGCACCTTATTGCGCGACAGAAAGGCTGTTCAATATAATGCGCACCCTTACACGCTATCTCAAAAAATAACATGTAACATAGGAATAAATAAAATAATCTAAAAAATCAATAATTCAATTACGTTTCATGCGATCAATCTGAAATTTTGATACATTGTTTTTATCATTGGTACAAAACTTCCTGCAAAATTTCAGCTCGCTAGCTTACAAAGAAGTGGGTTAAAAATTGATCCAAAGTTTTGGCGACAAGGGTGCAAGGGTGCAAACACCACGAGTTAATATAACGGATTTTTAAAAAGATTTTAAAAACATAATCTGATCTTAAAGAGCTTTGACGGTTTCTTACCATTTCAATATTTTCATTCAGTTTAACAGTGTCGTTTCATTTAGCTAAACAAACATGTTTATGAGTGCAGCGAACAAACCAATTGTACTGTATACCAACAATAACAAAATTGTTTAACTTGTAGTTCGTGTTTTATGTCATAAAAATTGATTTTATTTTGTCCTTCCAACTGACAAACAAACCAGCTGTATCTTGTCCCACCAATTGACAAACAAACCAGCTGTATCGTGTCCCACCAATTGACAAACAAACCAGCTGTATTGTGTCCCACCAACTGACAAACAAACCAGCTGTATTGTGTCCCACCAACTGACAAAAAAACCAGCTGTGTTGTGTCCCACCTTCCTTTTGTTCCTCCGAAGTTGAATTGCTTCAGAGACTGAAAAATGCCCATTTTATGACTGTTGTTTCTCAACTGTCGCTCGTGTGCCTACGATTTGTCAGCCGCAACAGACTTAACTGAAAACAGAACACACTATCAAAACCTGACAGACGCCGTAATGAGGAAGAGCTCTGACGCCAGCAGATATCCTGCACCGAGTGGCACCGTAAAATGGCATGCATGCATGATAGGACGCCTACGAATTTTATGTGTTCATTGACACAAAAATATGAGTTCAATTTTGAGGACTAAAAGATTTAGTGAAAGTCCATGTAGGAGTGCTGAACTTCAATAACGTTATATGAGTTATTAGGTCAATAAAATATTTCCACCACCCAAAAAAATTTTTTTTTAAATGTTCAAGTATCTATAACGCAGGCAGGATTCTTTCGTCAATAGAAAGTTTAATTAGTTGTGTGTAACTGAAGAGCACTAAATTTTTGGTTTTAAAATCCAATCAAATTACATTTTTTACGCTAACACCTAAAATGGTAGTGTTTAAAAATACACCAGATATTTCGGTGGTGCATTATAGTAGTAGAAAGTCTGCTGGAAAAAAAACGACGAATGAGTTTATAAATTTAAGCGAAGGTGAATTGCAGCGTCAAGTTAACAAAACAATAAAAATAAACAAGTAAAAAACAAAGTTTTTTACTATAAATCGTTTATGTACCAGACGTAACTAAAAGAATGTTCATTATAATACGCAGCGCAAGACCATCCGAAAATACAAAATTGTAGTTGTGTCGTAAAACATGTTTAATATAATGCGCACCGATCAGGAATATGTTTATAAAAATTGTTGTCAATAAAATACGCACCTTATTGCGCGACAGGAAAGGTTGTTAAATATAATACGAACCGCGACATTATCTCAAATAAAACAAACCCGTAAAAACAAAGTTTTTGACTATAAATCCCTTATATATGAGACATAACTAACAGTATTGATTATTTTCAAACATTTACAGACTGAATCTGTCTTAACTCAACTTTGCATCATAACCCTAGTGGGGGGGAGGGGTTGGGTGGGGGGGAGAGGGGAAAAGTCTGGTCACCGATTCGCTTGACCGAGCTCAGAGTGACACGTAAAATGTAAACAAAAGCGCCCGTCGCTTCGTTGGGTCGCCTCAATGCGTCAGCTCAAAATTTCACGTGGGCAAAAAAAACAATAACAAACCGTGAATTTAAATTACATACCTCATATAAGGATAAACTAAAAATGCATTAATTTAATTACGGTACGTTCGATCGATCTGAAATTTTGATACGATGCATTGTTAGGTCAGACGGGTCCGTGTGCCAAATTTCAGTTCGATCGGATCATGGGAAGTGGGTCATTTTTCGACTTCTGTTTTTCCGCCCGCCCGCCGAGCCCAAGACAGAGACGGCCGCGAAGTTAATATAAGGGATTTAAAAACAAACCCGTAATAAAACAAACCCGTAAAAACAAAGTTTTTGACTATAAATCCCTTATATATGAGACATAACTAACAGTATTGATTATTTTCAAACATTTACAGACTGACACCGAGTGATGTCCCTTGTCTTTAATAAGTGGGGGTGGGATGTGAGGGGGTGTCGGCACGACGGTCGTGCGTCAACACGACGGTCGGCGTCAACTCAAACTCACGTGGAAGTGGGAGAAAAAAACAATAACAAACAGTGAATTTAAATTACATACCTCATATAAGGATAAACTAAAAATGCATTAATTTAATTACGGTACGTTCGATCGATCTGAAATTTTGATACGATGCATTGTTAGGTAAGACGGGTCCGTGTGCCAAATTTCAGTTCGATCGGATCATGGGAAGTGGGTCATTTTTGACTTCTGTTTTTCCGCCCGCCCGCCGAGCCCAGAGAGAGAGACAGAGACGGCCGCGAAGTTAATATAAGGGATTTAATAAAACAAACCCGTAAAAACAAAGTTTTTGACTATAAATCCCTTATATATGAGACAGAACTTAAAGTATTTACAAATATCTACAGACTGAATCTGTCTTTACTCCCCTTTGCTTTTAACCCAAAAAGGGTGGGGTGGGGGTGGGAGAGGGGAAAGGTCTTGTCACCGATCGCTGGGGAAAGTTCACCGTGAAACGCCAAATGTAAACAAAAGCACGCCGCTTTACCTGGTTTAAGCACGAGACGTGTTCACACCGGTGGCTGGCCTGAAGTCAAGTGACCCGTAAAATGTAAACGATAGTGACCTCTACATATAGTTTATATAGATAAACTAAAAATGCATTAATTTAATTACGGTACGTTCGATCGATCTGAAATTTTGATACGATGCATTGTTAGGTCAGACGGGTCCGTGTGCCAAATTTCAGTTCGATCGGATCATGGGAAGTGGGTCATTTTCGACTTCTGTTTTTCCGCCCGCCGAGCCCAAGACAGAGAGAGAGAGAGAGAGAGACGGCCGCGAAGTTAATATAAGGGATTTAATAAAACAAACCCGTAAAAACAAAGTTTTTGACTATAAATCCCTTATATATGAGACATAACTAACAGTATTGATTATTTTCAAACATTTACAGACTGAATCTGTCTTAACACAAGTTTGCTTCATAACCCTAGGGGGGAGGGGTGGGTGGGAGGGGGAGAGGGGAAAAGTCTGGTCACCGATTCGCTTGACCGAGCTCAGAGTGACACGTAAAATGTAAACAAAAGCGCACCGTCGTTTCGTTGGGTCGCCTCAATGCTCAAACTTTCACGTGGCAAAAAAACAATAACAAATCGTGAATTTAAATTACATACCTCATATAAGGATAAACTAAAAATGCATTAATTTAATTACGGTACGTTCGATCGATCTGAAATTTTGATACGATGCATTGTTAGGTAAGACGGGTCCGTGTGCCAAATTTCAGTTCGATCGGATCATTGGAAGTGGGTCATTTTTGACTTCTGTTTTTCCGCCCGCCGAGCCCATGAGATGATGAGAGAGAGACAGAGAGAGAGACGGCCGCGAAGTTAATATAAGGGATTTAATAAAACAAACCCGTAAAAACAAAGTTTTTGACTATAAATCCCTTATATATGAGACATAACTAACAGTATTGATTATTTTCAAACATTTACAGACTGAATCTGTCTTAACTCAACTTTGCTTCATAACCCTAGGGGGGGAGGGGTGGGTGGGAGGGGGAGAGGGGAAAAGTCTGGTCACCGATTCGCTTGACCGAGCTCAGAGTGACACGTAAAATGTAAACAAAAGCGCACCGTCGTTTCGTTGGGTCGCCTCAATGCTCAAACTTTCACGTGGCAAAAAAACAATAACAAATCGTGAATTTAAATTACATACCTCATATAAGGATAAACTAAAAATGCATTAATTTAATTACGGTACGTTCGATCGATCTGAAATTTTGATACGATGCATTGTTAGGTAAGACGGGTCCGTGTGCCAAATTTCAGTTCGATCGGATCATTGGAAGTGGGTCATTTTTGACTTCTGTTTTTCCGCCCGCCGAGCCCATGAGATGATGAGAGAGAGACAGAGAGAGACGGCCGTGAAGTTAATATAAGGGATTTAATAAAACAAACCCGTAAAAACAAAGTTTTTGACTATAAATCCCTTATATATGAGACATAACTAACAGTATTGATTATTTTCAAACATTTACAGACTGAATCTGTCTTAACTCAACTTTGCATCATAACCCTAGTGGGGGGGAGGGGTGGGTGGGAGGGGGGAGAGGGGAAAAGTCTGGTCACCGATTCGCTTGACCGAGCTCAGAGTGACACGTAAAATGTAAACAAAAGCGCACCGTCGCTTCGTTGGGTCGCCTCAATGCGTCAGCTCAAACTTTCACGTGGCAAAAAAAACAATAACAAATCGTGAATTTAAATTACATACCTCATATAAGGATAAACTAAAAATGCATTAATTTAATTACGGTACGTTCGATCGATCTGAAATTTTGATACGATGCATTGTTAGGTTAGACGGGTCCGTGTGCCAAATTTCAGTTCGATCGGATCATGGGAAGTGGGTCATTTTTGACTTCTGTTTTTCCGCCCGCCGAGCCCAAGATGACAGAGAGATGAGAGACGACAGAGACGGCCGCGAAGTTAATATAAGGGATTTAATAAAACAAACCCGTAAAAACAAAGTTTTTGACTATAAATCCCTTATATATGAGACATAACTAACAGTATTGATTATTTTCAAACATTTACAGACTGACACCGAGTGATGTCCCTTGTCTTTAATAAATGGGGGGTGGGATGTGAGGGGGTGTCGGCACGACGGTCGACGTCTAAACACGACGGTCGGCGTCAACTCAAACTTCACGTGGCAAAAAAACAATAACAAACAGTGAATTTGAATTACATACCTCATATAAGGATAAACTAAAAATGCATTAATTTAATTACGGTACGTTCGATCGATCTGAAATTTTGATACGATGCATTGTTAGGTCAGACGGGTCCGTGTGCCAAATTTCAGTTCGATCGGATCATGGGAAGTGGGTCATTTTTGACTTCTGTTTTTCCGCCCGCCGAGCCCAAGACAGACGAGAGAGACGACAGAGACGCCGTGAAGTTAATATAAGGGATTTAATAAAACAAACCCGTAAAAACAAAGTTTTTGACTATAAATCCCTTATATATGAGACATAACTAACAGTATTGATTATTTTCAAACATTTACAGACTGACATCGTGTGATGTCCCTTGTCTTTAATAAATGGGGGGTGGGATGTGAGGGGGGTGTCGGCACCGACCGGTCGTGCGTCAACACGACGGTCGGCGTCAACTCAAACTCACGTGAAACTGGAAAAAAAACAATAACAAACAGTGAATTTTGAATTACATACCTCATATAAGGATAAACTAAAAATGCATTAATTTAATTACGGTACGTTCGATCGATCTGAAATTTTGATACGATGCATTGTTAGGTAGACGGGTCCGTGTGCCAAATTTCAGTTCGATCGGATCATGGAAGTGGGTCATTTTTGACTTTTGTTTTTCCGCCCGCCGAGCCCAAGACAGACAGAGAGAGACGAGAGAGACGGCCGGTGAAGTTAATATAAGGGATTTAATAAAACAAACCCGTAAAAACAAAGTTTTTGACTATAAATCCCTTATATATGAGACATAACTAACAGTATTGATTATTTTCAAACATTTACAGACTGACACCGAGTGATGTCCCTTGTCTTTAATAAATGGGGGTGGGATGTGAGGGGGTGTCGGCACGACGGTCGGCGTCAACACGACCGGTCGGCGTCAACTCAAACTCACGTGAAACTGGAAAAAAAAACAATAACAAACAGTGAATTTTGAATTACATACCTCATATAAGGATAAACTAAAAATGCATTAATTTAATTACGGTACGTTCGATCGATCTGAAATTTTGATACGATGCATTGTTAGGTCAGACGGGTCCGTGTGCCAAATTTCAGTTCGATCGGATCATGGGAAGTGGGTCATTTTTGACTTCTGTTTTTCCGCCCGCCCGCCGAGCCCAGAGACAGAGAGAGAGAGAGAGACGGCCGCGAAGTTAATATAAGGGATTTAATAAAACAAACCCGTAAAAACAAAGTTTTTGACTATAAATCCCTTATATATGAGACATAACTAACAGTAGTGATTATTTTTCAAACATTTACAGACTGACACTGAGTGATGTCCCTTGTCTTTAATAAATGGGGGTGGGATGTGAGGGGGTGTCGGCACGACGGTCGTCAGTCAACACGACGGTCGGCGTCAACTCAAACTCACGTGGAACTGAATTTTAAAAAAAAATAACAAACAGTGAATTTTGAATTACATACCTCATATAAGGATAAACTAAAAATGCATTAATTTAATTACGGTACGTTCGATCGATCTGAAATTTTGATACGATGCATTGTTAGGTTCAGACGGGTCCGTGTGCCAAATTTCAGTTCGATCGGATCATGGGAAGTGGGTCATTTTTGACTTCTGTTTTTCCGCCCGCCGAGCCCGCCGAGCCCAAGACAGACAGACAGAGAGAGAGAGAGAGACGCCGGTGAAGTTAATATAAGGGATTTAATAAAAAACAAAACCCGTAAAAACAAAGTTTTTGACTATAAATCCCTTATATATGAGACATAACTAACAGTATTGATTATTTTCAAACATTTACAGACTGAATCTGTCTTAACTCAACTTTGCATCATAACCCTAGTGGGGGGAGGGGTGGGTAGGGGTGGGTGGGGGGGAGAGGGGAAAAGTCTGGTCACCGATTCGCTTGACCGAGCTCAGAGTGACACGTAAAATGTAAACAAAAGCGCCCGTCGCTTCGTTGGGTCGCCTCAATGCGTCAGCTCAAAATTTCACGTGGCAAAAAAACAATAACAAACCGTGAATTTAAATTACATACCTCATATAAGGATAAACTAAAAATGCATTAATTTAATTACGGTACGTTCGATCGATCTGAAATTTTGATACGATGCATTGTTAGGTAGACGGGTCCGTGTGCCAAATTTCAGTTTCGATCGGATCATGGGAAGTGGGTCATTTTTGACTTCTGTTTTTCCGCCCGCCGAGCCCAAGACAGAGAGAGAGAGAGAGACGGCCGCGAAGTTAATATAAGGGATTTAATAACATGATACATAGAGATAAATGAAAGAAACTAAAAATTCAATAATTTACATTCATGGAAAAGAACTGACCCAAACTAAAGATGCAAAATACTTAGGAGTCTTAATAAATGAGAAACTATCATGGAATCCCCATGTCAATGAAGTTATTAAAAAATCAAACAAAACCTTAGGCTTTATAAAAAGAAACTTTAACAAATGTAATAGAGATATAAAAACTAAAATGCTACCTCACTTTGGTGAGACCTGTATTAGAATATGCATCTTCTGTATGGGACCCATCCACCAAAGAAAACATTGATAAACTAGAACAAATTCAAAAAAGAGCTGCCAGATTCATTACTGGAGAATATTCAAAACTGACAAGAATAACACCATTAGTTAAATCATTAAACCTTGAAACACTAGAGGATAGAAGAACCAAGAGCAAAGTAGTAATCATACATAAAGCAATTAATTCTAATTTAGAAATACAACACAAAGATAACTTAATACAACCCTCAGATAGACATAAGGATAAAAACACCTTTCTTATTCCGTATGCAAGAACAAACACATACAAGTTTTCCTTCTTCCCGTCCGGAATTCGGGCGTGGAATGGGTTGCCTGAAGAATCCAGGAAAACCAACACTTTATCAACATTTAAATCTCTAATAAAAATGCAGGACTAAACACAAACCATAGATAAGCGTAGGACGCAATAATCTTCTGTATAGAAGGAGCGTCTGTAAACAGATAAGATAAGATAAGATAAGATAATTTAATGACAGTACATAAATCGATCTGAAATTTTGATACATCGTTCTATCATCGGCACGAACTGCCTGCAAAACTTCAGCTCGCTAGCTTACGAAGAAGTGGGTTAAAAAATCTATCCAAAGTTTTTTCCGACAAACATACATACAGCAACCAAACAGACACCATGAGTTAATATAAAGGATTTAAAAATTATATGCTTTTACTTATTTTCGTATTCTCAAAATTCTGCTTTAGTCGGCGCGGCAGCAGTCTGTAATTCAAATGCGCTCAACGCAATAACAATCACTAGAAATCTAATTTGTGTGACGAGGCGCGGAAAAAGACGTTAAATTCTTCTCTTCCACAAACACTTTTTTTTAGGGAGTACTATTAACAGTCAAGGAGCCATATAGAAATAGAAAGATTAGAAACATGTTAATGATCTCGGATGTATTTTTAACCTTTTTGACAAAGAGTAACTTGAGATGATGTCCGTAGCAGTGTTTGTGGATAAATTATGAAGCCCTTTCTGCAGTCCATACCGCACCATCTAGGGTGCTGACATTCTTTAAAGGGATGTCATAGGATTAGGATAGAGCATGAAGTTCATGCTCGGTTATTTCACAGAAATGCATTTTTGCAACTCCCCCCCCCTCCCCCATTACTTTGTTTAAAATAACATTGCCATTCGTTTTGGCATTTTATTGAGTTTATTCGGGAAGCCCCATGAAGAGCGCAGGCTCGGGACCGCTGATATTCTTCCACATGCAGGATTACGATTGATTTTATTCCTAGGGCTTCCATTTTTTAGAGTCAATAAAAGACCATACGTTTTTATTTTTGTCTGTGGAAATTTCATTTTTACATACCGGTATTCGTTTTGGAAACTTTGACTAAGTTTTTTCGTTAAGTGTTTAATTTTTTAGATATGAAGAATGTTCCGGTCGAAAATGACACGTAAAATAAAGTATCCCTTATAACTATAATATAATTCAATTTCCATGTACGTATTAAACCAATAGCTTTCTTCATATTAACATAAAAAGGGATAGCTTCCAAATACTTATATTTTATAATAATTCGAATTAATGAGTTCAAAAAGATCTCTTTTTTTTAATCTATACTTTTAAAATCCAAAACATGAATTCACTTATAACTAATTCTTCAACTTCTTTATAGATAGAAGGCTTAAGTTTAGAAGATGATAACTTACAATGTACTTACACGTATAAGCAGAATTGAACTTAACATCATAGACATTAATGACCCGAAGTTCATAATGTTGATTTTTTAAAATCTAATCATAAACATACGTTTCAACATGGACATATGAATCTCGATTAATCTTAGCACATATATCTATCACGATCCATATTAAAATCTAAAGATGTATTGAACTGTATAACAAGTATTGTTTGATGATAGGACCTTATATTGTTGGGGGGGGGTCTTTTATAAGCTCTATAATTATTATTTTTAATATAATTACTATAATTATAATTAGACATAAGGATAAACACACCTTTCTTATTCCGTATGCAAGAACAAACTCATACAAATTTTCGTTCTTCCCGTCCGGAATTCGGGCGTGAAATGGGTTGCCTGAAGAAAGCAGGAAAGCCAACACTTTATCAACATTTAAAACTCTAATAAGAATGCAGGACTAAACACAAACCAAACCATAGATAAGCGTAGGACGCAATAATCTTCTGTATAGAAGGAGCAACTGAAACAGATAAGATAAGATAAGATTATTTTAAACATTTACTACCAAATGTATGAATGGATCTAGACCAACATTGGTACACAAAAATTTGATTACCTATATTAAAATAATAAATGGAAACTCAAAAAACACTTCTCTTTTGGGGACCGACGTTCAGTATCTCATTTCTCTGATACAAGTATTGGTGTTTTTTTTAAACAACGCTGTTGTTTTAGAAATGAATTTAACTTGGCTAAAGGAAACGTGCACATAGTGTTATGAAAACAGACTCATTGTTCAAATTTTTAATATAAATTACTAAAATAAAAAATTAAAATTTCAGGTAGTTTTCATTTTGAACATAAAAGTAATTTAAACAAGTATATAAAAATAGAATATCAGACTTCTTAGAATCTTAAAATCTTAGATTTTTCCTGTTCAATTAAAACAAGACAAAAATGTTAATGATTAAAATAGAGCAATTAGTACTTCTTTTTTTTTGACATTATCACTTTTCTCAGATTACCTTCCTTCTTTTCTATTTATGGCATTACCACTCAATCATCCTTATTCAAAGTGCTGATCCCAGAGAAACAAAACATGATTTTAAACTGCATAAGAATTGAAACTATCTATTTCTTGCTTCCGAAAATACATCTTTTTTTATTCTTCTTATTCTTCTTTTGTGATCTAAACACCTAGCGCTACCCTGAATCAGGCATTTGTTTAGAAGAATTAGTGAACGCTTGTCCAAGCTAACTTGAAACTTAATAAATTGAAAATAGGACATGAGCTGTTTCCTACCGCAAATTATAGCAAATGGTTTGAAAGGGCTAGGCGATGCGGCGGCCACATACGATTTCAATAAACTGAAATTCGTTTTGTCTTTTTAAAGGTCGCCCCATTTAATTATTGACTTGAAACATAACCGCGCTTTGCAGCGGAAAAGTACAGCCTTAAACATGTTTATCAAGAAGACATTTCATCCCTTGTAAAGTGCGTGAAAATATTCCGAACATTTTTTGTTAAGAATCTCTTTGTATGCGATGGTTTATGTTTGGCCAATAAGTTGTAATGTGACTCTTGTACACGCAGAGTACAATTTGACATCAGTGTGCTTATAAAAAGGTAACTCTCTGTAACTGTGAAAACTCAAAGTAATGTACATCGGTCTGGAGAACTTAAGAAACATTTTCATAGAATTTTAATTTACTTTAAAATCCTTCATAGAAAACGTGCCTCCGGCTGTTTTGTTACGTCCTGTCAGGCTAACTCATACCCTGTTTATATGTTATACATTTACTAATTTAAAAGCCTGGTTGCAGTCTCACCCCCATTATTTTCTTTTTTTTTCTCGTGCTAAAGACACGGGGTAGGATGGCATTCGGATTAAGGCCCTTGTAATATTGTGGTTTTTTAAAACAAAATAAGTCTAATAATTCACTTTGAAACTTTAACCATATAAAACACATCTAATATATAAGGCGCTAATGCATCAACATCCATCCATCAGTACTCGCTATCTGGGGCTTTACAAGGGAACGATATTCATGAAGCGTGATTTATTTTATGATTTTTGCTTTTTTTAATTTTAATTTAGTGAGGGGTTTTTTTTCTTCAAATGCGAGGCTTCTTAAGATACATGTATCTTCTTAAACCATGTATCTTCTTAAACCATTTATCTTTTTAAACCATTTATCTTTTTAAACCATTTATCTTTTTAAACCATTTATCTTTTTAAACCATTTATCTTTTTAAACCATTTATCTTTTTAAACCATTTATCTTTTTAAACCATTTATCTTTTTAAACCATTTATCTTTTTAAACCATTTATCTTCTAAAACTATTCATCTTTGTATGAAAATGCGTCTTGACTCTTGACACGTATCTTTTTGTGATATCTTAGCAATATTTATCGTATATGTAATGCCTCAGAAACTAGCCCAAGCAAGGCGCATGCAAATAATACGCCAGAGCAAGCAAGTCGCTGGCAGGCGAGGGTGGTGCAGGAGGGGGCCTTAGCTCAACCGCAGTGCGCATGTCTCGAGACCAACGATGGGCAAAAAAGGAAAGGGAAGGTTTGTCTGTCTCTTGAATGCTCTTATTGCTCTCTTCCTTTCTGCGGCGTGGGCTACGCCACGAGTCAGCTTGTTTAATAATATATGTTTAATACGAAGTAAAACAGTGCCCTATTAAACTTTTCTGTAATATATTTAGGTGGTGTTGCTTACACTTAAACATATATTCGACATTTTTAAGGTAGAACAACAAAATCAAACACCACCAATGTATTACACGCGTTTATAAATCACAACAAATAAAAACCAGATTATTAATAGAGGTAGATTGCATTTTTCTGGGTGATTAAGTTTTTTTTTAATCAATCATCCAAGTCTGGCATGTCCGGAGTGTCGCATTGAGACAATATTAAAAATAAATTACAAAACCCGACGGATTCTTGACAACACGAACTTGCATGATATATATATATATATATATATATATATATATATATATATATATATATATATATATATATATATATATATATTTATATATATATATATATATATATATATATATATATATATATATATATATATTAGATTTTTTTACATGGTTAACTATTCAAAGTGAGTTATTTGTAATATTTTTTAAAGATAACTGAAAGGACTTCATCTGCGTCTTATGTAAAAAATGGCATTTGCTATACCGAATGCCGTACTACCCCGTGTCTTTAGCCCAGAGCGCGTTTTCTACGAAGGATTTTAAAATTAATTGCATGAAATTAAATTTATACATTTAAAAATGTCAAGGATCTGCGTTTGAAGTGTGTAGCGAGTGATTTTTTATGTAAACATCGGTAAATATCTGTTACGTGTGAGATTGTTTTATTTGGTGAAAGGTCGTTCTCTTTTTGTGCAGCCAAGCAATGGAATTCTCTACCATTACACATACGTAGTATTCAAACAACCAAGTCCTTCAAGACTGCACTTAAGACACATCTTTTCAACATTTATTTTCAAAATTAATGAAACAACATTTCTTGTAAATGATTAACGTAGCTTATGTATAATGTACTGTAATTTTGTGTTTGTTATGATATGAAAGTTAATTTAATATTTATAGGTATGTTATTTCTTTCATGTAAAGCGCTGTGAGCCCAGTTCATTACTGGGATACAGCGCTATATAAATAATCAATTTATTATTATTATTATTATTTACAGATAGGCATAAATTTTTTGTATCTAAAGTGTATAAGAAAAAAAATATCCAATTTTGTAGATGTATATCATAAATCGCAGAAACGTTACGCTTAATTGAAACAAAGATCACTAATTCACTATGCTGCTGTTTTGAATTTTTTATGTGACTTTATAGTGTTTTTTTAATGATGATTTCAAATATGATAACAATTTTTGGGTATCCCGTCAGGTTTTTGAGCAAACCTCAAAAATGTGTTTACATGGTTTATGCTTATATATATAAGAAAAGTATATATGAAAAGTATGCCATTTGGTGTGCCCATGATAAGGCGTGAGCCTTCAAGTCATGTGACAGACTGATATTTTTGCATGACGAATGTTGTTTGATTCAACAAGAGGAGCATGTACATGCAGTGGAGATTCATCAAAGCGCAGTAGCAAAGCAGTTCTTCTATTTAATGGAAACATAGTATCATAACTTCCAGTGGCACACTCAGTAACACTGAAAGAGACGCATGAAAACATGAAATTGTTGCTCAGATTTTTTTATTATGATTAGCACAAGTGGTTGATATGTGGGGATTTAAAGGTCATAGCAATCATATTCGGGCTAAAAGGGGGGTATGCAAAATGTCCATGTTTTTGTGCCTCTGGAATAGCAGAGCAGACTCTGAGCATTATGCCAAGAAAGTGTGGCCTCCAAGAGAAGAATTTACCTCAGGAAGCTACAGTGTCCAGTTACAGCCTTTGGGAGAAGCACATCGAGCTCGCCTTCCAGAACTCCATATAAAATTGGGGGTTAATGAAAGCTTTTGTCAAGAGTATGGACCATACTGGCTCTGGATTTCTATATTTGTCAGAAAAATTTCCACGAAGAAGTGAAGCAAAGTTGACTGCAGATATCTTTGTTGGACCGCAGATCCGAGAAGTAATGAAAGATGAGGAGTTTACATCTAAATTGGTCACAGTTGAATTGGAAGCCTGGGATGCTTTCAAAGATGTTGTCAACAATTTCTTAGGTAACTTCAAGTTAGAATGTTGCGCGGTTTAGATTTTCTTTGTTGAAGTGAATTTTTGTTAAAGATTATTTAACTTTGGTCAAACTCTAGTTATTGCATCACCGCATTGAACACTTGATTTTTGGACGCAGGGATCGATTCCACCATATACCACACTACGAAATGAAAACCAAAGCCCCCCCCCCACCTTAACAGTTGCATCCACATAACACCCCCCACCTCCGAAACAAACAAACAAATCCAGTTATGGAGGTCATTAATTTAAAACTCAAATAACTCAGATTAACCACCAACATTCCTTTTTTCCGCCTCATAACCCACATGTTTTACAGGACTGACGCCCAGTTAGACAATACCCCACAATTCTCAACCCACTAGTTTCCCATCCGTTTCCTATTGTCTTTCCCACCGAGTCACCCATAAATCCCCCATTCATTTTAATTTTTTCTTCTTTAACTACAACATTCACAAAGCAGGAGGAATGCCTTAAAATTAAAGGGGAAAAAACATGTATAAACAAGCACGAAGAGACGAGGAAGTCGTTCCGTGCCATATCGAGGCTACCTCGAGGGCTAATTCCAGCGGACGCTTGAGTAATCAGTCCCTTTTTCAAATTTTTCCTTGACAGAACAACAAGTTGACTTCCGATGACGTGGACAGTGGGCGCTGCTTGTCATCTTGTGTCCGGACGTCGAGCCAGCGTCGCTAAAAATCACCGGCTTTTGTCCGCGTGAGAATCCATCCGATGCGCACATTATGGTGCCGCGTTTAATGGAGCTTGCGCTAAAGAGACGGTCACACGCGGAGTGAGTGCTCTCACGTAAACGGGAGTTGGGGGGGGGGAGTGGGAACTGAACGCTATGGACCATTCTCCACTGCTCAGGAGTCTCAACTGAGACAGTCGTTTCTGTACGACCATGTTCTCTCCCCCCCCCCACAACAAACTAATCCTGAACACACAGTTCTCAACGTCTTCGTTACGTCATTTTATAAAGGATCGGATCATGGGCCCTGCAAAGAATGATCTCTAGTGTTATTTGACAAAAGCTTAAAGAATCCCCGATGGTAATTAGAAAATTAAAACTCGTTCGTCGCCCGTTAGCTACCCTACGCAGGTTGAATGTGTCTTCTAAACTAAAGATAACAGCGAAAAGCAGTAACTGAACTAGTTTAACTCATGGCCACAAGTGAATGAATTCAACAGGCTAGGAATTCATGACAATAATCGGAGCAATATTGTTCGGTAAGTCATTTTAATACGCCTAACACTGCGAGCATGATCCCAAAACGAATGTGACATGGAAGCCTTAAATGGTAGATGTTTATCGCAAGATCAACACTAATCGTTTTTTGTTGAAGCTATTTTTTTTTCTTCCTGCCATTTATCGAGTCCTCCGTAATTTGGCGACAGAAAAAGGGAGTTAAATTATCACATGCGATAAATGTATGCTGTTATCATGTCAAGTTTCACTAATAATTATTTAAACGAACGGCTTTTAAAATAAAATAAAAATTATTCCGAATCTGACGTTAGCTCTCTAATAATTTAGACACTTGATACTGGTCTTTAAATTTTCCTACCACTCCATACAATTCTGTAACCAAAAAAATGCAGTAGTTTTATTATTATGCTAAGAGAAGTAAGAATAGGAGAGGCTGCATACTAATGTTAAATAAGAGAGATACAATCAAATTAAAGATAAAATAAGGTGTCCAATCTTTTCGATTACATCATTTACACCAATTACCCGCTGTTTACTGCCAGCTTTGATACCTTCTCATCATCCCGCAGGCGTTCACAAATAAAACTGACATTTTCCCCTCCACCTACCCACACCATTGACCAACACCCACATCATTGACCAAAACCCACACCATTGACCAACACCCACACCATTTACCAACACCCACACCATTTACCAACGCCTACACCATTGACCAACACCCACACCATTTACCAACACCCACACCATTGACCAACACCCACACCATTGACCAACACCCACACCATTGACCAATACCCACACCATTGACCAACACCCACATCATTGACCAACACCCACACCATTTACCAACACCCACACCATTTACCAACACCCACACCATTTACCAACACCCACACCATTTACCAACACCCACACCATTTACCAACACCCACACCATTTACCAACACCCACACCATTTACCAACAGCAACACCACTGACCAACACCCACACCATTTACCAACACCCACATCATTTACCAACACCCACACCATTTACCAACACCCACACCATTTACCAACACCCACACCATTTACCAACACCCACACCATTTACCAACACCCACACCATTTACCAACAGCCACACCACTGACCAACACCCACACCATTTACTAACACCCACAACATTAACAAACACCCACACCATTGACCAACACACACACCATTTACCAACACCGACTCCATTGACCCACACCCACACCATTGACCAACACCCACACCACTGACCAACACCAACACCATTTACCAACACCAACACAATTAACCAACACCCACACCATTTACCAACACCCACACCATTTACCAACACCCTAACCATTTACCAACACCCACACCATTTACCAACACCCACACCATTTACCAACACCCTCACACCATTTACCAACAGCCACACCATTTACCAACACCATTGACCAACACCCACACCATTTACCAACACCCACACCATTGACCAACACCCACACCATTTACCAACACCCACACCATTAACCAACACCCACACCATTTACCAACACCCACACCATTTACCAACACCCACACCATTTAACAACACACACACCATTGACCAACACCCACACCATTTACCAACACCCACACCATTTACCAACCAAACCACACCATTGACCAACACCCACACCATTGACCAACACCCACACAATTGACCAACGCCCACACCATTTACCAACACCCACATCATTGACCAACACCCACACCATTGACCAACACCCACATCATTGAACAACACCCACACCATTGACCAACACCCACACCATTGACCAACACCCACACCATTGACCAAAACCCACACCATTGACCAACACCCACACCATTTACCAACACCCACACCATTGACCAACACCCACACCATTTACCAACACCCACACCATTGACCAACACCCACACCATTGACCAACACCCACACCATTTACCAACACCCACACCATTTACCAACACCCACACCATTTAACAACACACACACCATTGACCAACACCCACACCATTTACCAACACCCACACCATTTACCAACCAAAACACACCATTTAACAACTCCCACACCATTGACCAACACCCACACCATTGACCAACACCCACACCATTTGCCAACACCCACACCATTGACCAACACCCACACCATTTAACAACACACACACCATTGACCAACACCGACACCATTTACCAACACACACACCATTGACCAACACCCACACCATTTACCAACACCCACACCATTGACCAACACCCACAACATTTACCAACACCCACACCATTGACAAACACCCACACCATTGACCAACACCCACACCATTTACCAACACCCACACCATTTACCAAAACCCACACCATTTAACAACACACACACCATTGACCAATACCCACACCATTTACCAACACCCACACCATTGAGAAACACCCACACCATTGACCAACACCCACACCATTTACCAACACCCACACCATTTACCAAAACCCACACCATTTAACAACACCCACACCATTGACCAACACCCACACCATTTGCCAACACCCACACCATTGACCAACACCTACACCATTTACCAACACCCACACCATTGACCAAAACCCACACCATTGACCAACACCCACACCATTTACCAACACCCACACCATTGACCAACACCCACACCATTTACCAACACCCACACCATTGACCAACCCCCACACCATTGACCAACACCCACACCATTTACCAACACCCACACCATTTACCAACACCCACACCATTTAACAACACACACACCATTGACCAACACCCACACCATTTACCAACACCCACACCATTTACCAACCAAAATACACCATTGACCAACACCCACACCATTGACCAACACCCACAAGATTTACCAACACCCACACCATTGACCAACACCCACACCATTGACCAACACCCACATCATTGACCAAAACCCACACTATTTAACACCAACCCCATTTACCAACACCCACACCATTGACCAACACCCACACCATTTACCAACACTAACACCATTTACCAACACCCACACCATTTACCAACACCCACACCATTTACCAACACCCACATCATTGACCAACACCCACACCATTTACCAACACCCACACCATTTACCAACACCCACACCATTTACCAACAACCACACCATTTACCAACACCCACACCATTTGCCAACACCCACATCATTGACCAACACCCACACCATTGACCAACACCCACACCATTTACCAACACCCACACCATTGACCAACACCCACATCATTGACCAACACCCACATCATTGACCAACACCCACACCATTTACCAACAACCACACCATTGACCAACACCCACCGCATTCTGGTTTCGCATCGTTCTTGAAACAGTGACCATTTGAACCGTCCATCAACTTTATCACGTGATTCGTATGGGGAAACTTGGATAGTTAAACATTAAATTTGAAGCAAATCAACTATTAACTGGTGATATTGTTTTCCATGGTCTAAACTTCGTATTTACGTTACCACAGTCTCATTACATTGTATTAGAGACTCACTTATAGTCAGTCATGTTTTTGGTACAAAAGTGACGTGACAATAAAAAGGCACTTAATTAGGTTTGTTGTTTTGTTGTTATTGTTGTTGTTATTGTTGTTGTAGTTTTCGTTGCTGTTGTTGTTTTCCGGTATTGTTGCTTTTCTAATCTACGCGTAACAATTTTTTTAAAAATTGTGACAAGGGTCCTTCGTAGAACAATATCGGATTTAAAACGCCACCTCACACGACCAGCATCTGCCGATAGCTCATAACGAGGCTGTGTCGTTTTCCCGCCAATAACGCATGTATCATGGGTACAAATTATCAGAATTGATCAACGCTACTATCGCGTGACGCTGTAATCAAAACCGCTTGGAAGATAACTCTACCGGTTGTATTCTTTTCTTTTTTTAATTTAAATAACAAACTCCCTCCGTTTTCGAGCTTTGTCCCGAGTTTCATCAGTTTAACGCGATGTATTAGCAGGGAATTAAACGGTGAGGAAAGGATGGGGTGGGGAGGGGGGTTGGGGTTAGAACGATTCGCATCGCTCATTGATTTTATGTGTCTGAGTGTGTAATTTTCTTTTCAATCTTGATTGACTTCAGACACAATGGAATTTATACTCATCCCTTTTCCGTTATGTTTGTGTGTGTTTTTGAGTTTGCTTTGTTTTTCTTTTTTTCTATATCTCTCGCATTAATAAATTTACAAACCCGTTATCAATCCTCACCTTCTAAACCACAAACCCCCACCCCCTCCCCCGCCCCAAACCACACCACATATTCCTTTCTTATCTGGGATCAAATTTTTTAACGGACTAAATAGCTTGTAAATTCAACGACACCGGTTATCGATTATTTTTTTAAATTTTTTTGTGTGTTCTTCAGGATATTAAACAACGGAATCTGCGTCCTACAACTAACACCGTGCAATTAAAAGCCCGGCTAAGTGCAACGCAAATAAGTTCAGCCGCGTTAATTTGCCCATAACGATTTGAGTGCTTCATTTTCTGAGTCAGTTTGATTGTTGGGGAATTTATTTTATTTTTTTTGTTAACGGTTTCCGCAAGGTACGCATTAGCCTGGCCTTGGACATAAAGGTGTAGATCATCGGGGTTAATCGAAGTAAGTTGGCGTCTATTTTCAAGTGATACATTTTTTTAGCGTTTATGGAAATTAGGCAGAGTCCAAAGAAGATGAAGACTTTTGCAATGTCCCCCCAAAATATCTGCCTTAACAAGGTAATGTACTTATCTAATGGCATGTTTTGAGTCACGATATTGCCAATTGTGTAAGTGTAGGCCTGACGTTTACTAATTATTTTGGGGTGATAGTAACTAACAAAAAAAATTTCAGATAACTGACTGGGCATTGAGTCTAGATCCTTGTCATTTGTTATTTATGGAACACAGGGGTGGAATGTATTTTCTCAATATTCAAACGTTTCACAATCCATTTAGTGGAATTGGGGCTGATACTCTTATGTCAATATGACATGTTGTCAACGACTTTTAAGTGGAGCTAAGGCCCTTATGTCCAGATGTTGGTACAGAGGAAATGATTAAATGGTACTAATTTTCTTCTGAATGGCACTCAGGCAAGAGCTTAAGTAGAATTAAGGTAAGTATATATTAAAGACACTACAATATAGGCGTTTATATTGTACCAAAGCTCTGAAATCAAAAGGAAACTAGAAACTTGAATCCCTGATAGGCTATCATTAATGATCACGCAACTATTATTATCAATCTCGGCGAAATCTTAGTTTTTTGCCTGGTTATTTTTCATTGGTGTTTTTTTTTGTTGTTGTTGTTTTTTTGTTTGTTTTTTTTTGTTTGTTTTTTTCTGTGGGGGGGGAGGGGGGTTGGGGCTATTATTATTTTTTTGTTGCGAGTAATTGTTTAAAATATCACCACTTAACCGAATATGGCGCGAGAGGAGGGCAGAGATCAGAGGCGTCACTGGGGTTGGTGTCACTTGGGTGGTAGCTCATGGTGTAACCCCCTCAGGACCAATAATCCCTCTAAGGTTCGTTGGTCCGTGTACAAATTTTTAAAATCCATGTGTAAATTTGCACAGGATTCATTGTGTGTGCAATATTTTACTAAATTGTCTGCGCTGTGTTCTAAACTGCTGCGAGGCGTTTTTAAAATATATGCGTTACCGCGCAGCTTAAATGGAACATTGCTCACGACTTGTCCCATAGAACCCCCGAGTCTTCTAGTGCCAAATAACGGGAACATACAGAAATTTTCGTTTTGGTGTCACCCTTTGTGATGGTGTCATCCGTGCGGTCCGCACCCCTCGCAACCCCTAGTGACGCCACTGCTGAGTGTAACTTACTAATTAATTTCATGACAGTGACCCGTAAATAGCACACAACAAAAGAGCGCAGATGAAGCTTGGAGGCGATTGTTCTAATAGATGCTAATGTTTCAAGATGGACTACCAGGATGTATAGCGCTCTTATGTGTGCGTCCATTAGTCGTCGCTCTTTCATCATTCGCTCTCTAATGAAATGTGAAAACAATTTAAGGAATGAAAATGTTCCCAACATATGTCAGACAAGCCTTGAACTAAAAATTGAATTAATTGAATGACCTTTTTTAAAGTTTGATTCCTGTCTGTCATACTTTAAGAACATTTAATAATTTTTTTTAAATTTCGTCTAATTTTTGAACGTGTCCAAAATTTAAGTGTAATTTGGCTTACTTTTGTTACTTTCCAAATTAAAGTAAATCATCATATATATATTTACCCTCAATTATGTATGATTGTGGCCTATCGCTAAGGGACATCACTCTTTTTTTTAAAAATTGAAAATATAGACTTAAAATCATAATCATTTTGGTTTTCAGATTAACATTAACCAAACAACGCACGAACCTTTGACGTCAGCATTTGTGTTGTAAACAGTGCTGACTGACTCAAAGAGTGATTTTTGGTGCAGTAATTTGGTGTGCTGCTTTCTAAAATTAATTTAAAAATCGTGTTGTGATTAGCACTGTAAAAAAAAATTATATCAATACTTAGGTACATTTCAGAAATATTTCGGATTTATCATAGAAGGATAAGTTACTTGGGCTTTTGACCCAAAAGAAAAGTGGGCGCCTTGGGCGCCTTACAACACCTATTATAAAATACTGTGTGTACATTTAAGGAAGTTTAATAATACGTATTTATCATACAATGACAAGTTAGTTGTGCTTTTGAAAAAGGTGGACGCCGTAGGCGCCCTAAAAAAGTGGGCGCCTCAGACGCCACGGCGCCGCAGCACAACCTAGATATTAAATAATTATTTAAGCCGTAAAAGGTATAACGTGGCATTTTTACTCAAAATTAATTCGAGTAAATTCTCACTATCTTTCCTACTTTTAATAGAATTAAATAAAGGATTCACTTGCTCACCTTTACTGCTGTAAGAATTTGGAATTATGATTATGAATTGTGGACAAAATACTTGAATATAACAGATTATTTCGTGTGAAAAAAATCATCACGTGTTAAATGATATTACAAAAAAGTAACTACACTCAAGAAAATTAAGTTTATTAGAGCAGTGATTCTCAAATTTTTTAGTATCGTAGACCGGCAGGAATTTTTCCATTTCACTAGGAACCGGTGAACTATTTTCACTGTAATGAAGTGGTAGCGAAATGTTATTTATTTTAAACAAGAAATATACCCACACTTTGTAGCGGGAGTGTGCTAACCCTTTTCCCCAGTATGAGTTGCTGGTTATTACATTTTTTGCCTAGTTATTTATCAGATTTATCTATTACCAACTATTTTGATAATAGTGCCCGTAAAAAAGGGCAACTGCTTTGTACTACTCAGCTCAATTTAAGATGCGTACACGAAAATGCGCGCACTGTAATTTGACAATGAAAGATTTTTGAAAGCGAACCGCTCAAAATAAAGTTTGGAAAAAAAACGCACAAAAATTAGCTCGTTTTAATTGTCCGCATGAAGCTGTTCAATATCGAAATGAGATTTAATACTTGTCTATTTGTCTCAACATTTTCCGATCTTTTAATTGATGGCTTTCGGGCAAAAGGGAAAATTACAAAAATAAAATACGTAAACCATCTGCAGATTAAAAGGAACCGTCCTGCAAAATTTGGTCCTCGTCCGTCAATTGGTTTTTCAGTGAATGTGGAACTTACAGTCGAAAAGTGAAACATACAAACATACTTAAACACAAACTGAGCTTTATATAGCTTATGTAAACTTTTTTAAAGTGAAAGTTTATTTGACATAGGCCATCGCTTCCAACATAAAATAAATTCGCTACATCTATGCTTTCTAATTAAATGTCGAGTTATGAATTATATTTTTAAAAATCGCAATTTCATTCACATGTGTAAAATATTAATGCAATGCATCGTGGAAAATTTGAAATAAAATAAATTAAACGCAAATCTAATATATAAAGCTCAGTTGGTGTTTGTATGTTTGTTTGTTTGTACCCATTAAAAAAGGCTACTGCTTTGTTGAAATTTTTCCAAAAGATCGCTACCACTGTCGTCACTAAAAAAAACTCATACATACTTACGACACTGCATCGTAACACAATTATAATTAATACAATATTTGCAACAGCGTCTATGAGATAAAGATAATATGGCATTACCCCCCTCAAATGCAAAATCTACTTAACCTATAGAGCCAATAAATTACATTATAAATGTTATATATGAAATGTACTTTCTAAAATACTTGAAAGAAACTAAAGCAGTAGTATTAAAAAGAATTTAAGAAAATGTGCTCACCGTATTTAGACAATAATAATAAATGTTTATAGAAATATTATGGTTTAATAAAATGTCTGCTCATAACAACTGGACCAAAAATAACTCTACTTTTGTAATCTATTTATAGTTGTTCTAACATGGAAATAATATTTGAATTGTTATATATTTGTGTCTGCATTTACGAATAAAATTTGTGCAATTGGTATAATATCATAAAGGAATGAAATTCTTTTTTGAGTCACTTTCATGGCCCAACAACAGATTTTGTTTCTAAACAATAAAGAAATTATATTCAACATTTTAAAAAAAAACGGTAAACACACAAAAAAACAAAATGAAACAAAACAAATGTCTGTTTAAAAACGCATGTGAAACAGTGACAATCATTGACTTTAAAAATGGCGTAGTACGTTAATCCAACTACAAAGGAATGAACGTAACAAATTCAATTCGCAAAACAAAATAATTAAGCGTTTTCAGGATCACTTTATTTAGTTTAATCTACTTATGTTAATTTGTACTGTAGCCTAAAAATTGTATAAGTCTATAGCTTATGTAAAAGAGAATAGGTTATGTAAAAAAGAAACAAAATATAAATGTTATATTAATAGGACACAGCTAAATTTAAGAGGCGTACACGAAAATGTGCGCTTAGGTAACAGGCGATAAAAGATTTTAGAACGCGCACCGCTAAAAATGAAGCCTTGAAAAAAATACCGACACAATTATTACATAAATAGGTTTTTATTAACTGTCGAGTTATGGAACAGAAAATAATTAAAACAAATTCGCAATTAAATTTAAACGTGTAAACAATTAAATATAATGCATCGTGTGGCAGTTGTAATTAAATATGTTTACGTGTCTATCTAATATATAGAAAGTAACAGTAAAGAAAATGACAATTCTTTGTACTACACAGCTCAAATTATGAAGCGTACACGAAAATGTGCGCAACGTAATTAGACATTATAATATTTTTTGAATGCGCACAGCTGAAAATAAAGTATTGGGGGAAAAAACGTCATCAAAAGTAACTCGCTTTCAACGGCATTTGAACGTCCGCGTAAATTTGTTCAATGCAGAAATGAGGTTAAATTTTTTATTCTTTGTCTCTGCATTTTCTGATTATTTAATTTACGGCATTCGGGCAAAAGGGACAATTACAAAAACTAACTTAAAACCACCATCAGGGTAAAAGGAACCATCCTGCCAAATTTGTTCCCCGTCCGTCATTTGGTTTTTCCCTGGCTGTCTAACAGAAAGTCGAAAAAGTGAAACATACAAACATACAAACATGTTCGTTCGTCCGTCGATACGACGAGGACCACTCTAGTCATCCGAGGGTTTTCTGTGCGTGCGCAGATGGCTGATTAGGCCGATCCTTGCACGAAAGGTTCGGGAACAGAAGGGACAGGGGGCGAGTGCGACATCTCCTGGAGGGTTGACAGCATGGGCCTTTCGGGCTTGCCTCTTCTTTTCTGCGGCGGTAATCCGGTTTGCCTCGCATGACCTGGCACCTTCGTACAAACATACAAACATACAAACATACAAAGATACAAACACCAACTGAGATTTATATATTAGATTATTTATTTAATTGTATGTGCTTATTAACAAAAAAAATGACATATTCTATAGGGTTAGTAATAATGGTTGCAAATGTTGTTGTTAAGCCTTCTCGTCCATGAGGGGCATCCACCGATCATCGTCGGCGTCTGCGATTCCTCAAAGGGCATAGGCCACCTACGAGAGACCTCCAGGCATCTCTATCCTGGGCCAGCTTCTCCAGGATCTTCCATTCATGGCCAATTCTCTTGATGTCTGCCTCCAACTCTCGGCGCCAAGTGTTTCTTGGACGGCCTTTTTTCCGCTTACCCTGTGGGTTCCATTTCAGGGCTTGCCTTGTTGTATTAAAAGCAGGTTTTCTTAATCTATGACCAATCCACCTCCACCGCTTCTGAAGAATCTCTTCCTCAACTGGCTTCTGTTTTGTCTGCTGCCAAAGTTCCCGGTTGTTTATTTTCTCTGGCGAGTGAATTATGAGAATCCTTCTTAGACAATTGTTGATAAAGGACTGGATTCTGGTCAGGTTTACGGCCCTTGTTCTCCCCGTCTCGGCTCCATATAGCAGCACAGGTTTCACCATAGCGTTAAAAATCCTTACTTTTAACTTGCTGCATAATGGTTGCAAATAAGGGTTTTTAATTATATTTGTCTGTCCTTTCTTGATAACTTCTGTAGACCTACAGCGGATGACTCACGGACCGGCACCGGTCCGCGGACCACCGTTTTGAGAAGCACTGTCTTAGAGTACATTATATTAACATAGCTCTCCATGTTTGCACGCTTTTAATAAATATAAATTAAAAATAATTAACTCAAATACATTTAATACATAATTTTCCTCTTTCATCTTCGGATTATTTTTAGGAGGAAAATCGTATCCCCCTCCCCACTGTGGTGGAGGGAATATTGAGGTGGGGTTAGTCTCACCGGCCTACAATATGTGCCGGTATGTCAAAGCCCACTTGGCTTTATTTCATTTAAAACAAAAGACACCGCCTCTTTCATGTCCTGCCTCAAAATGTGCGGCTATTTCTTTTCTTTTTATTTCCTAATTTGTTTTATTGTAGTTTTTTTTTGGGGGGTGTTTTATTATTGCAAGTTAACTGATATATTTTTATTAATAAAGTTTCGCGTTTAACGTATTTCATTGTATTTCGTAATGTTTTTCTAGGTGAAAAATATGTTTTTCATCTCTTCTTTTTTTGACATAAAATCGTACACTGTAAAATTTTCATTTGATGTCACCCCCCCCCCAGATGGTGTCACCCGGGGCGGCCCGCCAGCCCACCCCATCCCAGTGACACCACTGGCAGAGATTTCTTTCTTTAAATAAAATATCATCATAGTTTATGCACTGCTCGACGTGAATATATCTAGGTTCCAATCAGGAATCAGATCTTGGATCCAATCTGAGCCTAGGATTGAGGAAAAAAAAACGCCACAGAGACGCTTTAATGGGACTTTGTCGTAGCATTTAAGCCGTCTGTAGATTCTACGGTAGATATTGAATGCAGTTGTTATTGTAAGAGGTAGCGGGGCGGGGACAGGAAAAAAATTCAATAAATTAATGTTTACGAAAATAATTTTTAATGAGGAAAACAATTTGGCAGCTACTAAATGAATATGTTATAATAGACTTTTTTGTTGATTTTTGGAGCGTAATGTCCAAGGGATTGCCAGTTACTCAATAGATAGGATTTTAACGCTATATGTATGAATTTAAGTCTTGAATTTAAAATTTTCAAATCCGTTGCAGAATTTGTATTACAGATGTAAGTCAGTTACAGGATTTTGTTGTGTATTCGTTCAAGAGAATACCAGTGGGGAACCTTACGAGGTGGTGTGATTTTATCAGATTTCTTTATCCGCAGTGTGAAATCATATTACAAGGAGATTAATTATCCTGTGTAATTTAATACGTTTAATAAAGTGACGCGTGTAATACTAGACTTGTTATTTTCACTGTGCAGAAGTCGGTTTTGCAGTTAGTGCAAATATACATGATATAAGCATGCATTAATATAGACCCCTATTACACATGGAATAAGATACATCATTAGTTTGTTACGACATGTATTTCAAAGGTTAAATGCATTTTAAATGTAAGTATGTATTAACGGTAGTGTTCTTAAGCTACTGTAAAATACGAGTGTTACCCCCATCGTTTTATGCTCATTTCTACGCGGTGAAAGTAAAAATGGTATTCTGAGATAAACATGTCAAGTGAGAGGAATCTCGCAAGTCAAAAACATTGTTCCTATGTTTTCTGACTGTTTCTAGATGGGTCCATCGATCAAAAGCGGGGAACAAAAAATTACAAAAACAATGGATTGCAACGGCATTTATAACGTTTATTCCTTTTGAATTGTATACTGTCATATATATATTTTTATTGTTATCCGCGAGTGCAAAAAAAAACCCATTGAAATATAGAAGTAAATTGTTTAATGTTTACGAATAGCTTTCCTTTACCCTGAAATCTCATCTTTGAAAATTACGATAAATGAAAGTTAGTGTGCACTTTTGATTGCTGTATGCCAGGGGTGTCCAAAGTACGGCCCTTGGGCAAAATCGGCCCGCAAAGAAATTTTGACCGGTCAGCGGCCTCATCTGAAATAATTGATTGACTGACATATTATTTCTGTAATGACATTATAATTATTAAGAAAAGTCGAAATTTTGTATTGTTTAGAGTACGTCAAAAATGGCAAAAATCGATGACGTTTAATTTTTTTAACAACGTGGAAATGGATTTTTAAGTGTACGAAATTCATTGACCCCTTACCTAAGAAATCTATTACGTCATTTTTATTATATATTTTTTTCGTCAACTCTGACGCTGAAACCAATATGGCGTTGGTGAACTTAAAAATTTCAAATAGTTTTTTTTTATCACAAATTTTGAAACAACTTTTCGGCTTTAGTTATATTCAACACATTTTGTTTATTGTCAGGTACGTAGTACAAAGTAAACATTTTTTACATAACTTTGCCTTGATTATCAAATTTAAATCATCTCTATCTTATATAAGACAGACGCTCCTTGCATATAGAAGATTATTAAATTGCGTCCAATTATTGTTTGAATGAATTAATGAATAAAATATTTAATTATTTAAAAAGTCTTGAAAATCGGTATAAAATTGTGATAGTATTGTCTCATTTTATCTCCATAGTCCTAAAATTTAAATATATATATATATATATATATTATATATATATATATATATATATATATATATATATATATATATTATATATATATATATTATAATCCAATTTGGTCATGTTGTTTGTGAATGTAAAATGTCATGCTTTAATTCATTCTGAAAATATAACAAATCTACTTATCTATATATATATGTGTGTGTGTATATATATATATATATATATATATATATATATATATATGTGTGTGTGTGTGTGTGTGTGTGTATTTGTGTTAAATTGCTAGTGAATTTGATGTTATTTAGATATTTGAATTCCTACTATAGAATGGAGAAGGCACGTAAAGAAAGGAAATTTGATGACGATGCTACAAAGAAAAGAGGAGTATACTTGACCTTCAGAGTCTTAAAGACAAAACAAGGGGAAAAGATGTATTTGCTTCCGTTTATCCCGCGGTCAATGACAATAAACTACCATGGAAAAAAGTATGTGGAGTTACTACTGAGGTGCCCCTGCCATGACCGGTGAGCATAGTGGACTAGCAACACTTGTCGGTAACAAAGTTAGCGAAGAGGGTGGTAAAACTTTTAAACTTCACTGTATCATTTACCAACAAGTTCTTTGTTTCAAACATCTTAGATGTAATCATGCCACAAAGTCATTGATAAAAACTATACACTCTATTCGCTCTAAAGCCCGGTTTCACTACCAGTTTCATCAGTTTCTTCTTGAAATCCAGGGAGACTACCGAGATGTTGTGTATCACAATGATGTAAGATGGCACTTAGGCGCTTCTACGCACTTAAAAAAGGAATTAGGCAATTCATGGAAGATGAGGAGCCACCAATTCCAGAACTATGTGATCCTGCTTGACTGGCAGATTTTGCAATTTCATTTGATGTGACAAGACATCTAAACATTCTTAACACAAAGCTTCAAGAGCACAATTCAGTGGTAAGCCAATTATATTCACATATCAAGGCCTTTGGAAACAAGCTGCAACTTTTTCCTAAGCAACTGTCTCAAATGCAGGCTAATACCACACATTTCCCTTAACTGCTTGAAATCATTACAAATTTTCCAGAAGGAAGCTTCAATGAAAAAATGCAGAGTTATATTGAAGATATCACAACTCTGGCTGATGAGCTTTTACGACTTTGCAGCTATTGAAGAGGAAATCATGTTTTTTCTTAACCTATCTATGTTGACCCCGATAATTCTCCAGGCATTTCTGCAGCTGGAACTCATTGATTGCAAAGTGATGCTGAAAGTCGCAGCAGACAACAACAGCTTTTTCTCTTTGTCTTTAACCTTCAGCTGGATAAAGAGAGATTCAAAAAGATTAGAATATATGTTCAGCTTTTCTGGCTCGACATACTTGTGTGAGCAGACATTTTCATTTATGAATTTTAACAAGATATGTGTGAGGACGAGAATAAGTTACTCTTAACTACGTGATATCATACGTATCAAAACCAATGTCATTGAGCACGAATACACCTATTAACAGCATTCAAGATCTCGGTTTCACCTTTCATAAAATCTTCTCAACCTATGTCATTTTTATATTATTTTAATCCGGACAGCGAATACCTTTACTTCAAGGAATATGGCCCGCCATGCAAAAAGTTTTGACGCCCCTGCTGTATGCATTTTAAATAAAGCTATATTCTGAATTCTTAAAGCAGTCAGTATCAACAAATATACATGCGCTGTGCTATTGCTTAAATCTAAGAAGACAGTTGTGTGCAATTTTAATAAGAATCTTTTGAGTTTGAAAGATATAGAAATTTATAATTAATACAATAGTTTTCATCTTTGGTGTGCATAAATTATACTTTTGCCTACATTAAGAGCACAATCAGAAGGATGGGGAGGGTCTTTTGTTAATTGATATTACCAAATGTATTAAGTGGCATTGTTTTGACAAAGGAATTTTTTAGCCGAATCGTTTATAAATCACATAATTTTGGAAGGGGGGGGATGAGTAGCTTTAAAAAAGCAATTTACCACACACGGCAATTTTCAGTCCAAAGAAATGTATACTTATTGTATTAAATGATTGAATATTGTAATGTAATTGTAACTTGACTCAGTGTCTCAGGTAACGCAAAGGTTTAAATGACGGACATTTCATTGAAATAAACTAATGGCAAGGTATGTGTTTCAGTTTTATTGAAACAAGAAACAGAATAACGAAATATCTGAATGTATAAAATATCAGTATTCAGCATTAAATAAGAAATGCAGTAATCGTAAAAATTGCATAAAATGCTTTGTGTGAAAATACCGCAATATCTGTTACCATATTCGTCTATGTATCTTACTGATTACGAATCAGCACAGAGAAATTGATCTTAATATGTATAACTATTAGTTTATTATCCAGAGGCTCGCTGGGTTTGTTTTTTTTTCATTTTCTACCAAATGTAAAAATCTCTTCTTTTTTGCTGGTATAGGCGACAAAAAAAGTAATACAACCAAGTGAATGCTATAGACCAGTGGTTCCCAAAGTGGTCCGTACGGACCCCCAGGGGTCCGCGGAAACCTTCAGGGGGTCCGTGGAAAATTAAAATTGATTTGGGGGTCCCTGAACAACGTCAGGGGGTCCGCGCAAGGTTTAATATAAAATAATAAAACTGATACATTTTTATTATTATTGAAATTAAAATAAATAATAATAAATAAAATAGTATGTGCATGCCTGTTCTACTAATTAAATACCATCTTAGATACTATCCTTCATGGATACAATGTTGTTTAACATAGAAAAAGTAGTATAACTACTGTAATTCCACATCTATAACCAATCAAAATACTTGGTTTGTTGAAAGGTCAAGCTTGATGCAGAAGAAATGCCGAATTCCTATAACTATACGTAGAAAAATACAAGTTTTTAACTTGAATCTACGAGAGTTGCAAGGTTGTGTATTTTTCGATGTGTCGGGAAGTTATATTTATATAAATTGTATCCTATCATCAAATAATGTTTTCAATAGGGCTTTACTGTAGCATTCCATTGAAAACGTTAATAATTCTTAACAGTGGTCTATTACAACAGATAAGAGAATGAGTGAGCCCAAGGCTGGATTTAGGCTTGATGGGGCCCTAAGCTATTTAAGGCCCTTTTGAAATCTAGATATTCTATATCAGTGACAAGTATGAAAACAAAATTTCGGGGCCCCCAAGAAGGCAGGGGCCCTACGTTATAGCTTGTTTAGCTAATATGTAAATCCAGCACTGATTGAGCCGAAGAAACAATTCCGTCAATATGGTGTTAATGAATATTTGATGTATGGCTAAATGTTTGGAAACAGATAAGAAAGGTGAAACGTTATTAACTGAATTTTTTAAAAAAATGTTTGAAGTTAAAGCAATAATCTTAACTTTCTGGCATACAAGCTGTACCAAATGTATTTTCAGTAAATTGATTCATTCATCATCAAATATTCAAAAAAATCTTAGTGAAAGTTTGCATGGATCACTGTATTATGTCATTATAGCAGTTAATAAAATCTAAAGGAATGCCTTGATGAGAGATTATTTGCTCACTAAGGTTTGGAAATTGAAGAAGCCTATAATTAATTATTTATTCACACAGAAGTACGCTGGTTATCATCACGTACATATTTAAATCGATTTAATGCTCTCTTTGATTCAGTGTCCAAATTCCTGGAAAACAAAGACAATATTCAGCAACACAATTAACTCAAAAAAATGACATATCCTTTATGAATGAATTATTTACCCAAATTTAACGAAACTAATTTGAAACTACAACTACTACAAGGTAACGGATTAAATTTAATCAAAACTAAAAGCGTTATGTCTGAGTTTGTTGCGAACCTTTTTCTGTGCAAAAAAAAACTTAGGAACAGGAGAATGTTCTCAGTTTTCAAAATCTTTTGAAATTGCAAAATAGAGATAAAGATTTGCTTCCTTACTCTCAAAACTTAACGGCTCTTCATGCAGACCTCAGACCTGAACCAAAGAGTTTGTAGGCATTCGTCACTATTGGATATTTCCGAATGGCAGTTGAACTCTTTAGCGCATGGACAATCTCAGGTCCAAAACACAGATGAATACATACTAATACAAGAGCACCTTATTGAAATATCGACAAATGAGGAACTAAAACCAATGTTTGGACTAGGATAGCACACATTATGTTTACAAAGTCAGATCCCAATTTTATATCATGCATTATAGGTTATTGTGCAGAATTTTTTGACTGTTTTCCTGTCTTCCTATTTGGTAGAACAAATATTCAGTGGCGTTATGAACCTCATCATAAAAAACAAGAACAACAAAAATAAAAATAATAAACGACTAGAAATTGGTGCTCGTGAGGATTTGCGGTTCCTACACACAAACATTGAGTCGGTCATAAATCCTATATATTAAAAGGCTATGTTCCGTGCGGTCATCGATAGCGATTGGTCCCTCAAACACATATGACTCCTACAGCCAATCATATTGAACACGTTATGCGGACGTTCAAAACGAGTTATTTTTGGTGCATTATTTCTTCCAAGACTTTATTTTGAGTTATGCGCGTTGGGATTTATAGTCAAAATCATTGTCTTTACGAGTTATTTATTTTAACTATAATGAATAATATTTTTGACGTGATGCACATCTATGCCGGTCGAGACGGCTGTTGGAGGGGAGTTACAACATGCCACCGAACGGTGACGGAACGTCCTTGGAATGGCTTTGTTGCTCGTACACTCATAAAATCTCATCACGTTAATCCAAGTTATTAATTGTTTTCAATTTAATCTTAAACAAAAGTGATAATTTCAATAAATACCGCACTTTTCATCAAAATGTTGCTTTTGTAATTTTTGTACTATGAAGTTATAAAGTTTGTTTCACTTGGGGGTCCGTGGGGAAGTTTTGAATATAAATGGGGTCCGTGGGTCAAAAAAGTTTGGGAACCACTGCTATAGACCATAAACTAAGCGTTATCTCCCAGCTATAGAGGATACAATAATCTTCTGAATACAACGAACGTATGTAATGTATATGAAGAACTCTGAAGATATAAGACAATGTTGAGAGCACGGTTCTATATCGTTCTTTTCTTGGACGCCAGATCTATAACACTGCCATCAAGATTTAATGGCACAGCTTTTAAATTTTTAAATACACTATTTCGCTGATGAATAGACTTTTAGAAGGATAAGTGTTATAGTTACATTTAAAATGATACACTTTGAATGGTGCTATCTGAAAAAAGGGGGGGGCTTACCTTAACTGTAATGGACAAAATTATGATTTATGACACACACTTTTAGTGGCGATGTCCTTTTCGAGTTAACAGTAGTTGTTTTTTTTTACTTTGAACTGAATTTTGTGTAGATTTTCCTTATCTTGAGGGTATCTTTAGAATGGAAATCTAATTTTAAAGAATAACCCTTTGGTATTTTAAAAAAATAGGGTTAAAATTGACTAAAAGTCAGTTGTTTTAAATGGGCCAAGCTTCAACAATAGCGAAACGGGATAAGCTTAAAATTAAACGTTTCGAAGAGTTTATTTTTATTGATCTGAGTTTTCAAAAAGGAAATTTATTTTTTTCAAATTCTCTTTCCGACAATATTCTAAATATGATTGTTTACCTACAAGCAACGTGTTTGTTTTTGTGTGTGTGTGTTTTTTTTTAAGTTGTACCAGTTTCATTACTAGAAAAAGAGAAGGGCGTGAATTAAATAGAAATTGATCATATGACTAGTGAACAAGATATTGTTTATATCTTATCCCCCTCGGATGAGAATTAAAAAAAAACCTGTTTAGACTTCAAAACCGTCATGTAATAGATCATTTTCGTATTTTATTAAATGAACTTGGGGCGATCTTTTCTAAAAAAAAATATATAACTAGAAATGCAGAAAAATAATTACTCAATTTCTCGAAGTTTCAGAACAAACATTAAATTCTAGTATGACCTTGAGGTATGGGTGTCATGGAGATCGTCTTAGAGTACTTCTGTTGGCCTCAATGTTGTCCTAAATATACTTTTGTGGAAATTTATATTTATTGAACTTCTTTGTTTGTGAATTTGATTGGTACTGGTGTATTTTTTGTTGTTGTTAAATTCATAGCTATGTGCCGGAGAATTGGGCTTTATTCACTTCATAACATTTTTTTTTAATTATGTAAATTGAAATATACTTTTATCTTTCCATGTAAATTCTTTTATATGTATATTTTTATTTATTTCAATGGCTGATTGTTTTTACATAAAATATGATATTGTTCAATTTTGTTTGTTTTTTTTGTTTTGATTTTTCTTATTGGTTGGTTTTTTTTTGTTTTTTTTTGTTACTATTTTAATAGCACGTTCTTACGCACTACCCTAAAGCTCGTTTAGGAGCCCAATTAATATACCAATAAAACCGTAATGCAGAGCAAAATGTTTGACACTTGCATATCTTTGCACTGATGAAGGCACCTTTAAAAGACACCTATTTTATAACTGCCTTGCATTACTGTTGTATGCTCTCATCGATTGCGACATTCACAAGTGGATTGGAAAAAAAAAGGAATATCTCTCCTGGCATGGTACTTGGCGAAAAATATGTGTATTAATTTTACGGGCACCCGACAGTGGCGCAGCTAGGGGAGGAGGAGGGGGATCCGACTTCGAAAGGCACCCCGGCTCCCGCTTGAAGGGGCCCCCAAAGGAGTGTCCGAAAAATGTGTTACATTAAATATTACGCCACCGCCATGTATGTAAGGCCCTCTAAAGAGGCCAAGCTCCCGGGGCCCCCTAATCCCTACAAATTCCTAGCTACGCCACTGGCACCCTACACTTTTTAAAACATGTGACTGTTAAAATAGGGGCCACATTGACCCGCCTAATTTTTTTTTCAAAACTGTGAGCCTTTGAAATTATGTTTAAAAAAATAAATGTTTATAGAAACAAAGACGTGAATGTTCAGTTAGTCAAGCGCGACATAAAATAATAAGACTGATGTAAACTAAACTTGTGTTGCATGAAGCACGATTTCGGAAGCCATGCTCATGTATCATTAGTTTCTGATATGATCAATCGCATGAGAGCACATGACAAGACCCCAAACTGGTTAACATAAAATTATGGTCTTACCATTAAGTCAAATTAATTTTTGAAAAAACAATTGAGAATTTTTTTTAAATCCCTTAAATTAACTTCACCGCCATCTCTGTCTCTCTGTCTGTCGTTCATCGTCGGGCGAGCGGAAAAACAAAAGTAAAAAATGACCCACTTCCCGTCATGCCATCGAGCTGAAATTTGGCACACGGACTCGTGTCACATAACAATGCATCGCATCAAACTTTCAGATCGATCGAACGTACCATAATTAAATTAATGCATTTGTAGTTTTTCTCTATACAACGTATGTAATTCAATATCACTGTTTGTTATTGTTTTTTTTTCCCGTGACAGGTCAGTCACGCTTTGACGCACCCATCTGGCCCACACTCCCTCTCGTCCCCCCCCCTCATTTGCGAGTTATGGGATATCACTCGGCGTCAGTCTGTAAATGTTTGTCGCGTTTGGATATAATCAATACTTTTAGTTATGTCTTATATATAAGGGATTTATAGTCAAAAACTTTGTTTTTACGGGTCTTTTTTATTCTATGCTTTTTTTCACTTAAAAAGTTGTGAGCCACAGAGACATTTTGTGTGTGTGCTTAGTTTTGAAGATAGAGGAGTTACATAATTGTTTTTATTATTTCCAATTCCACTTTATGATTGATTATCAAAGTTTGGCTACGCGTAAACATTGATTAAATAAGAATATTTTGAAATGAGAGTAGATACAATTTCAGAGTGAAAATAAAAGTTTTTTTTAAAATAAATTGTATGATTCGGTGGGTTTTAATTAGCTGAATCCAGCTAGCTGTAATAAAGTTTAGAAACAACAAAAATAATTTGGAACTTACTCAATTTAAACCAAAATTTTAAAAAACCCGTAAAAAACTAAGTGACTATAAATCATTTATGTACGAGAAGTATCTAAAAGAATGTTCATTATAATACGCAGCGCAAGACCATCCAGAAATACAAAATTGCAGTTGTGTCGTAAAACATGTTTAATATAATGCGCATTGATCAGGAAAATGTTTATAAAAAAGAGTCAATGAAATACGCACCCTATTGCGCGACAGAAAGGTTGTTTAATATAATACGCACCGCGACACTCTAATTCAAAAAATAACATGATACATAGGAATAAATAAAATAATCTAAAAAATGAATAATTGAATTACGGTACATGGGATCGATCTGAAATTTTGATACATTTTTTTATCATCGGTACAAAACTGCCTGCAAAATTTCAGCTCACTAGCTTACGAGGAAGTGGGTTAAAAATTGATCCAAAGTTTTGGCGACAAGCAATCAATCAAGGGTTCAAACAAACAACCAGACACCACGAGTTAATATAAAGGATTTAAAAAAGTAGACGCCAACCACGGACAGGCCACTCTGTTTTCCCAATTTGGTATGCAACCTCCCCTCTCTTTACAGATGAAACGATTTCCATCGCCTCACCATTTTAAAGAAATCTCCACGCCATTAGCATGCGTCTTTGTAAGCAAAGCAATTCTCTTTAACAAAACAATCCGCGGGAAAAAATCTGAAATTTGCATGTTTATAATTGTCCAGAAATGAAATCGTGTGTGGCACAAGGTCTTATCAATCAGACTCTGAGAACGGGACGAATGTTAAAACCTGAGAATAGCATGGCCCTGGCTCCTCTCCCTCCATTAGGGGCATCCGTTTTAAAACCACCTTTGCGCTTTTCCATTCATTCATTTTATCCTCAATCTTGCCTTCCATCCGCCAACTTGCTCAGATCTCATCTCTCGCTGTTTCTATCCGTCTCTTCGTTCGTCCCACGGCTTAAAAAGATAGCGCGCCAAAAAGCGCTTCCCTCAAAGGGTGGCAATCATCTATATACAAAAATGTAGCACTTTAAACCTACTTTGGTTCTACAAAATTCTCGCCCTACACACAATGCACAATCAGGCATTTATGAAAGTTTTTATTTCATACTTTTTCTCCACATCCTCAGCCAGACTCCACCCAATATTGATTCCATTTCATATTGACTCCATCACATATTGACTCCATCCCATATGGACTCCATCCCATATTGACTCCACCCCATATTGACTCCACCCCATATTGAATCCATCCCATATTGACTCCATCCCATATTGACCACCCCATATTGACTCCATCCCATACTGACCCCATCCCATATTGATTCCATCTCATATTGACTCCACCCCATATTGACTCCATCCCATATTGAATCCATCCCATATTGACTCCATCCCATATTGATTCCATCCAATATTGACTCCATCCCATATTGACTCCATCCCATATTGACTCCATCGCATATTGACTCCATCCCATATTGACTCCATCGCATATTGACTCCATCCCATATTGACTCCATCCCATATTGACTCCATCCCATATTGATTCCATCCCATATTGACTCCATCCCATATTAACCCCATCCCATATTGACTCCATCCCATATTGACTCCACACCATATTGACTCCATCCCATATTGACTCCACCCCCTATTGACTCCATCCCATATTGACTCCATCCCATATTGACTCCATCCCATATTGACTCCATCCCATATTGACTCCATCGCATATTGACTCCATCCCATATTGGCTCCATCCCATATTGACTCCATCCCATATTGACTCCATCCCATATTGACTCCATCCCATATTGACCCCATCCCATATTGACCCCATCCCATATTGACTCCACACCATATTGACTCCATCCCATATTGACTCCACCCCCTATTGACTCCATCCCCTATTGACTCCATCCCATATTGACTCCATCCCATATTGACTCCACCCATATTGACTCCACCCCCTCTTGACTCCATCCCACATTGATTCCACCCCATATTGACTCCATGCCAAAACACTCAATCGATTTCCTAAAAAAACGTTTCATAATTTTCGTCCATTTTGCTCTCTTTGTATTAAAAATATGCTCACCTCTGATCCTTTGATTGAAACCATGACATTGATTACGAACTGAACACACGCAAGGTAAAACACAGAAAGAAATTCATATCTTTTTAATAACTAATAGTGTAGCGAACATTGTACCTCACATCTGCAACACTTTTTTGTCTTTTGTTAACTCCCTGAATTCTTTTCTCCCTTGAAGACCATGACGATATAATCTATTTTTAAATATTTCGTGACGGCAAGACTACTATTTTTGTGAAAACATGTAGTGTTTTATTCATGTGAATTTTCCTGGATTCGTTTTGGAACAATTAAGTTATTAAACTACAGGACTACTAGAATTAGTGCAAAAGGGAAGAAGCTTTAAAAAATGAAAGAGGTAAATATTCTGAGGGATATTAATGTTTTATTTCTAATATTGTTCCGATTCTTTGGGGATTTATTTTAGTGCGTTTTCGCCTTTTAAGCTTCTTAAGATATATTTTGTTGAAATACTTTCATATAACTTCTATTAGTCTTAAATTGAATGGTATTTAATACAAAATAAATGTATCTATACTACCGCTTCACTGAAATAAAGGCAAATATTTTTTTTAAAGATTCTGCGGATTTATTTAAAAATAGTGACGTAATTGCTAAAGCCAGGGCTCAAACCCGTGGTAATGACGTTGAACATGCCACGGCCAGTCATCTTTCTTAATTAACTATAACAGCTATGTTTTGTTCTTCGTCCGTCGTGGTCGACGATGACCACTCTCATCATATTTGCTGGGCCGCCACATGTGTCCTAACAGCTATATGATTTATAACTACTGCTTCACTAAATTAATGTACGGCGAATTATCAAAAAAAAATTGCACCACTAAATTAACCATCAGAAAAAAACATCACAACCATTGCACCTCCAAAATAAACATCACAAAACCTTCACAACCACTGATTTACCAAATTACCCACCAGCAAACCATCACAACCATTGCTCCGCTAAATTAATCACCAGCAAACCATCACAACCATTGCTCCGCTAAATTAATAACCAGCAAACCATCACAACCATTGCTCCGCTAAATTAACCACCATCAAACCATCACAACAATTGCTCCGCTGAATTATCTACCATCAAACCGTCACAACTATTGCTCAGCTAAATTAACCACCAGCAAACCGTCACAAACATTGCTCCGCTAAATTTACTAACCGCAAATTACTGCAACCATTGGTCCGCTAAAGTAAAATTATACCCTTGTGATGACCCACAGGGGAAAGTTGAAATCATGCGCTTGTGATAGCCACTCCGGTGAAAGGTCAAATCATTCCTTTGTATCACTTATCCTGATCGAATATGACCGCTAATCTTGTGGCACATCTTCTATTGAAGAATTGACACGCTGGCATTGCATGAACGTGAGTTTTCTTATGGAGTCAATTTGAGCGCATTCAGTCAAATTTAATAACTTTTTGTTTGGTGTCTTGTAAGGAATTATCTCCACTCTCATGGTGTTGTCGTGGGAAATTTGTGCACCACTTTATTCTTCTTCCTGTTTCGCAACCCTCACCCAAAATACAAAAAATACAAAAGATTTCAAGATAGCACATAAGGAGGTATTCAATGGGTTAGTTCCCTTTACAGCCGTCTAACTTTGATCAAATTAAATGATCGTTTTATATCTTTTAAAAATATGTTTTTACTCGAAAAAACTTTCTGAATTTCTAGTCAAGTGTAATGTGTATTATCATTTCTATTTTGAAAATCTTATTGAAGATTTTAATATTTAGCTCCTCAATGAGGATTTTATGTAATGAAATCAATATATTTTTATTCGAATTTATTCGAATTTTTTCAATCTGTTTATACATTTTTTAAAGTTCTTTTTAAAAAAGGTAACCACTTTGTTATTTTAAGAAACTTTAGTTTTCTCCCTTTGCCGCCCGAGATTGGAAGTAAATTGCTGTGATTAGTTCTATATTATTTCTAGTTAAATTTAAACTATTTTAAAATCTTTAAAAAATCAATTATTAACATCATTTCTTCTGAACCTGTAGATTTTTCTTCTAAACATATTTCAGTGATAACTCTATATACGAATGCTTCAAGATACAAAAGATTCAAGATACGAAATGCAGTTTAAAGAATTTTTTGTTCCAAGATGCCAAAAAAAGTCAAAGATACAAAAGGCCTCTGGGAGAATTTTGTTTTCCAAGATATGAAAAAAAATCCAAAACACGAAGAAACGCAGATCTGACATCAATGGAAATAACGGGAAGTCATTCAACGTGTCACAAACAGTTCTGCTCTTATATTGGTCAATTCTAGCCCTATTGCTGTGTCGTGCGTGTCATGCATGCATTATTTGCTGTGTAGTTGGTTTGGTGTTGGTGTAATAAATTAGTGAATATTTTTGTGCAATCCTCGTAAAAGCGTATTTTTATAGACATGGCTTCAAAGAAATTAAAAAATAATCACCTCAGTCGAAAGGTAAAAGTTCACATTTGTATACATATTTTTCATTTATTTTATGTTTTGATTATTTTATTATTATTTATTTATTTGTTTTATAATTTGTACTTTTACGGATTGAAGAATCTTGCTTTGTTTTTCTATAGTTTACCATAAAATTTTCCATTGTTTATATGTTGTTTCTGTGTGGTTTGGAGCTGATTTGTTATTTAGCATGTAAATCTTAGTTCGAGAAAGATCCAAGATACGAAAGCCACCCAGGAACGAAATAATTTCGTATCACGAGGTACTACTGTATATCCATTTTTGTGCAGCAGCAGGATGTAAACTTATTTTAAGGAGACTATACTGATCTCGAAGTTTGCTCTTTTACCGTCCTAAAACTCCCACTTCTATGTCCTTCTATAGCATTTAAAGATATTTAAGACGTTGGAGAATCCAAAAGTAAAAAGTTAAAGAGCAAACAATTTTCTGTCAGTTTTTCGCTATTTTAATTGTATTCATTTCATACTATTTAATATTCAGCATGGGCGTAGGGAAGGGGGGGCAAGGGGGGGGGGCATTTGCCCCCCCCCTACATTTGAGAATTATTTTTTTAAATTTATTAAATGCATTAATAAATGTCGTATCTTAACTATTACAGCACTAATTTGTATGTCTAATTAATTTCTAAGGCTTTTTTTCAACCCTTATTTTATACTGAACTTGAATTTAATTGAAAATTGTACCTGTATGGCATTGCCAGTTAAAATTTTTAAAAAGTAGGATTTTTTTGCCCCCCCCCCTGGAAAAATTCCTAGCGACGCCCATGATATTCAGTGGCCTTTTTTATTGTGTTCGTTTTAATCAGTTCCCATAAAAGACAAAAAACAATGGATATCATTTCGATTTGATATGGCCCACATAAGCACATGAAGAGTTTCGTCAATTTCATTTCATTACAAAAATATTTTTAAAGAAACTATATTTGTAAATTACAGTGATGAACATATAAATCATATGAGCATGATCAGGATGCTCTTTAAAAATTTCGTTGTTCAAGAAAAAAATTTATTTGCCAAAATTTTCCATACAGTTATCGTTTGATATTGTTCCCTAGGCACGAGAAGTGGTATTTGAGGCTGAGCTATTTGATTGTGGCCTATCTAAGAACTTCTGAGACAAATTTAATAATCAGACTTTTCTTTCCAACAGTCGCGATGGAGAATCTTTTCATATTATAACTAGAGATAGCGATCAGCGTTGTCCTTAAGTAATGAGGTCCATAAAGGCACACATTTTGATTCTTTGGTTCACGATTTTGTTTGGTTAAAGGTTTTATTTTTCCTTTAAAGTTCATCTGGCCATATAAAACTTTATTTGCGGAATTAAGATCTTATCTTATCTATACAGACGCTCTTTCTATGCAGAAGATAGTTGCGTCCACAGACCATGACAGATGATCTGTTGGCAAGTGATGCAGCGTTCACAGGCCACGGCTTTGTGGGTTCCACGCATTACCCAGCCGCCTAAATACATGTAGTGTTAGGTACCCATTCGGAGCGGGGTGACTCAGGGACGCCCTGAGCCCCGGGAACAAACCCTTGCCTTCACACGGATTCGAACCCGTGACCATCGGTACGAAAGTCCAGTGCGCTGCCACTCGACCACCGCGCCGTAGAAAAAGTTGTTGTTTTTTTTTAATTGTGTATTTCTTTTTAACTGTTTTTAGGCTTTCTAGTTCAAAATGATTGAGGAAAGAACACTACGCCTTTAAATATCATTGTTAGTCTTGAAATCAATTAAAACTTATTAGGTACACCTTTAAATATCATTCTTAGTCTTGAAATCAATTAAAACTTATTAGGTACACCTTTAAATATCATTGTTAGTCTTGAAATCAATTAAAACTTAGTAGGTACACCTTTAAATATCATTGTTAGTCTTGAAATCAATTAAAACTTATTAGGTACACCTTTAAATATCATTGTTAGTCTTGAAATCAATTAAAACTTATTAGGTACACCTTTAAATACCAAACAAATGTACATGTATGACAATTTTTATCAAAGCCACGGATGGACATTTTTAATTAGAGCTAAATATGTGTACGCGTTACAAATTACAAGTTGTGTGCAATACTTTTATTACTGACATCAGATAAGGACTCAGTAGAGTTAAAGAGAAACATTAAATTATTATATGCAACAAGGTTTAGGGAATGCAATATTTTAAAGTGTCACTTAAATAGATTTTAAATTTGTATTCCTGTAAATGTCTGTTAAAATATTTATTTACAAAACGAAGGTAAAACTCCATTGTAGGCAGAGTGTGCTGGGTTGAGAAATATTGATCACATCTTGCAAACTTTATTATTTGCACTATATTATCCAAAAAGAGATACTCAACCGGTTTGAATCTTTAAAACATTCCTAGATCAACGAAGTGTGACTTGTGTTTAATACATGGATAGACGTCTAAACCTTACTTGTGATACAAATACGTGAATATCTATATTGAAAAACGATTTTTACCACATTTTATATATACGCTATTTTTATATTAAGAATTGAGGCAAAACTAGATATGCATACTTTTCAAATGTCATATTGAAATAGTTTTGGTTTCTAGATTAATGGCCTCTGCTGGAATACGTTTCCAAGAAATATTTCTAAATAAATACAATAATAAATCATGATTCGAGAATATTAATGAGATTTTTAAACATCTGTTGTTTTTTTCCATGAAATGCTCTTGTTTAAAATGTGATTGGCATGAATTGGAAATCTTTATATGCATTATTGGTTCTGATTTTTCCTGAAACAAATCCAAGTACATTGTTAGCTCTTGCTTTATTTATATAACTATGAATACATTGATGTTCCGGCGTTTGGACAACAACTCCGAGTACATTTTTAGGTCCGGCTCTCTTGATACATTTTCAGACACATTGTTTAGGTCTGACATTTACAGCACAACTCCATATGCATTGTTGGGTCTACCTTTCCTTGTACAAGTCCAGGTACATTGGCGGGTCTAGTTTTCTTAACAAAACTCCGCGTACATTGTTGGGTCTACCTTTCCTTGTACAAGTCCAGGTACATTGGCGGGTCTAGTTTTCTTAACAAAACTCCGCGTACATTGTTGGGTCTACCTTTCCTTGTACAAGTCCAGGTACATTGGCGGGTCTAGTTTTCTTAACAAAACTCCGCGTACATTGTTGGGTCTATCTTTCCTTGTACAAGTCCAGGTACATTGGCGGGTCTAGTTTTCTTAACAAAACTCCGCGTACATTGTTGGGTTGCCTTTTGTTCTTTTCATTATCTGTTTGCTGTGCTTTGAGATGAGGTACTTTGGACAGAGAAGAGTCGTATCTTGATCCTTTTAGAACCGCTTCCCTCCTTGTAAAATGATTTTAGGATGCTCTTAGTGTATCTTTAGATATTTTTTTTTATTAAATCCCTTATATTATCTTCGAAATCTTGTCTGTTGTGCTTCGTACTTCGGGCGAAAAAATCGTATCATAATTTCAGATTGATCGAACGTACCGTAATTAAATTACTGCAAATTTAGTTTATCTCTATAAAACATATGTAATTCAAATTTACGGCTTGTTATTGTTTTTCTTTCACGTGCCATTTGATTTCACGCCCGTCGATGTCCACACCCCCACCCGTCCCTTCCCCCAGTTTTAAAGCCAGGGGATCTCACTCGGTGTCAGTCTGTAAATGTCTGTCGCGTTTGAACATAATCAATACTTTTAGTTATGTCTCATATATAAGTGATTTATAGTCGAAAACTTTGTTTTTACAGGTTTGTTTTATTTATTGACTAAAAAGTGTAATCAGTATTGGAATACCAATAGGATCTAAGTTGTTTGAGCATCTTAGCAATGTATACATCTTGTACTTATCCAATCAATATCCTTTATTTTGGTGATTTTCTGTATACTGGTTGTTGTTTTCTAAGTTCTAACTTTTTCAAGATCATTACTTCTTTTATAGTGTTAAGATTTTTAAAAAATTTAATTCATTTTGGTTCTAATCTTTTCTGAATAGCTTTGGGAATTTTCTATCAGCTGATAAAATTCGAGAGAAAGATATTTTTGACACAAGGGATACCCCAAAATAAATATAGTTTATTTATTTTTAAAATTGTATGCACGAAGACTGTGTTTATAATTATAATTGTATACATTTATTTTATTTGAAAAGTAAACATTCATAGTTTTTGTATTGTAAAAGACATTTTAGCTGGGGTTTTTTTTTGTTGGGTTGTTGTTGCATTTTTTTGTGCGGGGTGGTGGAACATTATACAAATATTAATAAGTTTTTTTCAATCGTTCTTTTTTATATACAATGATTTGGACCCCAACTTCAATTTGTACAAAAGCTATTCTGAAGTATCTGAATAATGTTATGGGAGCGATTGATCGAAACATCATCGTTTTCTTTTCAATATTTTGTTTTGTAAGTCCCATAACCTCTTTTTTTTTCGTGGTCGTAGGGGATTCTAATGTTTCCATTAGAACATTCTCGGGCTTGGTAGACCCTGACGGCGCCCATCCTTCTCCGGGTCAGCGGAGTACTTTCTTAGCGGAAGTCATTCATCAACATTTTATAGTGGCTTTAACGTAGGCTCGATCCTACGCCCATCAACTTGTGAGACTAGCGCTCTATTGACTTTGCTATCAATATTACTGGGGTAAAAATTGCAATAAGCAAACAACAAGTTAAAAAATTACTAACTCCACGACATCACAAAATAAACTCCACAATGTCTGCGACAGCATAAAAATGTACGCAACTAAATGAGACAGCAGACAAAACAACTCAATGAGACAGGAGACAAAACAACTAAATGAGACAGTAGACAAAACAAATAAATGAGACAGCAGACAAAACAACTCAATGAGACAACAGACAAAACAACTCAATGAGAAGGCAGACAAAGCAACTAAATGAGACAACAGACAAAACAACTCAATGAGACAGTAGACAAAACAAATAAATGAGACAGCAGACAGAACAACTCCATGAGAAAGCAGACAAAACAACTCAATGAGACAGTAGACAAAACAAATAAATGAGACAGCAGACAAAACAACTCAATGAGACAGTAGACAAAACAAATAAATGAGACAGCAGACAGAACAACTCCATGAGAAAGCAGACAAAACAACCTATGAGACAGCAGACAAAATTACTAAATGAGACAGCAGACAAAACAACTCAATGAGACAACAGACAAAACAACTCCATGAGAAAGCAGACAAAACAACCTATGAGACAGCAGACAAAATTACTAAATGAGACAGCAGACAAAGCAACCCACAGGAACTAGAACCCTACATCTGCCAGAGCTGATACAACCAGAGCACCTTTCAGGGAAAACTCAGTGCAGACAAGTTTAATCAAACCGCTTTGGAATTATTGTGTTATTGATCTAATTTAACAACATTCCATCAAATGGAGATATTTTCATTGAATTGGAGCAGTTGATTTTTTCTTTTTTAAATGCTGAATATAATCAAAACTTATCGACCGGTTAAGCAAACGCATCTATGAATAGCAAAAATAAAATGTCCGTGGTTACCCTTCTTAACAACATAATAAATCGCTTTTGGTGCTAAATATTTTATGTTCTTTGGAAACATCCAAATATAACTAAAATAATTCTTTTAAAGGAAGTGCCTAACTTGAATGAATGTGTGTTTCAAATTAAGTTTTTTAAAATCAGAAGTGCAAGTCACCACTGCTAGTTGTTTTTTGTTTGTTTCTTTTTAATAAAAAATTTTATTTCACTATATAATCCATAAGTCTAAAGTCTTTTGCGTTGGGGAAAAAATCAAGTTATATAAAAATAATTTTAAATTTTTTTTATTAAAATCTTTTTAAGCACAAAAGATAATTAGTTGTTTTTTCTTTCTTTTATGTGTTCCAGTTAATGTGTGTGTGTGTGTCAACCAGGAAGAGTCTTACTGTACTGTACTGTTAAACAGAAGTAAATGTAGAACATTTTCAATTCGTCTCTGCGATGAGTGTAATAAATAATTAGACACCTATCAAGTGTTCGATTTCCTTCAAGCTCATATTTTTAGTATTGTAAAAAAATGTATCTTAATTAATTACCAGCTTGATTATACCTTCGTAAAAGAGCCTGAAAGTGATATTATGATATTATTTTTTTTAAAGAGGATAACACGAAGATTGAGGAATGTAACGCTATTCTTCGTGGCACATCAACATACGATCATAGCTTGCCTTTCCTTTTGATATCTACTAGGTACTTTTTGACCATATGTCTTCTCCCACATTTCTAGCCTTCCTCCTCAGATGCCAACTGCTTCCTTCTGATCCCTTATCTTCCACAAACTCCCCACGCAACTAATCTTCACTGACTGCCTGACGCCTAACGTTCCTTTTCGACCCCTATGTTTTCATCTACATACCCTAAAATTTCTACATATACTCCAAATCTCAAGCCCCCTTCCCCCCCCCCACCAAACACACACCGGGCCTCCGTCCACTCACACCAACCAACACCCCCGTGTGGCGTTGGTCGCCCACGGCCCAGTCACATGACCCGGGGTGAAGGCGCGGAGATTCGTATAAAGCCTGGACTGGAGATCGGGCGGAGGAAGAACTTTTAGAGTCATCATTTTAGTTTAGTCGCGCGCGCTTCGAGATAGAAGGTGTGGTCACGTACCTGGCCTAGGTTAGTCTTTCTCTTCATTTGCCAGGTAAGATTTTGTGGATTTTTTTTAAATTGTCATTGCATACTCTTTCCTTTCCAATGATATGGTGAAAGTATAAAGTACCGGTACTCGTTAAAGATATCCGCGAAAATATTTTGAAAAACGTTTTCAATTATGTTCTACAAATGACTAAATGGTATCTGAATCATTAAAGCATTTTATTTCCAAATCTTCTACTTTAGACGAATAGTAAAAAAAAACGTACTATGACTTTTAATTACGTTATTACATCTAATTAACAAAAATTAAAATGTGTTGTAGAACTCTCACGTGTTAAGGTTTTGTTGTTTTTTTTGCTTGGATTTTTCATTGACGTCCTCGATCATAGTTTAGTTTTGCTTCAAAATTAGAGTGACATCTTGTTGTATTGTTGTTGTTGATGTTGTTGTCTTTTTTTTTAAGTTTGAGTTTTAAAAAATAAATTAGTTTAACAAGAATGTCCTCGAAGTTTAAAAAGAATGTTAAGACGTAACTTTAAATTAAATAATGCCCCCTGAACCGTAAAGCAATCCGATATCTCTGCCGCCGCTTACCCTATACTCTAAGAAACGGGATAATTTACATACGACATTAATATTCTAGTTACAGCTAATTGATGAAATTGTTAAATCCTAGTAACAACTAAATATAGTTCTATTTGAAATGAAATGTTTAGCGAATTGTACCTTTCAAATAATGCGGCTTCTTAGCTACACTTATTTGTCAATGAATTTTAGTTATGTTTATTTCTGAGGGAAATAAAATAGATACAATATTTAGATAACGGTATTTTTTAAAACTATATTAGAAGGATAATTAATATAAAAGGTTATTATTTTTTCCAAAATAATGTTTCTAATAATAATAAATAATTCAAATATACATATTAGCTTCTGACATATGAAAAAACATACATGTTGGCTACTGTCTGTTAACACGAGTGAAATGTCTCGATCTCACTCACTCTCGCTTTGTCTTCCTCTCTTTTTATATCCTTTATACTTTATATTAACTTGTGGTGTCTGTTTGAGCCCTTGATTGCTTGCTTGCTTGCTTGCCGAAAAAACTTTGGATCGATTTGTAACCCACTTCCTCTTAAGCTAGCGAGCTGAAATTTTGCAGGCAGACTCGTGCCGATGTAAAAACGATGTATCAAAATTTCAGATCGATCGCATGTACTGTAATTAATTTATTGAATTTCTAGCTTATTTTATTTATCTCTATGTATCTTATTAATTTTTGAGCTGGAGTGTCGCGGTGCGTATTGTATTGACCGACTTTTTTAATACTTTCCTGTTGCGCAATTCGGTGCGTATTTTATTGAAAATACTTTTTATAAACATACTAGTGTATCACCCGTCAAAAATGACGGAAGTTTTCAAAATAAATACACATCAGATTAAAAAATAACGTAACACAGAACTTTCATTTATTGTATTTATTTTTATTTGATTCATTTATTATCATATTGAAAATTTTATGCGGAACGTTCAAAAAGTGTTATTTTTGATTCATCACTATCAAACAAAATCGATCGCAGCGCCACCTAACAGCATTACAAATTTCGCAGCGTTACCTAACAGCATTATAATAGCATCCATACATACAGACAACGGGAATTATGTATATTGATTCCTGATCGGTGCGCATTATATTAAATGTGTTTTACGAGACATAACTAAAATGTTGTATTTTTTTGATTGTCTTACCCTGCGTATTATAATGAACACTAGCGTATCACCCGTCAAAATGACGGAAGTTTTCAGCTGAAATCTATTTATTTTATTTAAAAAATGCACTTTATTTAGGGCGCCTACGGCGCCGACCTTTTTCAAAAGCCCAACTAACTTGTCCTTGTTTGATAAATACGAAATATTAAACTTTCTGAAATGTACACAAAGTATTTTATAATTGGGGTTGTAGGGCGCCTACGGCGCCCCCTATATTTTTATGTTATAATTAACCATCATCAAATTCTCTTTTTAAATCCTTTATATTAACTCGTGGTGTCTGGTTGAACCCTTGATTGCTTGCTTGCTTGTCGCCAAAACTTTGGATCGATTTTTAACCCACTTCCTCGTAAGCTAGCGAGCTGAAATTTTGCAGGCAGTTTTCGTACCGATAATAAAAACAATGTATCAAAATTTCAGATCGATCGCATGTACCGTAATTAAATTATTGATTTTTTAGATTATTTTATTTATTCCTATGTATCATGTTATTTTTTGAGATATAGTGTCGCGGTGCGTATTATATTGAACAACCTTTCAGTCGCGCAATAAGGTGCGTATTTTATTGACAACACTTTTTATAAACATATTCCTGATCGGTGCGCATTATATTAAACCTGTTTTACGACACAACTGCAATTTTGTATTTTTGGATGGTCTTGCGCTGCTTATTATATGAACATTCATTTAGTTATGTCTCGTACATAAAGGATTTATAGTCAAAAACTTGGTTTTTTACGGGTTTTTTAAATTTAATCCTTTATATTAACTCGTGGTGTCTGCTTGCTTGCGCCCTTGCTTGTCGCCAAAACTTTGGATTGATTTTTAACCCACTTCCTCGAAAGGTAGTGAGCTGAAATTTTGAAGACAGTTTTGTTACGTCTCGCACATAAAGGATTTAGTCAAAAACTTGGTTTTTACGGGTATTTTTTATATACATTGATCCCTTTTCCAAAATTAAAATACCTGTATGAGCGAAAACAATGACGTCATATAATATTTTTTACAGAGCATCTTTAATTTGCACACCTTTTGATGCATTGGTGCAGTAATTTGGTTTTCCCTGCTTTCTAAAATTAGTAGCGTCACGGACAGATTTGCAAATTTTCTATATATATATAATTCTCTTCGTGGTCGGACCCTGCGAGGCAACAAGAAGCTGCATGTGCAACAGATACTAATTTTAGAAAGCAGCGCATCCAATTACTGCTCCAATGCATCCAAATGTGTGCAAATTAAATATGCGCTGTAAAAAAATTATATGATGTCATTGTTTTCGCTGATATTTTAATTTTGGAAAAGGGAACAATGTAAAAAGAGGATTTGATGATGGTTAATTATAACATCAAAAAACAAAGGGGGCGCCATAGGCGCCCTACAACCCCTATTATAAAATACTTTGTGTGCATTTCAGAAAGTTTAATATTTCGTATTGCTCAAACAAGGACAAGTTAGTTGGGCTTTTGAAAATGGTCGGCGCCGTAGGCGCCCTAAAAAAGTACATTAAAGGGGTAAAAGAACTCTCCATGAGCAAGTCTGCGGTGTATGCTACGCCGCGGGGCGTCTAGTATTGCTTAATTCTTTTAGCTATGTCTCGTACATAAAAAATTTATAGTCAAAATCTTGTTCTTTTTAAATCCTTTATATTAACTCGTGGTGTCTGCGGCGGACCTTGCTTGCTTGCTTGCTTGCTTGCTTGCTTGTCGCCAAAACTTTTGATCGATTTTTAACCCACTTGCTCGCAAAATAGCGAGCTGAAATTTTGCAGGCAGTTTCTTACCGATGATAAAAACAATGTATCAAAATTTCAGATCGATCGCATGTACCGTAATTAAATTTTTGATTTTTTAGATTATTTTTTTATTCCTATGTATCATGCTATTTTTTGAGATAGAGCGTCGCGGTGCGTATTATATTGAACAACCTTTCTGTCGCGCAATAAGGTGCGTATTTTACTGACAGCTCTTTTTATAAACATATTCCTGATCGGTGCGTATTATATTAAACATGTTTTACGACACAACTTCAATTTTGTATTTCTGGATGGTCTGGCGCTGCGTATTATAATGAACATTCTTTTAGTTACTTCTCGTACATAAAGGATTTATAGTCAAAAACTTGGTTTTTTACGGGTTTTTCTTATTACGGGTTTTTTTATTATCACTCGATATCTCTACTTTTATCTCTCTAAATATTATATATATATGTATATATCATCATCATCATCAGTCCCGTGACCGTTGCGGTCGTTGGGGGGAGCGCATGGACACATCAACAGACAACCATCTCCACATATGCCTATTTTGAGCGGTGGCCAATAATTCATTCAATCTCATCCCTGTCCAATCCTTTAGGTTGTCAAGCCAGTTTTTCCGCTGTCGACCTCTTCTCCGACCCCCTTCTACAGTGCCTTGAAGGTTATTTTTTGTCAGGGTATCATGTCGCATACATGGCGACAGGGAAAAGGTTGGTTGGTCGGCCATGTCTCAGATACGTGGACATATGCAAGAGAGACATGAAAGTAGCCAACATTGATATACAAAACTGGGAAAACCTGGCAGAGGATAGGTCCATGTGGCGGGCTATAGTGAAAGAAGGATCACTAAGAGCAGAGGAGCAAACTAGAGCAGAAGCAGTCGAGAAAAGAGCGAGGAGAAAGGCCAGGCAACACTGCACCACTTCTTTCGTGTGTGTGTCATGCAGAAGAGACTGCCACTCAAGGATTGGTCTCATCAGCCACACCAAGAGCTGCAAATAATGAAGATAAATCTATCGTCTTTTGTAGACGGACAGATGCCATACACATCATGTCGCAGTACATGACCGAACCATGCCATCTTAAGTCTCTTAATTGTTGTTATAATGGTTGTTTCACGACCCACAATAAAGTTTATTCTGTCCCAGACATCTTCATTGGTCTTATGTTCTAAATGAGAGATCTGGAGAATTTTCCTCATGCATTTGTTTTCAAATGTCTGCGCTTGCTTTCATTGGTTGCCATTAGTGTCCAGGTCTCACATCCATAGAGGACAATGGTTTTGACGAGGGCTCTATAAAGCCTTAGCTTTGTTGGAAGGCTAATGTTTTTGATGTTCCATATTTTTTTAACTTCGTCGTTTCTGCCATTGCCGACCCAATTCTAGCTCGAATTTCAGCTTCGCAGGTACCATCTCTAGATATAATGGCTCCTAGATATTTAAAGTTATGTACCTTCTCCAGCTTTAGTTGGTACATTGCGATTTTTGCCGTACTGGCAGCTGAGATATTAACTAATATCTTGCTTTTTTCGGAGTTGATTTTCATCACATTTGCACCTGATCTGTCTGCAAGTTTTTCAGTGAGCTCTTGTAGTTCTTTACTGCTCCCAGCCAAAAGATCTATGTCATCAGCAAATCTTAGGTTGCATAAGGGTCTTCCGCCTATAGAGATAGATGTGTGGTGACCACTGAGTGCTTCTTGCATGATTTTTTCAAGGAAGATATTGAACAGGGCAGGTGAGAGAATGCAGCCTAGGCGGACTCCAATCGTCGTTTTGAAGAAGTCCCCTACGCAGCCTTTAAATAAAACTGCACTGCTTGTCTGATTGTAGATTTCTTCTATCACCTTTACCAGCCCTGCTTCAATGTTGAATCTTCTCATAACTTGTCAAAGTCCCTCGTGCCATACTCGATCAAAGGCTTTCTTGAAGTCTATGAAGTTGAGATGCAGTTCGCGTTTGTGCTGTAGATGTTTTTCTATGAGCAAACGACAGTTGAAGATCTGCTCGATTGTGCTTCTGCCTGGTCTGAAACCTGCGGGTTATTCTGCCAGTAATTCCTCTGATATTGGGTTTAACCTGCTGAGGATAATTTTTAGCATTACTTTGCTAGGGTGGCTGATAAGGCTGATTATTCTAAAATTCTGGCATTGTTTCGTATTGCCTTTCTTAGGTAATGGTATGATTAGCGACTGCGTCCAATCTTTGGACCATACCTTATTTTAAAATATTTCTGGCAGAGTTTTGTTAGGGCTTTCGTTACTTCTGCTCCTCCATGTTTCAGCAATTCAGCAGGGATGTTGTCAACTCCAGGCGACTTACCCCCCTTTTAAGTTCCTTACTGCCTCTTCAACTTCCCCCAATAGCACTGGTGGGTCCTTCATTTCTTTTTTCTGTTGCTCCTGTAGTATGTTGCTATCAGGATTGATTTTACAATTGTACAGTTCGGTGCAATATTCTGTCCATCGTCTTAATAATGCCATGTTATCAGTAAGGAGCTGGCCTTTACTGTCTTCAATTATCGATGCTGTCACCTGGTGTGTTTTTGTAAGATTTCTTAATGTCTCGTACGCTTTCTTACTATTACTGGCAGCTATGCTATCTTCCACTGTGCGGCACTGGTTATCTATCCAGTCCTCTTTGGCCTGCCTCATTTCCTTCCTGATCTTTGTATTTATCAGCCTGTATTTGTCTGTTGTAAACTGATTAGAATTTTTGTTTCTCCTTAAAACTCTTCTTTCATCACATAAATCAAGAATCTTGTTGGTGACCCAATGCTGTTCTTTTTGCTTCGTTCCCTACCTATGACTTCCTCTGCAGTTGAAGTTAAAATTTCTTTAAAGTTGTTAGCCAAGGCTTCTATATCGTGTTCGATAGTGGCCAATGCTGTAAACTTGCCACCAACCTTGGCCTGGAATATCTCCGTAATTTCCGGATCTTTTAGTTTGTCCAGATCAAAACAAATGCGCTGATTTCTTTTTTCCTCTATTTGACTTCAGTTTCAGCTTAAGTCCAGTTAGGACAAGATTATGGTCACTTCCTATATCTGCACCAGGAAGGACCTTAATATATACATATTGCTTATTGTACAGATGTCAAACGGCTCCTCTTCAACAAAAAATACGAGACAAACGGCTTCCGTTGTCAAATCTTGCTGTCCCCAAAACTCCAAGTGTTTTTCCCCCAGTTATTTACTTCGCCGAGTAGTATAAAAAAAGGTATCAGTTTCACCCAGTGAGGTTTATCCGTAATGTCTTAGCTCGGGTGAAAAAGTTGCTCTTTAAAATGTATGTGGCCGAGTGTGGGATTATATTTGGTGTTTTCATCAAATTTAGGTTTAAAAATAAATGATGTGCGAGTGTGTAAAGTTTTATAGCTACAGCAAATAAATATGATAAAATGTGCACAGTGGAGAGATAGATTTTCAGACATTTAAGCCAATTGCATGATACTGATAAAGGGAGAAGGGGGGGGGGCAGATTTAAGTTAATTGTGACTTTATGACGTTTTAAATTCCGCAGTGTTGTTATTTTTCTGACCAGAAAATGCTATATAATAAATCGTCAAATGACTATTTTTAGACAAGGTTTTCGTGAAACAATGTTTTTCACCATAATTTTTGAATTAAAAAGTATTTTATATGTGAAAAATCATTTGGTATGGTAAAATTTTAAGCAAGTAGTTATACTCTTTTTGAAAAATATCTATTGAGACAAGTGAAAACGAAAATCGTGAAAGTATATTATTTATCTTAATCTTACCATTCCAACTAAATATCCGGATGTTCTGTTAACAGATCTCCTACATTAAATTAGAAATCCTATTGGTGCAATCATTCTTAATTACTGATGTTCGCATCAATAGTAATTCGCTGGGTATATCTATCCATGTTGTATTTAATGGGTGCTAGTATAGACCATTAAAATTTGTCTTTTTTTTAATTAAGAGGTTATTTGTTTCGTTTCGTTGGTTTATCTTATCAAACATAAAAAAGAACATCGCTACAAAGCTTTGTCGTCAGAAATGCATCAACGTAAGTTCTATCTATCTATCTATCTATCTATCTATCTATCTATCTATCTATCTATCTATCTATCTATCTATCTATCTATCTATCTATCTATCTATCTATCTATCTATCTATCTATCTATCTATCTATCTATCTATCTATCTATCTGTCTATCTGTCTATCTGTCTATCTGTCTATCTGTCTATCTATCTATCTATCTATCTATCTATCTATCTATCTATCTATCTATCTATCTATCTATCTATCTATCTATCTATCTATTTATCTATCCGTCTATCGGTCTATCTGTCTATCTATCTATCTATCTATCTAATTTATCTATCTATCTATCTATCTATCTATCTATCTATCTATTTATCTATCTATCTATCTATCTACCTACCTACCTACCTTCCTACCTACCTATCTACATACCTACCTACCTACATATCTACCTACCTACCTACCTATCTATCTATATATCTATCTATCTATATATCTACACATCTATCTATCTATCTATCTAATTTATCTATCTATCTATCTATTTATCTATCTATCTATCTATTTATCTATCTATCTACCTACCTACCTACCTACCTACCTACCTATCTACATACCTACCTACCTATCTACCTACCTACCTACCTATCTATCTATATATCTATCTATCTATCTATATATCTACATATATATCTATCTATCTATTTATCTATCTATCTACCTACCTACCTACCTACCTACCTACCTATCTACATACCTACCTACCTACCTATCTACCTACCTACCTATCTATCTATATATCTATCTATCTATCTATATATCTACATATATATCTATCTATCTATCTATCTATCTATCTATCTACCTACCTTTCTAGCTATCTATTTGTCTATCTATATATCTATCTATCTATATATCTACCTATCTGACTATGTATATATTTTTTTTTCTGTTTCCCCTTCTATCCCTCGCTATTACATTTTTTTAAATGTCAATTTTTTTTCTGACTTTACACAAATCACTACTTCCCTTCCTTTAAATACACCAAACAACAAAACTCGCTTTTCTGGAGATTCTCTTATCACCAATGACGACATAAACTCCTTTTCCCCACTCTCTAACAACATTCGACTGCTAACCGGCTTATTTTAAAATACCGCGCTGTACCTAATTCATTTTGTGCTTTTAAACAGCCTGTTTTTATTGTTATTGCTGCGCTATTGATTATTAAATATTGTTTCGCGTACGGGAATTATGTGTACAAAAACCTTAAGGCTATTTAAGTGGAGATTTTTAAAAATTTGGAGGGAAAAAGTAAAGTTTTGGATTTAAATTCACTGTTTGATTTTTAAAAGTTTTTTTTTAAGCTGCGTAAAAAGAAACAACAAAAAACATTATTATTGTTTAAAAAATTTCATTTCATAAATTCTAGGTTTTCAAACCATGTCTCGTAAAATGCCCTGCTCATTTGTTGCTATGATAAGTGTCATGTGATGCCAGACAATGAGGAAGTAGAAGTCATTGGCTCCGTTATGCCAAGTTATTTTTTAAATAGAATTATTAATACATATTTAAATCGCGTGACCGAAATATACATACTTCAAAATGAGCATTAATATTTCATCTTAGTATTTTGGCGGTTTTGCTTGCGGTGTAAGTGGTGGATGCCCTAATGATGTCATTTCAGTTGTTTATAGTTCATGTGGCTACGGACGGCCTTTGAAAAAAATAATAAGACAATGTACGGCCCCACAAAAGCTCATGTTACCTTCTCAGGCTACACACACCATCTGACATTAGCTATGCTGACGTTAAGAGGAGATCAGAGCTCAGGATTTATCCCTCACAGTTTAATTGGCAATATGAGTATCCTGTATGGATTCAAATTTATTTCTTTAATTTAAGAGGGGCCAAAAGAAAAAGGTCATGGTATTCGTTTCAAATTATTAATTACTGAGAGAACATAAAGAAGACTTATTTTTTTCTCAATTTATCTTTTCGTTTCAATTGAAAACATAAGCTATTTATTCTTAAAGACTAAATGTTATTTATCCCCTTTAACATCAAAAATAGAATCAATAAATCGGTAGCAGCTTAAAATATATCTTTGTTATTTTCTTATTTTCTTTTTCTTTTTAATGAAAATGAACTTTTAAGAATGGCCAGAAGCGTATCTGGATTTTCTGCGCTCTGGGCTAATTCATTTTTGGCATCCTTGAAAAATAGGGAAAATACTAAATTATACGGAATATATTAATTATTGAAGGATTAGCACTCGGCGCCCTTGGCAACTGCCACGATGCCAAGTCGTTGTTACGCCTCTGAGAATGGCGTTGTTCAAGATAGAGTACCTAGCATTTTTTCTTCCGTGTATTTAAATAAATTGACATTAGTTGTTTTTTTTTATAATGAATCTTAATTTAATAACCCGTATGCCATCCCTGTAAAAGTCAATCTCTTTCGTCCGTACGGCTGTTTACCTAGAAACTCAGTATAATTAACCATTCAGGTATCAGAATTCTCAACTATTTCAAGAGAGCTCAAAGTTTTGTTGTTGTTTTTTGTTATTATTATTATTATTTGTTTCTTTTGACAATTTGTTAAAATTATTTTTTTTTAATTTTCTTATTGTTGTTTTGTGTTTTTGTTTACATTACAACAAGACCTCCCCCACACGCCCACTTGGTGGTTGATTGACTGTCTGGCCCTTGTGCTCGTGACGTTAAAGATATTGAAACAAGTACAACAGAGAAATTTTATGTGTCTGCTCTCGGCTTCTCACTCGGGAACTTTTTAAAGTGTGTGGGGGTTGTTGTTAATTTATCTAGTTGTGTCAGATAACGTCTGTAAGATAATATCTTCTTCTGCTGATTAAATGGGACATATATTCAACACAATTATTCTTTACATTACAGCTGGACTGTTATGAAAGCAGTTTTCTTTCGGTCACGTATGGAACTAGAATCTAAATTTTCTTATATTTCTTAAATTGGTGTTTAAAAAAATCTTGGAAAAAGTAATTTTTTTAAACTCAATAAAATAAAAATAATCTAAAACCTTCCCAGATAAAAAAAATTTATTACAATTTCAATACGCATTAACAATATAGAAATACGTTTTTCCTATCATTTAATTCTCTTTGCAAATAACTAAGGTTTGAAAGAATTTTTGCTTAAAATAATGGAGTGATGTAGTTGGATCTATGCTGAGTCCGATAACAAAAATTGGTGATTTGGAGAATATTTTAGAGATTTGCTTGAATTTAAGTTGATATATAACTGATTAATTTAAGTTGATATATAACTGATTAATTTAAGTTGATATATAACTGATTAATTTAAGTTGATATATAACTGATTAATTTAAGTTGATATATAACTGATTAATTTAAGTTGATATATAACTGATTAATTTAAGTTGATATATAACTGATTAATTTAAGTTGATATATAACTGATTAATTTAAGTTGATATATAACTGATTAATTTAAGCTGATATATAACTGATTAATTTAAGTTGATATATAACTGATTAATTTAAGTTGATATATAACTGATTAATTTAAGTTGATATATAACTGATTAATTTAAGTTGATATATAACTGATTAATTTAAGTTGATATATAACTGATTAATTTAAGTTGATATATAACTGATTAATTTAAGTTGATATATAACTGATTAATTTAAGTTGATATATAACTGATTAATTTAAGTTGATATATAACTGATTAATTTAAGTTAATATATAACTGATTAATTTAAGTTGATATATAACTGATTAATTTAAGTTGATATATAACTGATTAATTTAAGTTGATATATAACTGATTAATTTAAGTTAATATATAACTGATTAATTTAAGTTAATATATAACTGATTAATTTAAGTTGATATATAACTGATTAATTTAAGTTGATATATAACTGATTAATTTAAGTTGATATATAACTGATTAATTTAAGTTGATATATAACTGATTAATTTAAGTTGATATATAACTGATTAATTTAAGTTGATATATAACTGATTAATTTAAGTTGATATATAACTGATTAATTTAAGTTAATATATAACTGATTAATTTAAGTTGATATATAACTGATTAATTTAAGTTGATATATAACTGATTAATTTAAGTTGATATATAACTGATTAATTTAAGTTAATATATAACTGATTAATTTAAGTTGATATATAACTGATTAATTTAAGTTGATATATAACTGATTAATTTAAGTTGATATATAACTGATTAATTTAAGTTGATATATAACTGATTAATTTAAGTTAATATATAACTGATTAATTTAAGTTAATATATAACTGATTAATTTAAGTTAATATATAACTGATTAATTTAAGTTAATATATAACTGATTAATTTAAGTTAATATATAACTGATTAATTTCTACCAAACCCATTAAGCTATTTTTTTTTCTTTTGAAATCTATTCATGGATGTAATTAATACATTTCAGACTATTATTTTTATATTTTTCCAGGAAATGTAAAATTATTTAACTTTACAGATTATGTATACACTAATGCAAATTGCTCTAAATATGTATGTATCGTTGTGCTATGTTTTTAATAACACAGAATGGATCACTACTCCTTTTTTTATGCAATCAAATTGCATTTCGTAATGGTTTGCAATAGCGTTTGCCCTACTTAATTCTGACACTCGTACCGTATAAAAATGCATTTGTAATCAGTAATTGTGTTTTTTGTTTATTTACGCAAGTAAAAACTTTTTTATATATTTTAAAACGTAATATTTTTATTATGTAATAAAACAACCAATGAAAACATCGTTTGTCACATAAAAAATGTGGAATACTCTTTGCTCTTTAATTATTTTTCCACGGTGGTCGAGTGTCATGCGCACTTGGCTGGTAACGGGTTCGAATCTCCGTGGAAACAGGAATTTTTTTTTCGGGGCTAAGGGTTTCCCCGAGTCCTTCCAGCTCCAAAATGGTAACTGACACTATTTAAGGAAAACAAAAGTGGCTTGGAATAGCGTGGAACCGTCATAGCCGTGTCATATGAACGCTGCGTCACATGTTAACAGACCGGCATTGTCTGTAGACGCAATAATCTTCAATATAGGCATAAGACAAAAAGAGAAAGATTCACCCGCATAAATTATAAAGCATATATAATGTATTTTGGTTGTTTTCTTTAAGATGTTAACATTTCCATGAAATTCAAAATCTAAAATACTTGAGCGAAACTGCATTTTACTGTTTGTTAAATACAGTCAAATAAAACTTGACTATTCAATAACCGAGAAAGTAGAAAGAGTGTTTTTTTAATCCACACACACCCTTCTGTGTCAATATGGCAATAGAAATCTTCTGTTTTCAAAAAACATTTTTTTTTAAATCCTGGAAGAAATCTACACAGGAGATTCATCTCCCGAAACCACGATGCCAACCCCTGACTTAATCACTGTTGCCCCTAGGCCTGTCGACGGGTACTTCCAAGGTACACGTTGCCGAGCAATTATTATCGGCATCCTTCCGTCTCGCGAAACGATGGTGCATTACCGTTGAGTTGGGTTGCATTTCCTTGCGTGGCTGTGCAGTCCTATCCTTGAGTGACAGTCTTTACCATAGCTTTTACACACGAGTTCTGTGCTTCCAAATGTTTTGACCTTCCTCCTAGCTCTTCTGTCTGTAGCCTCCTCCATCCATCGCTCTTCGGCAACTATGACACCCTCTTTGACAACTGTGCACCACGTAGATCGGTCTTCTGCCTTACACTCCCAGTCTCGTGTGCGTATTCTGGCTGCTTTCATGTCCCTTTGGCAGACATCTTTAAATCGCAGACGTGGGCGACCTGTCTTCCTCTTTCCCGATGCCAGATCTCTATAAAGGATGTTCTTGGAGATGCGGCCAGGGCTCATTCTTTTCACATGTCCTAGCCATCTCAGGCGTCTTTCACTAAGGATTGAGAACATGCTTTGGTTATTGGGACGCATTAGGACCTCAGTATTAGGCACCTTGTCTTGCCCTTTATTGCCTAGGATGCGTCGCGGGCATCTCAAGTGGAAGCTATTATGCTTGTGCTCTTGGGATATATAAGTGGTCCATGTCTCGTTCCCGTATAGCAGCGTACTGATGACGCAGGCTCTATAGACACACAGTATGGTTTTCTCTGTTAACTTGGTGTTTTGCCAGACCCGTTTATTTAATTTAGCCATTGTGGCAGCTGCCTTGCCTATTCTACCGTTTATTTCCTCTTCAATGGACAGTGCATTGGAGTCCGTGGAACCCAAGTATGTGAAGCTGTCCACAGTCTACAAGTTTTCATTGTCGATATTGATGGTAGGAGGAGATTGTGTGTCTTGGGCCATGATGTTTGTCTTTTTCAAGCTGATTTCCAGACCAAAATCTTTGCAGGCATTGGAGAAGCTAGACACGAGTTGTTGCAAACCAGTTTATGTGTGTGCTGTTAATGCCGCATCATCCGCAAATACTAGCTCACGAATTAGGACATCTGTCGTTTTAGTCTTGGCTCGGAGGCGGGCAGTGTTGAAAAGTCTCCATCAGCTCTGTTGTGTAACCAGATTCCATCACTCCTATCCTTAAATGCGTATCGAAGCTGTACAGAGAATAATATTGCGAACAGTGTTGGTGCAAGTACACAACCTTGTTAAACTGCGCTGCTGACTGGAAAGGCTTCTGACATAGCTCCATCGAACTGCACTGTACCCTGCATATTTTCATGGAACTGTCTGATGATGGCGAGTAGGTGTGGGGGACTGCCGATTTTTATCAGGATTTGGAATAGCCCGTTGCGACTGACGAAATCAAAGGCTTTTGTGAGGTCCACAAAGGAAAAGTATAGTGGCATCTGTTGCTCTCTGCATTTTTCCTGGAGCTGACTTATGGAGAACACCATGTCTATGGTAGACCGACCAGCCCGGAAACCACACTGAGATTCTGGATATACACGGGAGGATAAACTCTGTAATCGTGTTAGTATGACAGAGCCGAAGGCATTTCCTACAATACTAAGGAGTGAGATGCCGCGATAGTTATTGCAGTCACTTCTATCGCCCTAAATTTTATATAGTGTCACTATATTTGCATCCTTTAGGTCTTGGGGAATGTAGCCCTGTTCCCAGCAGAGGGACAGAAGCTCGTGCAATGGTTGGAGTAAAGCTGTCTTGCTGCTCTTTAGAGCTTCTGGTGGTACGCCAACATTCCCAGGGGCTTTTCCACAAGCTAGGCCGTCCATTGCTTTGTTCAGCTCTTCCTGTGTGGGCACAACATCAAGTTCTTCCATGAGTGGCATATCGGGGATGTCATCTAGAGCTGTGCTGGAGACTGTGGTAACTGTTGAAAACAGTTCCAGATAATGCTCTCCCCACCGTTTTAGCTGGACTTTAGGGGGGGCAACTTTGGACGTCAAAGGGCCAGTTGCTTTTTTTATATTTTCGTTAATGGCTTTTGCATTGCCCATGTCTGCAGCTGATTGTATGCTGGAGCAGAGGTTAAGCCAGTAGGTATTGGCACACTGACGTGCCACTTTTTAGGCATGCGACTTGGCTGTGTTTAGGGCATGCAGCCTGTCGGGTGTGGGCTTTTCCTTGTAGGCCATAAGAGCTTTCCTTTTGGCTTCAGTGACAGGTTTCATCTCGTCCCAATATTCATCAAACCAGTCCGTGTTTTTGTGAGATTTCTTGCCAAAGGCATGTATTGCTGGTATATAGATTATGTCTCTCTGAGATGCGTCCATATGGAGTCAATGGTAAATAGTAACGCATGGGGACGTCTTTGAGAGACCTTCCTTCACTTTGTCAGTGAACAACTGCATTTTCAGGGGGTCTTTCATGCAGAAGGTGTTGATGCGGGGACATCCTTTTTTTCTCGGAGTGGTTCGAGTTTTTGCTCATTATTCGTACCTTGCTGGCAACAATGGAGTGATCCATGTCGCAGTCGGCGCTGTGATAGCTGCGGGTGAGTAGGACGCTAGCTAGTTGTGCACCCTGGTGATGATGAGGTCCAGCTGGTGCCATTGGCGCGATCGAGGGTGTCTCCAAGATACTTGGTGTATATCCTTGCACTTTAATAGTGTGTTGGTCACACACAAGCCTCGTGAGCAGCACAGTTCCAGAAGCCTCTGTCCATTCTCATTTATCTTTCCTCTTCCAAAGAGTCCAAGGCATGTGTGCCAGGCTTCATAGTCGCGCCCCACTCCTAGGAGATAGATTGCCTCATCTTTGTTGATGCTTGCAATTGCCAGCTCTAAAGCTTCATAGAACTGGTCCTTCTCTTCCGGGGTTGAGCATAGAGTTGGGTCATACACACTGAGAATGATTGCTGGATCCGCAGTAGTTCTGAGTCTTAGAGTGATGATCCTCTCTATGGAGCTTTAGGTCGAGCAATTACCCGGGTAGTAAAATTGCGCCCGGTACCCGTGAAAATGTTACTGCAATGTCTATACCAAGGGTGGTCGAACTGCGGCTCTTCTGTGTTGACATTTCAGCTCCCGAATAATGTATCAAATTAAAACTTTTCGTTTGAAATATATACTGTGAAATACGTTTAACATGAAAACGCTTCAAGACAAATAACTGTCAAACGGAAATAAAACACGGTCCCGACAAAACTACAATGTATTTTAATACACTTTTTTTTTGCTTTGAACATGAAACAAAAATCATTTAAAACAAACCGGTTTTGGTTCTTTGAATTGTTCACATAAGGAAAATAGAACACAACGCCGATAAATAGGAAGGGCAGGTAATGATAGAAATGACCTTGGCTTTGGTTTTGAAATACGCCGCACGTCTTTGTTACCGATTGAAACGAGCCAATGTTATTTATCTAATCCCCCCCCCCACACACACACACACTCATTTCTTTCTCTCGTCCTATTCCCACCGTACTTTAAAAAATAACACCTGCTATAGTGTTGGGTTTTATATATATATATATATATATATATATATATATATATATATATATATATATATATATATATATATATACATATATATATATATATATCAATAACAATTGTTGAATGATTTTCACTATAATAACAAATATAAATGCTGGGGGATGGGTCCACTCAGTAGGGGCAAGTCCCGGAAAGTTTGGTTGATTACAACAGTTGTCAGCTGTGAACTAGAAATAACCCACCATGTCATCATACGATTGCGACCCTTTATGTTTATAAGAATTTGTTTAGCAAAAAAAAATTTTTTTAACTTTGGTACCCCTCTGATAATAGTTTTTACACCACTGTACTATAGTAGTATTTCAATGTCATCATTTTACATTGCTGATGCATTACATCTAAATTTGAATCATTAAACAAAGAAGTATAAGGATAATAGTGGGCATGACGGCGAAAATTTTGAGGAATTTCAAACGGGTAACCCGGGTACCCGTTCAAAATTTGGACAGGTACCCGGGCAGCTTTTTTTCAAAAATATTGACAGCCCTAGTTGACACTACAATATTGACAGCCCTAGTTGATACTACAATATTGACAGCCCTAAGTTGACACTACAATATTGACAGCCCTAAGTTGACACTACAATATTGACAGCCCTAGTTGACACTACAATATTGACAGCCCTAAGTTGACACTACAATATTAACAGCCCTGAGTTGACACTACAATATTGAAAGCCCTAAGTTGACACTACAATATTGACAGCCCTAAGTTGACACTACAATATTGACAGCCCTAAGTTGACACTACAATATTGACAGCCCTAAGTTGACACTACAATATTGACAGCCCTAGTTGACACTACAATATTGACAGCCCTAATTGACACTACAATATTGACAGCCCTAATTTGACACTATAATATTGACAGCCCTAAGTTGATACTACAATATTGACAGCCCTAAGTTGACACTACAATATTGACATCCCTAAGTTGACACTACAATATTGACAGCCCTAAGTTGACACTACAATATTGACAGCCCTAAGTTGACACTACAGTACTGACAGCCCTAAGTTGACACTACAATATTAGCAGCCCTAGTTGACACTACAATATTGACAGCCCTAGTTGACACTACAATATTGACAGCCCTTAGTTGACACTACAATATTGACAGCCCTAATTTGACACTACAATATTGACAGCCCTAAGTTGATACTACAATATTTACAGCCCTAAGTTGACACTACAATATTGACAGCCCTAAGTTGACACTACAATATTGACAGCCCTAAGTTGACACTACAATATTGACAGCCCTAAGTTGACACTACAATACTGACAGCCCTAAGTTGACACTACAATATTGACAGCACTAAGTTGACACTACAATATTAACAGCCCTAATTGACACTACAATATTGACAGCCCTAAGTTGACACTACAATATTGACAGCCCTAGTTGACACTACAATATTGACAGCCCTAGTTGACACTACAATATTGACAGCGCTAAGTTGACACTACAATATTGACAGCCCTAAGTTGACACTACAATATTGACAGCCCTAAGTTGACACTACAATATTGACAGCCCTAAGTTGACACTACATTATTGACAGCCCTAAGTTGACACTACAATATTGACAGCCCTAAGTTGACACTACAATATTGACAGCCCTAGTTGACACTACAATATTGACAGCCCTAAGTTGACACTACAATATTAACATCCCTAAGTTGACACTACAATAATGACAGCCCTAAGTTGACACTACAATATTGACAGCCCTAAGTTGACACTACAATATTGACAGCCCTAAGTTGACACTACAATATTGACAGCCCTAAGTTGACACTACAATATTGACAGCCCTAAATTGACACTACAATATTGACAGCCCTAAGTTGACACTACAATATTGACAGCCCTAAGTTGACACTAAGTTAACATCTCAATGTATAGTTGGGTAAAGAGAATGTTGGTGGGTCCTAACGTTTTTATTACACACAACAACCTGTAGATCTCTTAATGATTCAAAGACATGATGATTGTTTTTTGTGTGTGGGTATAGACGGGGGTTAAGAGCTAAACGAGACAATAGGTAGATGAAATATTGGAATATTATAACTTTTCGCGGGTGTTAAGAGTTTCAGACACGATAAGTAGGTAAAATAAAAGAAGATGGTATTCTTTTATATGGGGCTATTCGAGGGGTGGGGGGGGGGCTGACGTAGACCGACGTGTCATCCGTGTGATAAACGCCAGAGTTTATTATTTTATTTTGAAGTCTGCTATAAAAGAATACACAATCGCTAGGCACTCAAACAAAACAGAGATCTGAATCTACACCAGCGCCTCAACTCAGCCAGAGGCTTCAACAGTCTACTTTCTCTCCTTTTGACAATTTTTCATAAGATTCCATAACTTTCTCATCTTTCACTGTTAAGTACGCCTATTATTTTAGCGAAACTTCCAAAGAGAACGCATTAAAATCTCCGCCCTATATGCGTATTGAAGGAAAAAAACAACAACTAAAGAGTGACAGATCTTTATATAAAAAATATCTGAAAAATTGTAATTCGTATTCCATGCTGCCGACTATGGTCAGTAGCTTATATCGTTTTTTCATGCAAGGAAGAAACATTTAATATTTTTTGTGTAATATCGAGGAATTCGTTTAAGTTAATACAATGCAAAAACATAGGGTAGTAAAGCACAAGGAAGATGTGCAAATTTGAGAAGGTGTCGGCAAGATTCCTTCTTCAGCGCACAAAATACCAACAATTTTGTTTAAACTGCGGCCATAAGGCGACTAAAATATGACTAAGCGGAACTGAAGGGGCTACAAGCCGGCCATAAGGTGACTAAAATATGACTAAGCGGAACTGAAGGGGCTACAAGCGGCCATAAGGTGACTAAAATATGAATAAGCGTAACTGAAGGGGCTACAAGCCGGTCATAAGGTGAATAAAATATAACTAAGCGGAACTGAAGGGGCGACAAGCGGCCATAAGGTGACTAAAATATAACTAAGCGGAACTGAAGGGGCGACAAGCGGCCATAAGGTGACTAAAATATAACTAAGCGGAACTGAAGGGGCTACAAGCCGGCCATAAGGTGACTAAAATATAACTAAGCGGAACTGAAGGGGCGACAAGCGGCCATAAGGTGACTAAAATAAAACTAAGCTGAACTGAAGGGGCGACAAGCCGGCCATAAGGTGACTAAAATATGACTAAGCTGAACTGAAGGGGCTACAAGCGGCCATAAGGTGACTAAAATATGACTAAGCGGAACTGAAGGGGCGACAAGCGGCCATAAGGTGACTAAAATATAACTAAGCGGAACTGAAGGGGCTACAAGCCGGCCATAAGGTGACTAAATTATGACTAAGCGGAACTGAAGGGGCTACAAGCGGCCATAAGGTGACTAAAATATGACTAAGCGGAACTGAAGGGGCTACAAGCGGCCATAAGGTGACTAAAATATGACTAAGCGGAACTGAAGGGGCGACAAGCGGCCATAAGGTGACTAAAATATGACTGAGCGGAACTGAAGGGGCTACAAGCCGACATTTATTTTATTGTTTTAATTGTTATTTGAAAAAGTCTCCAAGTGCCACCGTTTGCTGATCTTTAAGTTGAATTAATGAAAGTGGTGTCGATGTGTTACTTGAAGTTTAGTGTTGCAGTCCTGGCGTTTGGAAAGTATTACCAGGCTGTGGACTACGCTTTATAAGTAGAAGTAATCTTTATTATTATTATCATTATTATTATTTTCCATTATTATTAATAGCAATTTTTTCATATTTTTTGTAATAATAAGGATTTTTAAAATCTAACAAGCACTTTAAGCTGGAGATAAACTACGATTATCTAAAAACGAATTAGACAAAGAAATATATTACATGAGCAAAAGATGTTAAGGATTTGAATTTTATGACGATGGATAAACTGATTTTAATGTTTTTATGCATTGCATTTTAAAGCAAGTTTTAATAAAAACAATTTTTTAGTTTTTCTTTTGACTATAACTTTCTACTTGCTCACAAATCCACAATATATGGAGAACAAATATATTTTTGCATGGATTCTTTTTGTGTTAAATGCCATCTCCCGAATTCCGCCCTGCTCTTAAATTTACATAAATGCCTTTATTCTCTCCTCCCCCCCCCCACTCCAACCCCACCACATTTTTATGCTAAAAAGTGTATGTGTATATGTGAATGTTAACTTGTTGTTTTTTTTAATATATTTATAACCTCTTATAATAACTAATTGGCAAATGTTTTAAATTTCAGTGACAGAAATTATTCCAATTCTTTGTGAAACAAAATATTTAAGTTACAACAATAACATACGAGCGAAACGTTCTATTCACTAAAAATACAAGAGATCTCAACACTCAAAGACAATCTTTCAACAAGGCAATAACGAAAAGGCTTGTCCCGTACTGCTCAACTCGCCCACTTCCGCGACCTGCAAGGGTTCATCGTCAAGAAATCAGAGGCGTCCCCTCAAAAGTTATCATCAGAATCTACATATGCCAGTAACACGTCACAGGTAAGTGTCATTGTACAAAATTTGTTCCATGGCTTATGGAATCGAATGTTTTTTACAACCCAATTGGTACTTGCAACTTTTTTGGTAGAAAGTTTTACAAATAAATTTAATTTTTTTATTTATAAAAAAAAAGCATCGATTTAGGAAAGAATTATCTGAAAAATTAAAATATTATTTTATAAAGACAAACTTAAATAATGTTAAATCAATATTATGCTTTAAGAGTCTAGCTGCATTATCTGTAGACACGCACAAAGAATAAAACTGCAAACTCGGATGTTAAGCGGCTATTTCCAAGTCTTCCCTCGTATTAAATATCGGTGATTTATTATCAAGTTATTAAAATTTGTGAACATTTATATTATTTAGGTTGTCACAAATTGCTTTTGCGGTTATTTTTTGGTTAATGTGAGTTTATGATTTAGTGAAGCTCATGAAGAATGTGACATGAAGTTTAGAGTACACTGATAGACTAATGAAGAAAACAGATAAAACCGCTGGAAACCACATTGCATTACAACTTGATAAACACTATTCAAACTTGACAATAACAAAAGCGTTTGTTGTTTTTTAAATGCTAAATATTTCCTTTTTTAAACAATTTTTGTTTCAAATACTACCATATTCTCTTTTGTAAGTTCAAATATAAAAATTTATTTTTCATGCATTTAGATAATATGCGTTTATTTGACTTCTTTAGAAATCTTAAATAAATAAAACGCGAGCGAGCATCCATCGGTAACGAAGCAAGGGAAAAACACTAAACGGTGCGCAACACCCATTTCTTCCAACAGCGATGCTCAACTTTTAATAAGATACTGTTTTCAAAAGCAGTTTACCATAAGGAAGTTACACTAATAAAAATCATAACAGATGTGAAGAAAAACACGACTTGTGTTAATCTTCAATAAATTAACTAACACACACAACAATAAGGGTGAATAATTTAATCCACGGGCTTAACAAAAGACACAAGGAAACAGAACAAACATAGAAACTTATAATTAAAGTTACTCGACATAGAATATCTGTTAAGCTGTTTAATATGTATTTTCTATAACTTTTAGTGCATATTTTTATTGTTTACATAAATCATTTATGTTTGCCTAGATACCCCGGAAAATTGTCTGAATAGTTGCCTTTACTGTTCATATTAACATTGTGGGCATAGAAATTTTAACGGTATTTGATCTCCGATTAAAAAATAATAATAAAGATTTTTTTAAAGATTTTTTAAAAAGATAAATGGCCGTTACAACAAGAATGAAAAGATCTCCTTCCTGGCTATTGTATGAAAACCATCGCGTCAAACAAAGTTTGAAGATGAAATCAATAACAAGTGGAACAGGGTCAGTGCGACAATTCTCTGCCCTATCCATCGAGATCACTTCTAGCAGAGGTCGAAAAGTTGAATTAATATTTTAGTTGAGTTTTTTTTTAGTTTATACGCGGCCCGAATTTTTCTTCCTTTCATTCTATAAGAATTTAGCACTTTTGAAACTATCGTTATAAATTAATGAAATGTTTTTAGAAGCAACTTTCAAAGACACGATAGCACAATAGAAATCACATGGGAATGTTGTTTTTGGACGAGAAATCTTTGTGTGCTCAATAAACTCTCCCTACCCACCCCCAATCCCCACCAAAAACCTCTTTGATTTAAAAAGTCTGGCTAATAGAGGCAGACTTTTTTTTTCAATTTTATTTTATTTTTTAGATTATGCTTCTTGTTAACCGACATGAGCTCGGCCGCTAAAAAATTTTTACAACAAATTGGATAAATAAAACAGACAATTTCCTTGATTCGTTTTCGTTTCTTTACAAAGCGACACTGCTAATGGCGCTTTGTGGGTATACGGGGCGTATGGGACTGAGGATTAGAGGGCTGGATGTTTGTGGAAGATTTATAACGTGGAATGAAGAGGATATATTAGTGTGGGGGACATTTTTACATTATAGTCTAGGAAGTGATAGAAACTATTTTACGAATCTGTGAGGAATTTTTTTTTGTTTTATTTATTTTTAAAAATATACTTTTCTCTTTTGTTTGTTTGTTTGTGGACTTATAAGGTGGGTTTGAAAACGAAAAGAATGTGAGGTAGGGATTTTTACTTTGGGTAGCGGTGTTACTTAACTTAAGAATTTATGTGATTTGACCCCTTTCTGTGTTTAGGGCAGGCCAAAGTTAAGGGACAACAAGGTTGGGGTCTCTTTTTGGCATATAGTGAGGGTGAACTCATGAACTAGTGAGGTAGGAATTTTTTTTCTTTCTTTTTTTGTAGGGGTTGGGGGGGGGGATATAATGAGGCTGAACTCAAGAAATAGTGAAGAGATATCTTTTTTTTAGGTATATGATGAAACTGAAATCAAGACAAAGTGAAATGGAAGATAGGATGCGTTCTACAAATTTGTGTAATTACACTTATAAATACGCTGAGTTGTAAACGACTCTTAGAGTTAATATATTTCCATTGGCTTGTTGGTACGAGTGTATAAAACTATACAGCTTGGATGGCGGTGATTTAAAGAATTTTAAAGTCTTCTTGGCTTGGATAGTCGTTTTTTTAATGGTATATGCGGAACTGAAGTTCTATTTGGAGGATGCGTTTGACGGCGTATGAACTGCTTGGTAAAATGCAGCACCTAAAAAATAGGAGAAGTTTAATTTTTTAAAAGATGTTTTTCGGAAAGAATTATCATAGAAAAGACCGAATGAATTTCAAAATATTATTTATAATTTGTTTATAAACGAGAACTAATTGTTATAATAGCTTTTAGCTATATTATTTTTTCAATTTAAAACATATCAGGTCTGTCACACGAACTCATTATTATTTAAAATTGTAATAATAGTATTGGCGATAAACCATGCCCGAGTACTTACATTTTTAAAACATAGATTGACACTCGCTTGTATAGCACCTCAAATGCGTATATTAATAGATAATTAAATATTGTTTAGGCTTATTGAAGATATAAAAATTATTTTCAAAAAGAAGAAGAAATGAAAACAAATTTTAAAAAATATTATAGTTCAGAATCTTCCGACAAACCGAAAATTATAACTTTGGTTTCTGTGTGGAAACACGATATATAACTAACGTAAGCGGAAGAAAAATGTTAGTAAGTTTTGAGTGTATCAAGTAACGTCAAATGATGTTGGTATCGTTGACATTTCAAGGCTTAAAACTTCTATCTTTGGAATGTATTTTTTTTATCAACACGTAACTTATTTTAATGATCAGCGGGCTTATGAGTTGCTGTAGGGTGGACGACGAAATGGCAAGACTCTGTGAGACACATACAAGTCTTATTTTGCTTTCATTCGAATTGTTTTAAAAGTCGGTTGTTTAAAACCTGTTTCTCCACGTGACCATTTCGGAACCATTTGATATCCGACCCAATCTTTACATATGGCGATGCGAGATCGGTGATGGTTTTGGGTTTAGAGCATCGAATTGATGCTACTGCTTCGTATCTAGCATCAATAAAGTTGAGACAATTAATGACGACAATTTATCTTTTGGCGATGAATCAGCGTGGCAAAATGCGTCACTGAGTTGCGGTAACTTCCCTAGTGACCCATCATGCTTTTAGTCACGCTAATTGAATTATGTTTAAAGCTGCCCTAAGCTAGCTTCTTAAATATAAAATATAATATGTAGTAAATAGTTGGGTTTTTTTTTGTGTGTGAACTAACAAATTTTATAGAGTCAAAAGAAATTAACTAAACTATTTATGTCTTCTGGGATATGCGTCATTAAATCTTTTAGTGTGTAATTAGATATGTTTCATTAACAAATCTATTTGTGTATTCTAAGATATAAGTTTCTTAAACAAATCTGTTTGTCAAAGCCAGTGTGCGCCTAATATAAGTTTCATTAACAAATCTATTTGTGTATTCTAAGAGATAAGTTTCTAAAACAAATTTGTTTGTCAAAGCCAGGGTGCAGTTCATAACAGCGCAATATATTTCATAGAGGACAGCCAGACGAGCTATATCAATCAAATTCCTTTTTTTTCCCTCTTTCAATTCCTAATTGCTATCTGGTCAATAAATCTAATCGACAAAATTTTTATATTCTCGTAATGAAAAAAAACAAACTCGAGTGACACTGCTGCTCTCCGAATTTCTACATTTTTAGCAGATAAATATTTACATAACAGATTTTGCATCTAACACCCCCACAATCACAAACACACAAATATAATAAAATGTGTAAAACTTTTAAAAGAGTTGGAAAAGGACTTTATTATAAAAATATGAAGTGGAATAGTTTATGGAAAAGAACTGACCCAAACTAAAGATGCAAAATACTTAGGAGTCTTAATAAATGAGAAACTATCATGGAATCCCTATATCAATGAAGTTATTAAAAAATCAAACAAAACCTTAGGCTTTATAAAAAGGAACTTTAACAAATGTAATAGAGATATAAAACTAAAATGCTACCTCACTTTGGTGAGACCTGTACTAGAATATGCATCTTCTGTATGGGACCCATCCACCAAAGAAAGCATTGATAAACTAGAACAAATTCAAAAAAGAGCTGCCAGATTCATTACTGGAGAATATTCAAAACTGACAAGAATAACACCATTAGTTAAATCATTAAACCTTGAAACACTAGAGGATAGAAGAACCAAGAGCAAAGTAGTAATCATACATAAAGCAATTAATTCTAATTTAGAAATACAACACAAAGATAACTTAATACAACCCTCAGATAGACAAAAGGATAAAAACACCTTTCTTATTCCGTATGCATTAACAAACACATACAAGTTTTCCTTCTTCCCGTCCGGAATTCGGGCGTGGAATGGGTTGCCTGAAGAATCCAGGAAAACCAACACTTTATCAACATTTAAATCTCTAATAAAAATGCAGGACTAAACACAAACCATAGATAAGCGTAGGACGCAATAATCTTCTGTATAGAAGGAGCGTCTGTAAACAGATAAGATAAGATAAGATAAGATTAGTTTGGTTTTTTTTAAAGTCATTTATTTATGATTAATTTAATTTATTTAAGACACCCAAGCAATATTAAAATAAAATACCTATCTAGGTTCATCAGAACTTCTTTTATCCAGATGGGACTATTTATGGGAGATATTCTATACTCGACTTGAAATTACAAACTGACAATCTATAAAAATAAGACGAGTTTTCTCACATCGTCGATAGCCCGTGTCATATAGTAGAGTTACAATAATACCTCATCGACTTATAGCAACAAACTCAAATAATTTTCTGAGGCAACTATGTTTTAAAAATAAAGCTTAGTTTGATGAATAAAAGCGAAGATAATAAGTGTAAAATTCCACTTAATTTTTAAACGATCGTGCCACCGCGGGTACATTTTCGAAGCCGTTCTCTTAAACAACCTCTTTCTGAGCTTACACACCGGGAATGGCGATAAGGTGGCAGGGAGCTAACGATGTGTACAAGTCAGATTTTGAACGTTCAAGTATCCCACCCCCCTCCTCCCACAGGACTCCGGATTCCCAAATGAGCCCAAGTCTTTCCTCCTTCCACCCTCCCTCGCAGAGTTTAGCTTCCAAGCAGCTTTCAAACCAGCTGACCCTCCAAGAAATCCTGACAAGTATTTATCAAAACCAGAAAATCCTCGAAATGTTGCCTTATCGCGTGTTCAAATAACTCACGACGAAGTTTTTGTTTCGTTTGTTTGTTTTTTTATCTCCGGAACCCCATGACCCCCAACTAATACGTATTGAACACAAACTCTAGGGCGGGAATAGCCATCAAGCTAGAAGATTTGGGTTTCAGTGGAATGGGGGGGCGGGGGCGGAAGGTATAGGGATGGAGAAGAGAGAGATTTTATTCCAGAGCTTTTTATGATGAGCTGACCACGTGGTTAAGTGATCGGGTATTCCCAGATCGCACGCGTCTTTTCGTTGATCGCGGTGACAGTCAAACTCAGAGTCGGAACGCCAAGGCGCCAAATGTGGCTTACCCGGGTCAAAATTTCATTGAAATATTGACTGCACGCCCTACCCTGCACGCCCTCCCATCGACGTGCGCGAAGTTACATGCAGGGGCGCCATCAAATTCACTAATTTTCAATGGTTTATTCCGAGAAATGTGAGTATAATTGCCGCGGGTGTACTTTTAGACAGAGACGTCTTTTAAACAGGGCAGTCCTTCTGAAGGAAGTTTAGCATTGATTTATTAATTCATTACGTGGGTTTTCAATAATAAGCTGACAAGTGTCTGGTGAAAAGAAGAGTTAATGGAGATCGTAACGGAGCAACACATTGCTATACTATATGAGAGAAAATATAGAAGATTTAATGGGTTTATTTTTAATTCTGAAAAAAAGGGGAGGGGGGTGATTTTTAATTTTTATAAAGATAGTGGAGATGGGGACTCAAGGGGACTGAACAAAGTATCGAGGAGCGTGTAGGGGGAGGAAAGGCTAGTGTTTCTCGAAAGGTGGTTAACCCTTTTATCAAGCCCTGCCCTATCTCGGTGTCTCACATCCGTTTCCTAGTTTATCAAGCACTCCGCGCATGTCAACTTCCGGGACAGGAAGTCGGCGGTCGGCCATTTAAGTTCTGTCACGACTTCCTTTGTTCGGTATCAACACCGCTTGACTTTTCACAGCGGCTCACGGAGACGTTCAGAGATGTGTTTACACCGCGGCTTCCTCTCAGCCGGTCTGGCGTCATGAATCTCTCGGTACTTTGTCGTGCCACCTTCAGTGCGATCAACGACCAAGTTGTAGTTCCAGATGATTGATCTGAACACAGATAAATCTGATATCCTTATTAATATTTTTTTGAAAAGTGTATTAATATACCTATAAATATCATGTACGGTAATTGGATCTCGGAATATACCAGAAACTACGGTGCGGAAGACGCTTTTAAAAAAATGTAACTTCTAATAAAATTTCTTGACATAAAATGCATTAAGTCTAAGTAAAAGTTTTGGTAATTCTTAATATTGCTAAACCTACCCGCAGCCGCCCCCCAACCTGATACGCCACCACCTGCTTTTATCACGCCCATGAAATATGTTAATATTTTAATTTGAAACGACTATTACACCACTGATGTTTTCATTAAAAAGTAACTAAATACCCATAAAAAAAAATATTACGCATGAAACGAGCCCTGGTTATTTGTAGAGCATTCGATAATTAGTCAATGTTGATGAATAAGTCTTTAAATACTTTAAAATTGAAACGTTATTATTTCACTTTTATACTGACTGGTTCAATTCTTCCAAAAATATAAAAACCTGTTTTCTTTTGGTTATCTAAATACTGCAAGTTCCCAGTTTCCTAATTGCATCAGTGAAATCAACATCAATTTATTTTTCGCGATCGTTTTCTAAGCATCACTTTGTTTCCCAATTGTTCATATACATGATATTATAGTCCCCTAAAACTTAAAACATTTCTTTTGATATCTATGCATCGCCTTCCTCAAATATCCATAAGTGTTTTTTTTTCTTCTTTAGCACCTGGGAATAGTTCTATTTCTCTAAGTTAAAAAATAAACACATAGTGCGAATCACGACGAGGAATAGAGCATTAACAATTTACAATAACTGCATCAAACTGCACCTCAATTAGTATAACCCTTTTCCCGTGATCAAATCGAGCTGAAATTTAGCAGGCAGACTGAGGTAAAAAAAAATTTTACTATAAATCTTTTATATATGAGACATAACTAAAACTTTGAATTTTTGGATTGTCGTGCGATGCGTATTATAATTAACATATTTTTAGTTATGTCTTGCATATAAAGGATTTATAGTCAAAAACGTTGTGTTTGTTTACATGATTATTATATAGACTTTCTATTTACGATTCTTGTTTGTGGTTTGTCTAACGTTATCATTTTGCTTACGTTTGAGATTTCAATGCAAATAGATGAAGTCTGGTAAATAAAGCATGTTGTTTGCTCGCGCAAAGGTGCTCAAAAGAACTTTAAAAGCATTCGTTTGTGAAAGTTAAATAAAGTAACTTTAAATACTAGTTCAAACCAAAAAAATTTCAACTACTAAAAAATTCATTGCGTAACAAAATAATATACAGACAAGAATTTCGATATTGTGTAAGAAAAATCATATTTAAGTTTCTATTGCATACAGTTTCAATCATTTGACTACCTTTAATGTTAAACTACAATTCTTCACGGTCTCTCTTTACGTAACCTTTTTTTTTAAAAATTTATCTCATTTTTACTAAGTACAGTTGTTTTCTCTCTCTCTCTCTATCTCTCTCTATCTCTCTCTCTCTCTCTCTCTCTCTTTCTCTCTCTATCTCTCTCTCTCTCTCTCTCGTTTTGTCTTTTTTTTCTTAAAACCTAAAACTAATTATGATAATAACTGTACAACGGATCATTTTCTTCAGGAAAATTGACTCCAAAGCATTAGACAATAAACTGGACCATACCCCGACGGCAAATAAACTGGACCATACCCGGACGGCAAATAAACTGGACCATACCCCGACGGCAAATAAACTGGACCATACCCCGACGGCAAATAAACTGGACCATACCACTACGGCCAATAAACCGGGCCATGCCACCACGGCAAAAAACTGGACCATTCCCCAACGTCAATAAACTGGACCATGACACTCAAGCCAATAAACCGGACCCTGACGCCGAGACAATTAAACTGGACCATGACGCTCAGGCTATTTAAACTGGACTGTGCTATCGAGGACCATTAATATTGAGTTCGAGGTTATTTAACTGACCAAAACACAGAGAACAATAAATAGAAACATAACACAGAGGGCAACAACAAACTGACTCGGGGCACTGAGGCAACTAAAATTACCCATTACACTAACGCAAGTAGACTGACCAATCCCACTGAGTTCAATAACTTGACTCTTCGCACTGAGGCCAATTTAACTGACCAATGTGGCACTGAGGCCAATAAACTGACCCATGTCACTGATTTAAATAACCATCCGGTGCAGGCCATATCTGTTTAGTTGCCCTGGACCTGTTCGCCGGAAGTTGAAGACGCGTCACGTGTTTCGGCACACCATGGTCCGAAACAAATTTAGACCATTAAGAAGCTCAATTCGGACAAGCTCTCTCCTGCTCCGTGTTTCAAATGAATGAAGTCGGAGACGCTACAACATACATTACTTGTTTTATTCCCATTCTCTGGCTCACGACATTTACCTTCAGAGATTTGTGAGGAGGCTTTTCTGTTTGTTTGTTTACTTTATTAAATTCGAATTAGCCATTTTTGCTTGCCAGTGTGTTGGCAAGATTAGAAACAGAAAGGAGATTTGGCTACTGACATTAAATGAGTCTCCTCGCTACTGCAGAGCTCATATATTGTGTAGCAATCATTCCCATGTTACGCTACTGCTATTCAGACTGAGTCGATAGTGACTGTAAACGTGGCAAATATGTTGACCAGCGATTTTAAAATGAAAAGATTAACCAAACACTTAGGTTGAAACGCATGTAAAAAAACACACACAAAACATGGAATCAAATAGAAATGTATCTAACTCAATTTTAAGAGACATTTCGGCTCCTCTATCTCAAACTGTTCAGGAAAGAATTTGATCATCAGAAAAAATATAATAAATTTTTATAAATTACTTTATGCATTATTTTAAATCCTAGCTCTGAATGCAGTGAAACAATGATGGTATTCAAGAGATCGGTAGCATATCTTGTCTCTTCTGAACAACTGATATAAAAGTCAAGCGTACGATAGAGTCAGCTGACTTTGCAGTTATCTTATAATGGGTTTTCTTGTTTATTCGTTGATAATTTCTGTGCCGATGCATTTTCATATAACGTTTTCCAAATACAAAATCGGGCCCCTTAAATAAATGAGGTCACAAACTTTCAACAACAAAAAAAAACACATTAATATTTTATATGGCACACTGTATTTCTTTACTAAATTATGAACAGTTCATAAATCACTTTTAACCAACTCCCCAATCGAACACTGCACGCAAAGGTGCATTTATTTAATGATGAAATATAAATTTGTTCAGTAAACCATAAAATACTCTCACAATGAAGCAGCATATTTTATTCTATTTAGTTTCGTTTTATGTCACAATTAATTGAAACCCCGAGTTAAATTACAATTGTTTAATATCAGTTTCAAAAATAAAATGTTTTATATGAAAGTGCAATCCGAGAATTCTTTTGCGAAAACAATATTTTATTCCATAAGATTAGCTCAAATCTAACACCGCCAGTGAGACGCTGATTAATTATTCATGGAATTTCATGCACTAAAAAGGAGCGAAAGTTAAGAAAATAATGGTTAGACTAGGGGATAACGGACATGGCAAAGTCCTTTGAGGTTCACGTCAGCAATCTCGGACTACGGGTCGTCTGCCATAATCTCGAACCAAACATCTCTAACTGATGTCATGTATTCAGGGCCACGCCAGCAGGATATGCTGTCTAAAATGACACTGGGGTCGAGGATTATATGACCAGACCCCAGGGAATGTCACCAAGTCTTGTGCGAGTCTGTCCGGACGCCTATCCGTTGGGCAGTGGATAAACAGGGGGACGGGGAGTGTTTATGAGGTAAGTTGAGATCGCTTATTGAAACACGAAGCGAAAGAGATAAAAACTTATCAAGTGTCGTGATGGCTCGCTCAAGTTAAAACACGGGGCTTTTAACTACGTGTGGATAGGGGCGCTTAGCCACTGGTTTACTAAATACAACATGACATAAAGGGGCTCATTTCACTAAAGTTTGAAAGTTACAAACTTAGACACCCATTTTAGGTTCGAATCATCGAGGTTTGATAATAAATACCCACACAATTAATCGGTTTTAAACCAGTGGATCGATCGAATGAGGTTTAAAGAATAGAATTCAACAGCATTAAATTAGCATACCTCCCTAAAGCGTGGAGATTGAAATAAATTTTAAATACGATTTTTTTTTAATTAAAAAAAAACACTCCTTAGTTAAAAACAATTAGATGTAGTCACAATTTAATAACTTCAAATAACTAACATTCATATTCATTAAAGTTTGTGATTAACCTCTTAAAAGCTGTTCCATCTGATGGGCAGTGCCAAACAACATTGTCTTGGCCGTCCTAGACACAGCAGGCTATGTTCAGCCCAGGGCTTGAAGTAAACAGGTTCACTACTCTTTCATGGGCTGCGCTGCTACGCCAATAGTTCAAGTCCCGTTGTCTTCTAGGCTCTGGAAGCATTTGCTAGTAGAGCAAAGTTTGGGTCATCAATAATCTCGGGTGTTAGCGACGTTTGGTCTGTTCGACTTGGCTTTGAAATATTAGCATATATTTCTCTCACCGTCATGCTGACGGCGCATTCTCGGTACCAATTTGTTCTATTGCCACCCACCAACCAGCTTCTTGAGTCCTAGGTTAGTGCCTGGTGGTTTAGCCGCCGGGTTTTGACCACGGAATCTGTTTGTATTGCCTTGTATATTCACGTGCGGAGATGCTGATCTTCCGTCGAGCGCCTCCCCAGCGGACAAAGCAGAAGCCAATTAAGGAAGCGGTGGAGGTGGATTGGTCATACATTAAGAAAAACCTGCACCCAATACAACAAGCCAAGCCCTGAAATGGAACCCCTAGGGAAAGCGAAAAAGAGGTCGTCCAAGAAACACCTGTCGCCGAGAACCTGGAGAGGCTGGCCCAGGATAGGGATGCCTGGAGGTCTCTCGTAGGTTGCCTATGCCCTTGGAGGAATCGCAGACGTCGAGGATGATATGTGGATGTCCCTCGTGGACGAGAAGGCTCAACAATATATTCACATGGGTCTGAATCATTTGGACTTTGAACTTTCCTCCCCGATTTTTTCGACTGTGCTCACGTCATCTAAAACGATCGCTTTATCAGCCCATTCATCCATCCATCAATCTGGCTTGCTTGCGCAAAAGTATAACTAGAGACATATGGATGTCCAAAGTTATGCGCGACATCCCATTTGGCACTCTTGGCCAGATATAACAATAAGGTTTATGATTGTTCACTTGAACACCTAAATATTGTAGAGCCTGCTTAAATCACAACTTGTAATGCTGTAGAGTGTAGATGGGCGGGTGTGATTTAGTTAAAGAAAATGTAGTGAAGGGTTTTAGTATGTTCAACCAAGACATATTGAAATGGATTTAAAGAAAGTACAGTGGTACCTCAGGTTTCGAATAAAATCTCCTAAATGTATTTGTCATGGGTAACGAACATTGCCTCTGTTTAGAACAAAGAAAGGAAAGGGTGAGAGGGGAGGGAAAAGTTAAGCGTCTGAGACAAATTACCTTGAACAGTGGAAACGAAGTACACGCTTTATTAGATTATTTTGCCTTCCTTTCTCTGGTTTTATTGCACAGACATATAAAATATCAAAGCAAGAAACATAATCACATGAACTCTTTCTTGGAAAGAATTATTCTTTTTTAAATCCTTTATATTAACTCGTGGTGTCTGCGGCCGACCGACCGACCTTGCTTGCTTGCTTGCTTGCTTGCTTGTCGCCAAAACTTTTGATCGATTTTTAACCCACTTGCTCGCAAGATAGCGAGCTGAAATTTTGCAGGCAGTTTCGTACCGATGATAAAAACAATGTATCAAAATTTCAGATCGATCGCATGTACCGTAATTAAATTATTGATTTTTTAGATTATTTTTTTTAATCCTATGTATCATGCTATTTTTTGAGATAGAGCGTCGCGGTGCGTATTATATTGAACAACCTTTCTGTCGCGCAATAAGGTGCGTATTTTATTGACAGCTCTTTTTATAAACATATTCCTGATCGGTGCGTATTATATTAAACATGTTTTACGACACAACTTAAATTTTGTATTTCTGGATGGTCTGGCGCTGCGTATTATAATGAACATTCTTTTAGTTACTTCTCGTACATAAAGGATTTATAGTCAAAAACTTGGTTTTTTACGGGTTTTTCTTATTTCATTTTACATTTATTATAATTGGTTTGGTTTGTTTGTTTTTTTTTCTTGTTTTTTTTTGTTGTTTTTTTTTGTTTTTTTGTTTTTGTATTTTATAATGTATTGGGTTTTTTTCATTTATTTCCCTCCATTTAAAAAAACCGCCATCTTTAAATTGTATATGTATACATACATATATATATATATATATATATATATTATATATATATATATATATATATATATATGTATACATACATATATATATATATATATATATATATTATATATATATATATGTATATATATATATATATATATATATATATATATAGCGTTGTATCTTTTCTATCAATATACATGATTCCCGTTGTCTGTATGTATGGATGTAATTATAATGATGTTAGGTGGCACTGCGATCGATTTTGTTTTATAGTGCTGCACCAAAAATAACACTTTTCGAACGTTCCGCATAAAATTGTTCAATATGATAATAAATTAATCAAATAAAAATAATTAAAATAAATGAAAGTTCTGTAGTACGTTATTTTTTAATCTCATGTGTATTTATTTTGAAAACGTTCGTCATTTTTCACGGGTGATACACTAGTATATACATATTAGACACATTTGTTGTCTGTCTGTCTGATTGTCTGTTCCCTAATAACTCAAGATCCAGACAATCAAATAACGTGACATTTGGTACACGTACACAAAATTACATGGGGAAGCTTCTTAAACAGGTTTCGTTCCATATATATAAGATACTGGGGGCCGGGGGCCAGAAATGTAGTTTTTTCCTTAAATGAGCTTTATAAAACCTAAAAATAAAATATTATCCTATTTCCCGTGTAGGTAGAAGCATGAAACTTTCGGTGGTTGTTAAGTATCATTTTGTGATGGTAACAAGTAAATATATATATATAAATTATCACTTACTGGGGACCGGGGGACCAAATGTTGTTGTTTTTTTCTTATATCTAAAACTGACTCAACACTAATTCTTCAACTTCCCGTGAAGGTAGAATTATGAAACTTTTGGGAACTTGCTGAATACACTCTTATGACGATAATTGTTGAAAAAGAATTTTAAAATTTTCACTCATGGGTGGCCGGGGGCCCAACGCCGTTTTTTTCCTTATATCGGAAATATAAAACTGAATCAACACTATTTCCTCATCTTTATTTGTAGGTAGAAGCATGAACTTTGGAAAGTTGTTGAGTACCCTCCCGCGATGGTAACAGTCGAAAAAATTATAAAATTATCACTAACTGGGGGGCCGGGGGCCCAAATGTAGCTTTTTTGTTAACCTATATAAAACATACTCATCATTAAATAGCTAACTTCCCGTGTAGGTAGGAGCGTGAAACTTTAGGAAGTTGTTGAGTACCCTCCCGCAATGGTAGCAGACGGAAAAAAAATAATTATCAGCTCGATAGGATCACGGGAAGTGTGTCATTTTTTACTTTTCGTTTTTGTTTTTTTCTGCGGGACCACGACTGGCAGACAAGACCTAGCCTACTCCAGCCAAAAATATTTATAGTATTTTTTAAATGTTTCTGCGAAAGTATTAAAATAAGAATACTTCGCGGAGTATCTAAAAATAAAACGTCCATACCTGCCTGTCATTTTCATTGGATTCTATTTAAAGTACAGCAAAGTGAGCTTCGCGGATATTTAGCAAAAACGGTATTAAGTGCTAACAGGTTATTACAAAGACTTCTATTTTCAGCACGTTATTTGGTACACGTACACAAAATTACACGGGGAAGGTTCTTAAACGGGTTTAGTTCCATCCCAACCTCACTCTGGCCTCCTCCAGCCAAAATTAGTGCTCCATGTGCCTGTTCTGAGCCGTGGGTACATTTTAGAGAAAACTTTACTAAACAAAAGTTGCTCAGTGCCCCAAAAATGGGGGGGCGGATCAAGGTTACAAGGTGCTCCGATGCCTCCTTGGCCTCCGCCAACATGGGGTCCAAGGTGTCCCTCTGCATCCACATGGAGGCATTTTGGTGAAACAACAAATGTTTAGCAAGCTCTGAAGGCATTCGTTCCCTTATAACTGAAACTGTGCTTTGCCATGACAATCAAAAAGTCACAGGGCCAGTCTCTTGTATAGACTTGCAGACACCATGCTTTTCTCATGGGCAGGTGTATGTGGCCTGCTCCAGAGTGGGCAAAGAGGACAAAATATTTGTACACACTCCATATCGAACTGCTAAAAATGTTGACTGTCACATTGCTTTAAGATAAATGTACCCTTTTATTGCATGCAAATGAACAGTTTTGTACGCTTCTACAGAAAACCTTATTTTAAACCCGGGAAAAAGCCGGGCACTTGCCCCTAGTATTAAATAAATCTAGCAAATAATTTCACCACTTAACCATCATAACTAGTTACCGAAGGCGATGTATCAACTTTATTAAAAGGATCACTATGCCGATACGAATTTTTTTTTAATTTAATTCTACAATACCAGTCCTTCTCCATTTTCAATTTGTGTCGATTTCCAGACTAACCAGAAGATTAAGCTTCGACAGTAATCGAATACCTTCAGACATGAAAGCTAGAAATTATAAGACCAACGACCAGAAATGTTTCATAATTATTTTTATGTAGCTAAAAAATATTTCTGCTAGGCACTCATAAAGTTCTTTTGTTGAGTTGCAACTTAGAATAATAAAATGTGATTGAACTCTTCGAACAGTGGTAGTATTGGTATGGAAGACATGTTTTAGTTTTTCCTTGTTGATTAAACTCCAATCGAGAAACTCATTCAATAGGAAGTGGTTCGAAACATAAAACTCAAGAATTTTTGTTTATATTACGTAATGATTATTTCAAGTCAAATATAATTACCATATTTGTAAGTGTAAGATTATTTATGAGGATCAAACAACTTCAGTTTTAGACATTTTACAAATGTTTAATTAGAATCTTTTCTCGTGAGGAAAGGAAGAAGCCATTAGTTGTGACGTCAGGTACGTCCCAGCGGAAATGTATCGCTAGTAAATCACAACATTTCCTTTGTGTAACATTAATACATCAATGTTCTCATGACAAATAGAGCCTAACTACGTGTACATCAAGTTCCATCTCTCTTACAGAGTTGCATCAAAATTTTTAAATGGCGTCTTTGAACTTTGAACACAAAAGAATATCTTTTCTTAGAAGAGCGACCCAGATAGGGATTTTTAAATAAATATTTTCACATGTATTCTCCATCAACGTTCTGAAGTTTTTATCATTACAAAATATACGATGTTTGTTTTGTGTTTCCTGTGCCATATTGGAGCAGTGTTTCATTTTTCGCTATTCTGACTGAGGCACCGATCTGTAACATGAATCCTTCTCTGGTAAGGTTTGGTTGGTGCTTATCCACTAACCTCCTCCCCTTCCCAAAAACAAAACAAAACAAAACAAAACGACTATTCACAATCAGCAGACCACTCAGATCCCCCAAAAATATTATTATGAAGAAGTGACCTCGTGGCCTGTGATCAGTAACATGTGGTTGGAACCAAACACAGTCAAGTTATGCATTCGCGGGGAAGCCTAATTGCATTATGCCAACTAATTGTTCTTTTTGTGGGCGTAAAGCAGGGGGGGGGGTGAATTATTTACATTTGAGGTATGAGACGAGCAAGATTTTGAATTGATCAGTTTTCTTCTGTCTATAAAGTAATGACTCTGTTAATGACGTGTGAATAGTAACCTGACCGCATCCGAAGTTCCAGGTTTTTTTACGAAATAAATTATCATGTTGTATTATAATAAATCGAACTATAACACACACACACATATACACACACAAAAATGGAACAGTTAAATATGTTTGAGGTATTTCTCATACATATCCCATTCTGAAGAGAACAATGTGTTGCCACTGAGTCTAGTGTATGCTGCTTTTTTTTTAGAAATAGAAATTACTTTCTGAAGTAGGTAAACAGAGTCTTAATACTGGAAAGCGCCATTATAGAATACATCAGATATATAGACTTTTCTAAGTTGAAACTTGTCGTGTAGAGAATTTGATATCAAATTTATCAATGTTAAAATTCTTAAACTGCAAAAATTGTTTGATAGAGGGAGGTGACGATTGACAATGTATTTTCTCACCATCTTTCTTTGTTACGTTTGATAAGAGATATACCATCACCTTACCTGAAACTACCCGTAGCGTTACACAGGAAAAAATAAATACCGTATATACTCGTTCTATAGCCCGTTCGTTCAGAGGCGCAACAACGACTTGGCATCGGGGCAGTTGCCAAGGACGCCGATGGCTAATCTTTCAATTTATTCAAATTTAGTGTTTTCCTAACTTTTTAATATCAATGTATCATTTGTCGAGGGCGCCAAAAAAAAATAAGCCAAGAGCGCGGAAAACCCAGTTACGCTTCTGCGTTCGTTCATTAGTCGACCCCCACCCCCCACCACTTTTGGAAGAGAAAAGTATTAAAAGTGTATAACCCGCTCGCAAGCTGCCGCAAAAAAATAAATAATAGAACAGCTTAAACGAAATGGTACTATTTTTTTTTAAACTACAAGCTAAATCGTTCATTATGATTGTTTACTTTGTATTGCTATCTTTGTCTTTGTGCTCTTTGTTAGGCAAGAGTTACCGGAATTTTAAAAAAAAATTATTTGGTAAACAGTGACGATAGCGCGTACATTAAATTTCGTTGCTGAAAACAAAATTTGTAATATTTTGTAAAACAATTTATTAAAACGTTCACAAAAATAAATAAAATGATTAAATAAGATTGTTTGATAATATATTATATAGCTTCTGGTAGAGCAATCAAATCTTGTAGAATGTAGAAAAGGATCTTGATGATCTACAATAACAACACCGATATTCAATATACATGCAGAAATACGTTAATGACCTGCTCGTAAGCCGACCCATCAACTTTTTCCCCTAGATTTTGTCCAAAAAAGGTCGGCTTGCGAACGAGTATATACGGTATGCAAGTATGACATAAAATGATAATGTCCATTGAAAAAAAATATATTTAATTTGTTTCGTTAGTGAAACAAAATCTATTAATCCTTTTTGTTTAATTAAATTAATACTTTTTGATCTTGTTTAAAAAATTATATATATATATATATATATATATATATATATATATATATATATATATATATATATATATATATATATACTAGTTTGTGCTGCGGCGCCGTGGCGCCTGTGGTGCCCCCTTTTTTTAATGGCGCCTACGGCGCCCAACCTTTTTCAAAAGCCCAACTAACTTGTCCTTGTATGATAATTATGTAATATTAAACTTTCTTAAATGTACACAAAGTATTTTATAATAGGGTTGTTTTTGTTTGTGCAAAAGCCCAAGTAACTTATCCTTGTATAATAAATACAAAATATTCCTGAAATGTACACAAAGTATGTAGATTATATAATATTTTTTTACAGTGCTAATCACCACACGATTTTTAAAGTAATTTTAGAAAGCTGCGCACCAAATTACTGCACCAAAAAATAACTATTTGAGTCAATCAGCACTGCTTTTACAACACAAAATTTTAAAAAAGCAGAGTGATGTATATAATATTTGTTCACAGTGCTAATCAACACACGATTTTTAAAGTAATTTTAGAAAGCTGCGCACCAAATTACTGCACCACAAAAATAAATATTTGAGTCAATCAGCACTGCTTACAACACAAAATGTTTAAAAAAGCAGAGTGATGTCCCTTAGCGTTAGGCATCAGTGATAATTGAGCGTAAATATATAATATATATTCTCTATACATATAAGACGCATTTGTTGTCTGTCTGTCTGTCTGTCTGTTCCCTAATAACTCAAGATCCAGACAACCAAATAACGTGAAATTTGGTACACGTACACAAAATTATACCGGAAAGTTATTAAACAGGTTTCGTTCCATATATATAAGATACTGGGGGCCGGGGGCCCAAAATGTAGTTTTTCCTTATATGAGCTATCTATATATATAAAACTCAATGTATGTATGTATGTATGTATGTATGCATGTCTGTTATAGCTGACTAAACCATTAATCCGATCACCATGAAACTTTTGGAGCCTTTTGAGTACGCTCCCGGGATGGAAATAGGCTACTTTTTTCAAAATTTAACACTCATGGGGCGCCGGGGGCCCATAATGAGAATTTTTTCTTATATGAGCTTTATAAAAATTAGTTTAGGGCTTAGCTGCTTGGAAAATGAATGGATCTTGACCAAACTAGGTACATAACAACTTTATAACCTATATTAAAGTACCATATGGAATTGAACTCCTATTGTCCGTTCCTTCGGGACCGGGGACCCAAAATCTTGTAAGCGTTAAATACGTTATTCCCGTTATGATTTACACGATCTTGAAAAGCATTGACTAATATATCTATCATGATCCATATTGAAATGAACAGGTATTTTAAAGTTAATTTCTTGCACCGATTGGGGCCCTTAATGTTGTTTTTGCTAATCTTATTCTATATATATAAAAATCAATGTATGTATGTATGTATGTGTATGATGTGTGTATGCATGTCTGTTATAGCTGACTAAACCATTCATCCGATCGCCATGAAACTTTTGGAGACTTTTGAGTACGCTCCCGGGATGGAAATAGGCAACTTTTTTTGCAAAATTTAACACTCATGGGGCGCGGGGGCCCATAATAGATATTTTTTCTTATATGAGCTATATAAAAATAATTAGGTAAATTGATGGATCTTAACCAAACTTTGTATATAAAAACTTGGTAGCCAATATTGAAATACTAAAGCGCACTAATTTCCTAATGTTCATTTGTTTGGGGCTGGGGGCCCAAAATGTATTTTTTTCATAAACATTTAAGATTTTATTCCCCATTCAATTATTAAAGATCCAGATAAATATAGAGAAATATATCCGCTATGAAATTGATTGAAATAAACAGGTGTTTTGAACTTGACATCTTGCACTATTTGGGCCCTGGGGCCCTTAATGTCGTTTTTTGCTTATATGAGCTATATAAAAATTAGTTTATGTGATAGCTACTGAGTAAATGAATGGATCTTAACCAAACTTTGTATATAAAAACTTGGTAGCCCATATTAAAATAAAAAGGGCATTGCATGTCTAATATCCAATTGTTCAGGGCTGGGGGCCCCAATTGTCTTTTTTTCTAATATGTTTGAGATATTATTTGCCATTCTATTTTTAACGATCTTGAGAAATATATCCATGATGAAACTGAATTTAAATGAACAGGTTTTCAAAATGTACACCTTGAACCGAATGGGCTCGGGGGCCCCTTAATATATTTTTTTCTTTATATTAGCTATATAAAAAATATTGTAAGTGTTAAAAAATGAGAAAATAACTGGATTTTGACTAAAATCTGTATATAAAAACTTAAGAGCCTATATTAAATTACTATAGAGCACTAATTTCCTAATGTTCATTTCTTTGGGGCTGGGGGCCCTAAATTTGTTTTTACTAAACTTTTAGTATACATGTATTGCATTCCCCATTCAATTTTACACGATATTGAGCAAAATAGATAAATATATTTATATATTTGTAATGAAAATGAACAGATTTTCGAACGTCATATGTTAAACTGATGGGCCCGGTGACCCTTAAAGTAATTTCTTTTTTATCTATATGTATTCCTTTTTACTGAGATCGTTGCAACGCACGACGGGTCTGCTAGTATAAAATAAAAATTATTGAAAATTAAGACGTAAAATAATGACGCAAAATAATAAACATTTTGGTGTCGAGATTAACAAGAAGGCGACTATCGCCATAAAATAATTGTTTTGTTGTTGTTGCTTTATTGTTGTTGCTTTTGTTGTTGTAGTTGTTGTTTTGTTGTTGTTGCTTTGTTGTTGTTGGTTTTGTTGTTGTTGTTGTAGTTGTTGTTTTGTTGTTTTTTGTTGTTGTTGTTTTTGTTGTTGTTTTGTTTTTATTGTTGTTGTTGTTGCAGTTGTTGTTGTTGCTGTTGTTGTTTTTGTGTTGTTTTTGCTGTTGTTGTTGTTGTTGTCCACATCCCTTGCCCTGTGACGACAATGTCCTTCATGTTGTTGTTGCTTTGTTGTTGTTGTTGTTGTAGTTGTTGTTTTGTTGTTGTTTTGTTTTTGTTGTTTTGTTGTTGTTTTTGTTGTTGTTTTGTTTTTGTTGTTTTGTTGTTGTTTTTGTTGCTGTTGTTGTTAAACCCGGGAAAGCCGGGTACTTGCCCCTAGTATATATATATTATATATGATACTGACACATCAGAATACTCATGTAATAATAAAAAAAACCTAATATTGACATTCATGCGAAACAAATTTTAGAATGATTCTTAAATTACTTCAACAATATCCAATATAATATGAAAATATCTTACTTTTCTAAAACATTACAAATAAAAAAGACAATATTTAACATGATCATAGCAAAATCAATAATTACAAAACAAAAAATAACTGTGAAATATTATCTGGCGTTACGAAAAAAACTAAAAATTTCGAGAAATAACAAACATCAATAAAAACAAGAATCATTAAATAAACTACACTAATTATTAACTTTTTTAAGAGCCATGATTCCAATCATGAATCTCATACTTTCACAAAATGTTTGTTTCTCTAAAAAAAAAGCGTGTATATTCTATGCAGCAAAATTCAGATCAATTATCTCTCTTCTTTTTGGTTTTGTAGCAGACGTCCAACAGTTTTATTTTCTTTCCTTCCTTGACGATTGTTCACCAGCCCAAGGGCCACTTTAAACAAAATGTAGCAATCAATTTTTCCTTAAGATTTCATTATGCATCGTTAAATTCCCCCAACATAATTTTTATAACCATATGTTTGTTTCGTTGTTTTTGTTTTGTTTTGTTTGTTTTAATCCTAAATTATTTTCATTTTGTTTCGAATAATGGTACGCTTCACGCACAGCTCAGTGCTTCTCAAACTTTTTATTGATACTTTCGATTTTCTAGGGGTTTTTGTTTTGTTGTCGGTGTAGAAAGTTTTAATGCATAATCGGATGTATGAGCCTTTATTTTATGTACAAGTTTAATTCAGACCAGCCGCACCATCGAGACCAAATGCAGGTCTTCCGCTTCAATAACCAGACCCTCCTCCCTCCATTCACTCTGTATAATTTCCTTTCAATCCCAACGCTTTGACCGACTAGTTATTCTCTCACCTAATAACCCATTCTGAGCTACTCCACAAAGACGACATCCACTATCCTCGCCATATCCCACTAGGCAGCGGCAACCGATAGGTGCTGTAAGTGGCGACACAGGACTTGTTTGCCAACAGCTTGAGCTTGTAAAACTTGGGTGACAAATGGGAGCGAGGTTGCTCCCCCTGGTGTTTAAGTAGCTGTTCAATGAGTTATCTTCCCCTTGTATCTAAACCACTTCTGGTCGCGCTGATGGTGGGAGTTCAAGCCACACAGTGCACTCAGCTAACAAGACCGGCGAGAGGGGGGGGTTGGAGAAGTCGTTTAAAATGGGTTTTATTGACTCGAGTTAACGTTTTTAATAAGTGATTAATCTGAAACATGTGGGGAGGGGGGGGGGTCTGAATAAAAATCTCGTGCTACAAATAACTCCAAAGTCAAATGGTGTCATTCTGTGCACACATGCAATCTGATGTTAATTCCTTTTAAAGCCAGAGAACTGAACAATTAAAACTGTTGTTTTTTTTTAAATTTTTGCAGACTTATTTATTAAATTTTCACGATCGATTCCACCTAGAACTTCTTGATCAAACGAGCAGAAGATAAGGGGCCCTAAAATCCCCAAATTTACCATTATTTATTAATGAAACAATCAGTCGCCGTAGATTGACCCTTATCTCCTGCTTTACCCGGATTTTTCCGCATTTCTAACCAAGCACTACATCTTCTTGTCACAGGTGGTTCGGTTTTTTATTCCTGATGGTACATTTTTGTGTGGAGGGACAGGAAATGGGCTACAGTGTTAGGATGTTTTAGAACCCAATGCAGGGTTTAAGATATATATATATATATATATATATATAAATTGCACTGAATTATTCTCAAGTCCATGTTTAAAGATTGATTTAACAGAACTGAAATACTTTTTTTTTAACTATTGGAAAATAACTTTTTATTAACACGGTGCTGGGTAGTTCGGGTGCTGTTCGATTAAATGGATGCCACAAACAACATTTGAGCTTAGTAGTTCTGGTAGCGTAATGGTTAGCTCAAGAAACTTATGAAGCCTTGTCATCGGATATAAATCAGCATGAAAATCGAATGTGATGCGGTACCACGGTGCAGAAAGTGGTCCTTTGGTAGGTAGGTGGCTGAATAGGCGATCATTTTACGTGTAAACATGGACATGAGTGAAACGTGGATACATTTTATGGCAATTCAATTATGGCGGGGGTGTGGTTGATTTTTTTTGGGGGGGTTGACAAAAAAAAATATACCAAAATACAAACAGCTATTTTTTTTATTTGCATAAGGATTATTTATAATGAAATGGTCATTCGTGTTGTAAAGCGCTAAGGAATAATCCTAAATTTGAGCATCCGCTTTTAAATAAACATAACTCATTTTTATTAAAAAATTTAAAAAAACAGATAAGCTTTTTTTTATTTTGACATAACATCCAACAATTTTGTAATCATACAGCTACTTTGCCGACCTCATGACGTATGAGCGTGCAAGAGAACTCAGATATGACGCATGGATGTGGCTCCCTCTAGTAGGAAGAGTGCACCTTGTGGACCACGCTTACGAGTTAGTTACGTGATGATCTGGGATGAAAAATCTAAAATTGTTAGGCGTGCAAACAGCGAAATTCGACATTAAAAAATCTGCTCGTTCATTATCTGCATCCTCGGACCTTGGTGATTTCCAATAGGCGGGACTATGACGTCAGAGTAGGCAAGAACAAGAGGGTGTAGCTGATCAAATGTGCAACTCACCTTCACGTTAATCTAAATCTAACACGTCATGGCCATTAGTTCTAATCGTTGACGCTAATTGAGCTATTAGCTACTTGGTTTATTTTTTTATTTTTTTGTTATTCGTTTAAAGAGCGGAAGATTTAAAAAATGGTGCTATAAAAACTGGAGAAATCTGGAAAAAGGCTGACTCCTATTCACACAAAAAATCTGACTCCTATCCACACAAAAAAGAGGTCAAAGCACTGTACATCCCAATGGAGTAAACATTTCCTGGCGTTAATAGAGAGTAATTTAAAAAAACGTAAAAAAAGAATTTTTTGACTATAAATCCGTTATGTATGAGACGTAACTAAAAGAATTTTCATTATAATACGCAGCGCAAGACAATCCAAAAATACAAATTTGTAGTTGTGTCGTAAAACATGTTTAATATAATGCGCACCGACAAGCAATCACGAGTTAATATAAAGGACTAGAAATGTCAGCCCACTCCTGATAAATGTTGTGCTTACTCATGGAATGCAACTTTTCAGTTGGTCAGAAATATACTTATGAAAAATGTAATTCTCTAATTCTGAGACAATTTTACCCAATAATAAATGGAGCTTTGAAACGTAACAAACGATTTGAAAAGGGCATTATTTTAATTTAAAATCCTGCAAACAAACATTTCTCATTGCTATAGATTCAACGTATCAAGAGATTACATTCGGAATGAAACTCATGTAGCTTTTAATACGCTGATAGAACTGAAGGAAGAAGGTAAAATGAATGAATAAAAAACCAAATTAAAATACATCAAACTTATTTTTATAATTTTTTCACTTTGTCCCCTTCATCAAAACGGTCCCATTTAGCGATGGATTCCAAAATCTTATATGTTGCTGTTTCACCAAGGCATTCAATTCTTTGTTGATTTCCGTTTTCAGATAAGACATTATATTTTGTAAAGTATATCATTAAGCTCACTTTTTGTCTTTCCAGGCTCCCTTTTTTCCCTGTTTTTTTTCTGGAAATTAGATAATTTATTTGCCAAGTATATTTAATATTGATCCATTCGCTTAAAAACGTATATGAAACGAAGATATACATTTTTTGAAAAAAAAATATTTTGGAATCCTGGAAAGTAATGAGTGGACATATTCAATTCCCATTGAGGTAAAAATTCAAATTAGTTATCAGGTTCATGTTAACTTAAGTTTAGTATAGATATATCCATTGATCCAGTAGTCAAATATTATACTGTAATAATTTAGCTGATATAAGAAAAGGCAATTTTTACTCAACATTACTTTTAGATCAGAGTTCAGTCGTGCTTAATTTATTATAGTATGAGTCTGAAAATGTACAGACTTTTATGCAAATGGGAAGTTGGACCATTAGTGATTGGGTGCTTAGGCTTTTATTAGTATAGAAAAGGGGAGGGCACTAAATGAAGTTAATCAAGAGAAATAAAAAAAATATTAAGAAAGTCTCTCATTCTTTATAAACTTTAAACACAATTTTTTAGAGTGGATATATTTTTATAATGTTATGCATATATATCAGAAATTTTAAAAATTGTTATAAGAAAAAAAAATTCAACTTCTAATGTTCATTACTAATGAGTTGATTTCACGTAGAGAATTGCTTTTCTCATGAAACTCACTTTCAATTTTAAGGGTACTAAATAAAGTTAACTGCCAGTTGTTGTTTTTTTAAATTGACGACAACTGCCGTCACGTAAAAAATTTATTTTATTTATGACCCCACATCGTTAAACTATTCAAAGTAATGAAATATTTGTAACAGCAGCTATAACTTAAGGAACTACGCTCCCACCTTCTCTCTAAAAGGCAATAGCTGCTTATACTAAAGAGCTAATAAGGGGCCGTCCATAAAGTACGTCACGCTATTTTTGACCATTTTTAACTCTGTCACAAAATGTCACAAATCTGGGACCCCCTCCCCCCCTAAAGTACGTCACACTTTCGAAAAAAAAATTGTTTTTAATTAATAAAATAATTAAAATTTAATGTAAAACACCGTGACGTCACACATGGCCGGAACCCCCCCCCTCCCTGTCACAAACTGTCACACTTTCTTACACCCCCTCCCCCCACTGCAGCGTGACGTACTTTATGGACGGCCCCTAAAGTAAATTATAAATGTTGTAAATGTAATGAAGTTTCCTAAAGAATTTAAAGAAACTAACTCAATCTTATTTAAAAAGCTTGCAATAAAATTTGCGCACCATTTTTAGTCAATGAAAGTTAATTTAAGGGCGGGCGCTAAAATGAAATCTTGTAATGAAATACTGCTCCAAAAATAAATTGTATACTTTTTGATAGTCTTTATTAATTAGTGTTTTAATATGGAAATGATATATAATTCTTTTATATATTTGTCTCTATGTTATACGATTTAAATTTACGGCTTTTATGTGATAGGTATAATTTTAAAAATGAATTCAAGTATGTTTTGGATCATGTTTCCCGATGGGACATCATAGTTTGTAAATTATATTTCAAACACCAGATTTAGTTTCTGAAAAATAAATAAATTATTTACGAAATTGAAAAAAAAAGATGATATGTTTGACTAAACATCTATTTTTAAAATGGCTTTTGTTATTCCGCTACAGCGTAATGACCATGGCATATTCAATTCGCCGCCCAACTTAATTAATTGCTTATAGGTTCACTTGTATTGAGTTTAATATACTTCTGTTTATAAGTCCGGTAGAAAGGTTTAAATTGTAAATTTATAGAGCTTATGTAATAAAAAAAAACACAGCATTGGTCGTAGGCTTTTATATGCATGTAATAATCATTGATGATTAACTTTAATAATTAAATTTAAGGGATTGAGCAAGTAAAATAAGCAAGAAAATTAATAAAGAACACGCAACAAATTTTAAGAAAAACAAAACGTATAGTTCCTCTAAATTACGATTAAGCTTTTTTGACTTGGGCAATTTCTTTCCACATAAAATACCCTCACATAATTAGTATTTGTTTAAATTAAAATTTGAGTTATTAGAAACAACATAATAAAACTCTTAATTTAAAAATAAATACCATTCATCGTGTGACAAATGTAATGAAATAGTTTTAACAGATCTATAATATAAAGAAAGTATTTGTATAAAAGGCCACTGTTTTGTACCGCAAGGCCAAAACAAATATGAATGTTATTATAATAAAATTACACTGCTCAATTTAAGATGCGTACACGAAAAGGTGCGCACCGTAATTTGACAATAAAAGATTTTTGAAAGCGCACAGCTCAAAAATAAAGTATTGTAAAAAAATAACGCACCAAAATGAACTCGTTTTGAATGCCCGCATGAAGCTGTTCAATATCGAAATGAGAATTTATTTTGTCTTTATTTGGCTCTACATTTTCTGATTATGGGCCCCCTTACCCTAGGGGTGGTCACCTGGGGTTGAAACATAGCCTACGACCTGTCTAGGGTCGAATGAGAGCCCCATGCAAAATTTCAGCATCCTGGGTTCCAACGGTGTGGAATTCCATTGGTAACAAACAAACACAAACAAACACACAAACTTTCATCTTTATATATTAGATTTAAAAAGAATTTATGTATTGAAGATTGGGAAAGAAGGACTACAAACAACCAAGTACCTTGTAATGCCAGTCGTCCCGTTTATTCATGTTTAGTGAAATAAGCTCCCTACAATTATTAAAGCCCCCATTGCAGTAACTTGTAGTTCATATACGGAACCAAACACAATCCTTGTGTATCTTTTCTTTTCTTTTTTTTTAAAATATGTGTGTGTTGAGTGTGAAACAGATCAGGTAACCTGGAAACAGAACCTGTAAGTCACTTCATATCTTAGTATTTATCATTATTTATTAATCAATTTAAAGGACACCAAACTGAAATAAAAGTGACGGGACAAAAATTCAGTACAATAAGGGCAGCCTTTGAATGCACAGCCCTTAAGTTAAACTATAAATGCAGTGCTCTATTGGATCATTATTTGTGCTTAGCTTCATTGTCCTTAACCCTCGAGACACTATAAAAAAAATGTTTCCTTTATCTCCTTCTGCAGCGTGCTGTTTTTTTTCCTTGTTCTTTCTGTGAGAGTTTAAGCTGGTGCGCCACGCAATAAAGATTAAATTAGTCTAACACGCTATCCAAGGTGTGAAATAGCTGACGTTTTAGCAATTCTAAGGATCAATTCGATTTGAAACAAAGCAAACTCGCCCCACTCCCAACTATTTTTTTTAAATCGCCGAGTAATTTTCTCTTATAAAGCCATAGAGCCCAAACGTTCTCTTTTATATATATTTCGAAACAAAGCTAAATGATGAAATACGTTTATGAATATGTTGTAACCGACATGTACACTATTGACCTAAATTTTCTGGGTTTTTTAAAAATAAAATTGCATAACATGTACATATGTAACAATTTTAACAAAATTAGTTTCACTTACAATACTTTAAATCTAATGTGGAATATTAAATGGAGAGTTTGAAATATGCTCTAGCTTTGAATCGGAAGTATGTTCTCAAAGTGTAAAAGCTTAAAAGATATCCCGTGATAACAAGTCCATTAACGTTACTGATTTCTCCCATGTTTAACAATTATTTTGTACGTATCATACGTTGCTGCCACACCCGAGAAAAGGGGCCGTCCATAAAGTACGTCACGCTCCAGAGGGGGGAGGGGGTGTAAGAAGGTGTGACAGTTTGTGACAGAGGGACCATGTGTGACGTCACGGTGTTTTATATTAAATTTTAATTATTTTGTTAATAAAAAACAACATTTTTGTTCGAAAGTGTGACGTACTTAAGGGGGGGGGGAGGTTCCAAGATTTGTGACAGTTTGTGACAGGGGGGAGGGGGTAAAAATGGTCAAAAATAGCGTGACGTACTTTATGGACGTCCCCAAACGTAAGAAACAAACGCGATTTGCCACGGTTGTCTTTCTGAAGCATCATTAAAAATTTGTCGGTCTGTCTTACAGCACCTCCTATTTCCTACTGCTCAAACACACGAATTGAATTTAGGGTGTCAGACAGCCGCGGGCTGTATCTAGAGCTTACGACGCTCACGCTCTATTATAATTTGTTTTTTTAAGTGTCACCTTTGTTCTCAAATTTCCGTTGACATAATTAAACGGCCCCTAATCCACTTCCAGCATTGGATGTATTATACTTTCGGGGCAGGAGAAAATATAGAAAGATTGATTACAACATCTTTTTGTATTCTTTCTTTGGAGATGTCCTCCGTATCTAATACTCTTTCCGAATTTTCATTACCCCGATCATTACATTATGCTTATAATAGTATGCATGTGTAGGTATCTATCTATCTATCTATATATATAATTCTCTTCGTTGGACCCTGCGAGGCAACAAGAAGCTGCATGTGCAACAGATACTAATTTTAGAAAGCAGTGCACCAAATCACTGGACCAATGCATCAAAAGGTGTGCAAATTAAATATGCGCTGTAAAAAAAATTATATGACGTCATTGTTTTCGCTGATATTTTAATTTTGTAAAAAGGGAACTATGTAAAAAGAGGATTTGATGATATTTAATTATAACATCAAAAAACAAAGGGGGCGCCATAGGCGCCCTACAACCCCTACTATAAAATACTTTGTGTGCATTTCAGAAAGTTTAATATTTCGTATTGATCAAACAAAGACAAGTTAGTTGGGCTTTTGAAAAAGGTCGGCGCCGTAGGCGCCCTAAAAAAATGCATTAAAGGGGTAAATGAACTCTCCGCTGGGCGTCTAGTATTTTTATATTATGCTAGAGTATTCGCGTGAATTGTATTTTTGTGCATACGTTATCTTATCTTATCTGTTTACAGACGCTCCTTCTATACAGAAGATTATTGCGTCCTACGCTTATCTATGGTTTGTGTTTAGTCCTGCATTTCTATTAGAGATTTAAATGTTGATAAAGTGTTGGTTTTCCTGGATTCTTCAGGCAACCCATTTACACGCCCGAATTCTGGACGGGAAGAAGGAAAACTTGTATGTGTTTGTTATTGCATACGGAATAAGAAAGGTGTTTTTATCCTTATGTCTATCTGAGGGTTGTATTAAGTTATCTTTGTGTTGTATTTCTAAATTAGAATTAATTGCTTTATGTATGATTACTACTTTGCTTTTGGTTCTTCTATCCTCTAGTGTTTCAAGGTTTAATGATTTAACTAATGTTGATATTCTTGTCAGTTTCGAATATTCTCCAGTAATGAATCTGGCAGCTCTTTTTTGAATTTGTTCTAGTTTATCAATGTTTTCTTTGGTGGATGGGTCCCATACAGAAGATGCATATTCTAGTACAGGTCTCACCAAAGTGAGGTAGCATTTTAGTTTTATATATCTATTACATTTGTTAAAGTTTCTTTTTATAAAGCCTAAGGTTTTGTTTGATTTTTTAATAACTTCATTGACATGGGGATTCCATGATAGTTTCTCATTTATTAAGACTCCTAAGTATTTTGCATCTTTAGTTTGGGTCAGTTCTTTTCCATGAATGTAATATTTTGAATTTATTTGTTTCTTTTTCTTTGTTACTCTTAACAGTTGACACTTTTCTTGGTGGAAAGACATACTCCAGTTAGTTTCCCATTTTATCAATTCATCTAAGTCTTTTTGTAAAATTTTGCTGTCTTGTTCTGATTTAATTGTTCTATAGATTATACAATCATCAGCAAATAACCTAACTACGTTAGTTGTATTTATTTGTTATTATGGTGTATAAATGCTACTAAATTTCTCTGTTTCGATGTATGGTCGATTCTCTCGGGATGATAAAAAATATCGCACAAGTCGGGTTGTACTACTTTAAACTAAAATGGTTTCAAACAGAATAAAATGTGTGGATTTTTATATGACCTTTTAACAGCATATTTAAATTGAAAGTACATGTAGCCCATCCCTGGTACCTGGTACCGTTCCCCGGACCAAGAGTCACAAACGACGGCCAGCGGGCCTGATCTGGCCCATGATGTCAGCTCATCAGCAGTCCCCGCCCGAAGGTTATTGAAATATTAATTGTATTTTATTATTATTATTATTATTTTGGACGCGGTGGTCTAGCGGTAGCGCGCTGGACTGCCGAACCGAGGTAGACACGGGTTCTATTCTTGGTGCTGGCAAGGTCCCCGGGGCATTGTGCTGGCCACGCATTCCCTTGCTCGTTAGTGGTGGCTAAATAAAACTTGTAAACGCTACTTCACATGCACCATAGTCCGTCATGGACTGGAAATGGGGTTATTATTTTTGACAAAACATGCATAAGACAAGACATTGTTCAACAATTACAATTTAAAATAAATAAAAATAATGTGTAAAATAAAATTACATCTCCAAATTAGTTGGGATATCGTAGCTGTTAAATACCTTTTTCGATGTTAGATCATGTATTTAGATTTTCTGTAGTTGTTTTGTTGTTGTTGTTTGTTTTTTTTGGTAATATTTGCAAATTGAGAGCTAAACAATGTACTTTATTGGCTTATAATAATAATAATAATAAATTGATTATTTATATAGCGCTGTATCCCAGTAAGGAACTGGGCTCACAGCGCTTTACATGAAAAAAATAACATACTTATAAGTATTAAATTAACTTTCATATCACAACAAACACAAAAAATTACAATACATTATACATAAGCTACGTTAATCATTTACAAGAAATGCTGTTTCATCAATTTTAAAAATAAGTTATGAAAAGATGTGTCTTATGATATTTCGGCATTCATTCTTACGTTATCATGGTTTTCACATTACCAGGGCCGGGCCCTATGCGGCTTAGTATGCAAAACGGATTGCGTGGGGCACAGTTTGGGTAGGAATAAGGAATTAATGAGGATACTAAGTGAAAATTAAGATAGGCGGAGCCAATGAAAGCGTGTGGCCCAACGGCCGCATAGGTTGCAGTGGCCTAAGATTGGCCCTACATAGAAGCACTCACAAAAAAACAAATATTTCCTGTCAGAACTATTCAGGCGCTCCGGAGGTATAGGTATCTACCTTTTTTAAGCAATCCATCATCATATATATTTACGCTCAATTATGTAGCCTAACGCTAAGGGACATCACTCTGCTTTTTTAAAAATTGGATAATCATTTTGGTTTCCAGATTAACATTAAACACCCTCCACACTATATAAAATATAAAAGCCCAAGTCACCGGTTGGATGTGGAACACTGAGGAACGATGTACAACAGTCTATAGCAGTTAAAAAATCGTGTGGTGATTAGCACTGTAAAAATATTTAACATGACGTCATTATATTTAGAAAAAGGTGAGCATCAAAAGGTGTGCAAATTAATTACAAATTAAAGACGCGCTGTAAAAAATATATATTATATGACGTCATTCTTTTAGCTTATATCTTAATTTTGGAAAAGGGAACGATGTAAAAATAGGATTTCAGGATTTATAATTATAAAATACTTTGTGCACATTTCAGGAAGTTTAATATGTCGTATTTATTTATTATAAGTTACTTGGGGTTTTGACAAAAACAACCCCTAGTTATTAATAATTAAACAATTTCATGCGGACGTTCGATAAGAGGTATTTTTGGTGCAGTAATTTGGTGCGCTGCTTTCTAAAATTACTTTAAAAATCGTGTGGTGATTAGCACTGTAAAAAATATTATATAGATCTACATACTTTGTGTACATTTCAGGAATATTTCGTATTTATCATTCAAGGATACGTTACTTAAGCTTTTGCAATAAAATAAAACAAAAAAACCTCTATTATAAAATACTTTGTGTACATTTAAGAACGTTTAATATTACGTATTTATCATACAAGGACAAGTTAGTTGGGCTTTTGAAAAAGGTGGGCGCCGTAGGTGCGCTTAAAGAAGGGGGCGCCGTATGCGCCACGGCGCCGCAGCACAAACTATTTTTATAAGAATTAAATACATAGCAAGTTTTCTTAGTTTGACTTAAATGTTTTGTCATCTAAAAAAAAACTCCTGAAACGAAATAGATTTTTTATTGAGCAAACCAGAGCAGATTCCACAGTTGTCAGATCTTACCTGACGGGCAAAGTTGTCATTTATTAAAAGGGGGAGGGGGAGGATGAAATCACATCCCACATGAATGAACTGAACTTGGAACGTAAGAAGAAAAGATAACCGCGGTTTTTTTTTCATTTCTATTGAATCATTAGAGAAACTCGGAGGAAGCTGTCATTGTTGGAAGCCCAAAATCGCAAAAGATGTCAGCCTAGATTACCCGGAAAAAAAAACATGACTTAAAGCATTTGTAGAATATCTTTCGGTTTTTGGCTGAATTGAGAGTGGTATTCGCCTGTTACGGAATCTGTTTGATTTTAACCTCGATGACGTGCCTCTCCAACTACATGTGGAGCTCACTCATCTGCAGGCCAATTATGACTTGTTTAAAGAGAAACGTGGAGACGTAAACTTGTTGAATTTTACTAGTGCGTTGTAACGTTGAGATTGCGTAACTAAAAAAATGCACTGCGTGTATGGCAGTAGTGTCTTAGAGCTCATTGCTACAAAATTAATTTTAAAAAATTTAAGAGAACACATCGAAAGTGATGACAGATGAACATTTAAAATCAATGGTCTTGACCTGACGTAGCCGAAGGCGTCACTAGGATTTGTGTAACCCAGTGCATTAGCACATGTCACCCCCTCTCGACTTACCCCATAGACCCTCCTCCGAGTCTGCCAGTTCCAAATAAAGGGAACATGCAGAATTTTACTTTTTAAATCCCTTATATTAACTTCACCGCCGTCTCTCTCTGTCTCTCTGTCTTGGGCGGGCACCGCGGAAAAACAAAAGTAAAAAATGACCCACTTCCCGTAAAGGCATCGAGCTGAAATTTGGCACACGGACCCGTGTCACCTAACAATGCATCGTATCAAAAATTCAGATCGATCGAACGTACCGTAATTAAGTTAATGCATTTTTAGTTTTTCTATATAAACTATATGGAGTGGTCGCTATCGTTTACATTTTACGGGTCCCTTGACTTCACCCCAGCCATAGGTGAACACATCTCGTGTTTTAACCAGGTGTACCGGCGTGCTTTTGTTTACATTTTGCGTGTCACGCTGAGCTCGGTCCAGCGATCGGTGACAAGACCTTTCCCCTCTCCCCCCATCCCCCCCGGGTTAAAAGCAAATGGGAGTTAAGACAGATTCAGTCTGTAAATATTTGTCGCGTTTGAACATAATCAATACTTTTAGCTATGTCTCATATATAAGGGATTTATAGTCAAAAACTTTGTTTTTACGGGGTTTGTTTTATTAAATCCCTTATATTAACTTCACCGCCGTCTCTGTCTATCTGTCTCTGTCTGTCTTGGGCGGGCACCGCGAAAAACAGAAGTCAAAAATGACCCACTTCCCGTCATGCCATCGAGCTGAAATTCGGCACACGGACCCATGTCACCTAACAATGCATCGTATTAAAATTTCAGATCGATCAAACGTACAGTAATTAAATTAATGCATTTTTAGTTTATCTATATAAACTATACGTAGCGGTCGCTATTGTTTACATTTTATGGGTTCACTTGACTTCACGCCAGCCACCGGGTGAACACATCTCGTGTTTTAACCAGGTAAACCACCTGGAGTTGAGTTAACGCGTTGACGCTCATCCATCCATGTCCACACCCCCTCCCCCCTCTCCCCAGTTTTAAAGCCAGGGGAGATAATGTCGGTTTCAGTCTGTAAATGTTTGTCGCGTTTGCACATAATCAATACTTTTAGTTATGTCTCATATATAAGGGATTTATAGTCAAAAACTTTGTTTTTACGGGGTTGTTTTATTTTTAAATCCCTTATATTAACTTCGCGGTCGTCTCTGTCGTCATCTCATCATCTCTGTCTGTCTTGGGCTCGGCGGGCGGAAAAACAGAAGTCAAAAATGACCCACTTTCCATGATCTGATCGAACTGAAATTTGGCACACGGACCCGTCTAACCTAACAATGCATCGTATCAAAATTTCAGATCGATTGAACGTACCGTAATTAAATTAATGCATTTTTAGTTTATCCTTATATGAGGTATGTAATTTAAATTCACTGTTTGTTATTGTTTTTTTCTCCCACTTCCACGTGAATTTGAGTTGACGCCGACCGTCGTGTTGACGCCGACCGTCGTGCCGACACCCCCTCACATCCCACCCCCATTTATTAAAGACAAGGGACATCACTCGGTGTCAGTCTGTAAATGTTTGAAAATAATCAATACTGTTAGTTATGTCTCATATATAAGGGATTTATAGTCAAAAACTTTGTTTTTACGGGTTTGTTTTATTAAATCCCTTAGATTAACTTCACCGCCGTCTCTGTCGTCATCTCATCATCTCATGGGCGGGCGGGCGGAAAAGCAAAAGTCAAAAATGACGCACTTCCCGTGATCCGATCAAGCTGAAATTTGGTACACGGACCTGTCTCACCTAACAATGCATCGTATCAAAATTTCAGATCCATCGAACGTACCGTAATTAAATTAATGCATTTTTTAGTTTATCCTCACATGAGGTATGTAATTTAAATTCACGGTTTGTTAATGTTTTTTTCCACGTGAGTTTGAGTTGACGCT
>CALYLW010000433.1:228130-440630 GCA_944989445.1 Ampullaceana balthica
GCTGGAGCAGGGATATTGTGAAGAAATCTAATCTTAGCTTCGAGTTTAGGAACGTTACATTTTAAAATAAATGTTACCATTAATGCGTCTTACGTTATGATATCAGTCAAGAGCAAGCGACGCTTTCATATTGATTTTGGGCATGATTTATCTTGTGTTCATTGAACTCACTATCCTTCAACTAATTCCAGTGAACAATATTGTATAGTAGTACAGCCATCCCCATACACACTACTCTAACTCCTGTCCTCACAGATAGCGAATTTAGAGAGAACCTAGTTGTAGTTAGCAACAACAACAAAATAATAATAAAGTCGTAGTTAGCACCGATCACAAAATATTTAATATTTTATTTTAACATTGTTAATTGAACGTATAAATACAAATTTAAAGCATTAAAGCGCGGAAAGACAAATGCATTTAAACTACTCAAACAGCATTTAGCTCGCTAAAAACAAAGGGTTGAGGTATTTATTAATCTTTATTCATCTTTATTTGTCTTTATGTGTCTTTATTTGTTTTTGTCTTTATTTGTTTTTATCCGTTTACACAAAATTGAATCAACATCACGAAGTTGAACAAATATCAATGATATAGGTCGCATTATGATAGCATATTCGGTTTTCAAAGAGATCTGTCTTTATGGAACACGATTTTTTGCTGGGAAAGGGGGGGGGGTTGTCATATCGAGGTTTAAATTGGGTATTTTAGTAAATATATACTTATCATTTGACGCGAGATTTATTTTTTACAGATCAACTGTTATCTAGCAATTATCGCTATCATAAGAAACATGGAATCGGCGTTTTCAGCCTTAGACGAGAAAACCGTGGTAAGCCCTATTTGACTTTGATCACCGAAGATCCAGTCGAGGTTGATGTGAAAATCTCGATAGTACACGTCTCTATGGCTACAAGTTAGGTATATAGTTTCCTTTAGACTTTAGAGCGTACTCTCGGAGACGCAATGGATATGCTATCAGTGACGTCTCCTCAAAAATAGCAAAGAATATTCCCATCTCTCTCACAAAGAAAATAAAATCTTCAACAACTCTGAATTTGTCATACAAACACATACACAAACAAAGAAATGCACTCTCCTTTCTGGGTCACTTTCAAGACGAATATAAAACGATAAGTTACATGAGAAGTTATTGTTTCTTCAAAGTCCGATAGCTGACTTAAGCGTAAATAAAAAATACTGAATGACAAGCAAGCGATGATGAGAAAATCAGGTTGCAGAAAAGATTACTTTTTTAATTTTAATTTGAAAACTTTCAAATCTGTAAGCTCTATCTAACAAGATACCTAGCCTTAACAGAACAGGTAGGCTTCAGGGCTCTTCAAAGAGACATTCAATTTGGGAGAAGTGATGGCTTCGATTTTGACAGCATTTACGCCAGTTTCGCAACGGAAATCAAGCGATCGACTATCACATATATAAAATAAATGAGAACTTATAGATTTTGAAAAAGACTTTTCTCTTGTCCCAGTTTGTGTAAACATATTCAGTAGAAATGTCGTATTTTCAAACAGGAAAAGGCATAAAGTGGGTTTGAGACAGATCCTGTATTCCTGAAAAACAGCTCTTCCCTAGTGCCAACTCGTAGTGTCTTATGGCAACATTCGCTGTAATTTGCAAGCCAAACATTTTCAAATGTCCCATCCCACTGCCTGCCTTCCGTCTGCTTTCTCTAGAATTTTCTTTAAAGAGCTGGACTATCTCTTTGCTTCTAACCCTTCCACGCCCACTATGACAAAAGATCACCACGGCCTCCTCCTCCGCACACCCTCTTGTCCCCGCACACACCCTCTGTCCCCGCACACACCCTCTGTCCCCGCATACACCCCATGTCCTCAAACCCCCTGTCCCCACACACACTATCGTCATAAACTCCAACAGCACAAAGACTGTTTTCAATAGTTTTCTTCGTCACCCGACCCCCCCCCCATTTATTATCTTCCCCTTAATCCCCCACCCGCACACTCGAAGCCACTCACCCACCAATAAACCCTTACTCGAACCCACTCACAGCCAACGTTCCCACCCCACCGCGCCCGTCCACCCGCCCCCCCCCACGCCCAGAGTCCCAACAAGCGTCTTCCATCACGGGTGACACTGATCAAGTCCTGCTAGCGGCCGCGCCTGTATTTTTTCTCTCCGTCTAATGGCGGCCTGTCCCTTGGTAAGGGAGACAAGCGCTAGTTGATGACCCAAGCATTCCGCAGAAGATAACCCACGTTTGCCAGCAGAGTCAATATTTTCTTTAAATGCAGCTTAAAAGGACGAGGGGTGAAGAAAAAAACAACTACAAAAGCGTGACGTTGACATAATAGACGCACCCGTACTGTACAAAGACTAGAAGCATTTAAAATATATGGAACTATAATACCGCTCTGTTGTTTACCTCAGCGCTGAATAAAAGGGATGGCAGATTATCACGTCAGACGTATAATGTAATCGATGGGTCGATCGTCGTAAAACACAGACTTTGTGTATTCATCCTTCAGATGCCAAATAGCCTTAATATGTTTACTGTCACTCGTACCAGTTTATGGTATGACATTTTGTGGAATTAAAAATGCTAATGTTACATCAATATGTTTTATCCAATCAGATTGTTTCGCAGCTTTTTTTTCAAAATTTGTTTTTAAAAGAATTCCTTAACGACGAGGGCCGAGCTTAAATTTAATGGATACGAGATGGGGCTGTTATCAGAATTAAACATCAAACATTGTCACACGGACAAAAACAGAAGGGGGGCTATCATTGGAAGAAATTCCTCATCACACAGCACGCTATCACAAAAGATCCAAATTTAAATGACTCGAATCCAATGTCAACAAAACACATCATCAACAATTAGAGTTTTCAACACCCAACAAAAATGGCGTCGTCGTGTAAAGATGATCTTATTGAGGCAGTTTCGAATGCTCATCATTGAAATAATGGCATGTCATTATAAAGGTGACCTAAGGTCATTATTGACTTAATCACATGTCATTACTGCCGAATAATAAATGAATATTGAATTGATTCCATGCATTTACAACCGGATCAACTATTATCAACTCACTGATTGTTTTTTTTTAAATAAATGTTGCTGCTTGTTTTACCGGTAAGGCGCGCCACCCTGCCAATATTGATTAAGATTGTTTCATAATTTTCGGTTGCAGTTTGCGTATTTTAATCCTAAGAAAGTTTTGCCAATGATATGTTTTTATTATATTTTATTTTAGACGTCTTTGTCAGCAATCGGTGAATAGCTTCGTTGGATTCTAAACAAGCAAAACACAGTTATTGCTTGGATTTGGAATTGCTTTAAAATCTAATAACCAATATGAATTCCTTTGAGATAACTATTTATTTTTTTAATCAAAATTTACAAACAAGAATCCACACAGGTCGTTGAACACTTCGTAAAATAACAAAATTACGTGTGGCCTTTCGCCATCGTCTGCTGTCGGGTTGCTTCGTTGTGACTTGGAGGTAATGGGCGGAAAGTGTGATTTTGTGTGTGCGTGTGAAAAGTAGTTAGATTTACATTCAGGATTGTTATTTACATATTGTAAATTTATTGAGATTCTTAAATTCTCTAAAACTAAATCCTTATCTTCTTATGGAGGTAGCTGTGTGCGGAGACGTTTCAGCAAGGAATGTTGCCGAAAGTCGTGTGTAACAAGTAAGGCTGCTTAAGAGCATTGACATTTCCTTGAATTTTGTTAAAACTAAGTTTTTTTCTTGTTAATCCATATCCTGGCCAATGCAATATGACTGACATTAAATTTCCGCGGGTTCCTCGGAATAATAGAGCCAAAGCGGCATCGTTTCAGCGAAAAACAGGCTTCTTAGTTCATCTACATTTTTTTCATCTTTTTTCTTCGACGTTGTCAATACAAAAGCATACACAACAGGCGCAACAAAAATGATTACGTCAGACGGACATGTTTCTTTTGTGAAGTCTTCCACCGAGATTTGCCTGCCCCTGTCACGGGCATTCTGGCTCCTGGACAAGTTAATTGTGAAACTTTGACATCCTGATTATGCCCACCACACAAACCCCCATCCGAAATCACCCGTCAAATGTGTATGAAAGGGTGGGGGATATGGACCGGACAATATTTAGGTCGGAAGATTGCATGAACGCGATTCACGGGAAGTTCAAATGATATCTCCGTGTTTGGGGTAGGGAGAGGGCGGTATAAAAGTTTCCAAAACAGCTGAGAAGTGCCATGGATGTCTCTATCGGTGAATGGTTGTTTGCGGTGTCGGAGACTGGGACTTAAAGCCATCTCTGTGAACGAAAGTTTGCTGCCAATCCCTCAATCACTTCTTCAGCAAGAGTTTTGAGATGTCCTCTGGGATAAACTTTGACTCCCGTCTCCCCTCACTCACGGATTAACAAACGAACTCCCTCCCCCACCACCACCAAAACGTCAAAAATAGTTCGTAAATGCGTCGAGATCAAAATTCGTCCGTTTTCTTACAACTGTGCTCATTCCGAAACTCTCAATTTAAAACTTATTTTAACTAAACAACTCCAAAATCTACGCTTCTCATTCCCCTTTCCTCTTTATTTTTAGAAAATTTTCTAGCACACTCCACCACCCACTCGTGCACACACTTTGTTCTGGTTGTCTCCCAACCCTCTTTTGGCCAATCTTCAAATATTCCACCAGCATCATGACCTTGTGTCCTCTTCAAAGCCAAACTTGACGAGGCCATAGTTAATATCATACACATCCGTGGCTCTTGGATACGCCGTCGAGTTTATACCTGTAAACTTGTGAGTAACAAGTTACGACGTGATCTTATTATCAATTGTACTTTTAAATGTCTCCTTTTGGTATTGTACTTTCTTGCACTTTAACAGCAGCTTTTAAATCTTTTGTCGCCATTTTATCAATGAGCCCCCGCGTCAGTAAAAACCTTATAGATACAAAATGGCCTTTCCGGTATTTTTTTTTAGCTTTCTGGAACATGTTGTTTTAAACTCTAAACTGTAAATAGTATCTTTATGATGATGTTGAAAAATGAAACTTTGCGCAACGTTGATCTTAGAATAGTCCAAGGTGGTATAAAATAATCGGAAGCTGTTTGAGCTCGCAGCTGGGTGAATGCACAGTCTGGCAGTTTACGATGGCGTCTTAATGATGGGTTACGATGACCAACGACCACGGACGAGGAAATGAGCACTGCGTGGGGGAAAACTAAGACCTGGCAAGTGTAGCTTTTAAGTCAGTGATGATCCATAACCACACATTTACCATTTCATAACTCAAATGAACCCGAATATTTGGTTTGTGCATGTGTGAGTGTTTTGTGTGTGTGTGTGTGTGTCGGGGGGGGGGAAGGGGGGTAAATAAGAACGGTTTTGTTGACTTCAGGGGATCATAGATCAGATACCTGGACCTTTAACGTTGGTTGTGTTTGGGAAGGACGATAATTGTTGTGGTCAAACGGTCTGGTGAAGTTGCATGTACGAATTTAGGATCTTGAGTGCTTTCCCGATATATCACATATTATTTCCAAGTTCTTTCGTGCCTTTTGATTTTTTTTTCTTTGAAATGCGAACTCATCGTTGTCAGTGTCAGTTATCAATCATTTTGTAAACTTTCATTTCATTCTCACCCCCACCCACACGCTTACTTTTTTTCAAAGCTATTCCTTATCCCCCTATAGTAGGAATGGTGCCGAAGTGTACGTATTAACATTTTCAGGTATTTGTTCAGACAATGACTCTTGCTTATCGTGTCAAAAAATTGTGGAAAATAATGCTTATAAATAGTAAAGAAAATAAGCCGCGTAACTGTTTGATTTCAATCTAAAACAGCTTTCAGCACACAACCGGTAAACTTTTTGAGTTCGCTGACATATTTGAAAATTCGAATATAAAGAGAAGCATACCATGAAACGGAGATTATAGCAACGTCATATCAAATTAAAGATCCATGTATCGGATTGAGCTGGTTTGGATAATGTAAAGTGAATGAAAAAAATCTGGAAATTTATTCCAAAAGGCTTGAAATAGCTCGCTAAAATTTGATGAAGCAGTTTGCTTTTAGTGTAACTTTAGACGTTGACACTGAAATGTAATATATTTTCCGACATTGGTGAAAATGGTTGATATTCAGCTCTATTAGGAGGAAAATATATTAAAATTTTAATGCAGAATTTCGTTTTCTTTTAATATGTTGTAAAATTCCCGGAGGTTTATAAATAAAATATTTTAAAGCTTTTCAAGGATCTTCTTTAAATGCAGTTGTTGACAATTTATGCAGATGATAAGATTTCCGTTTTCTTTTTCTAGTCCAAATGCAAAGAATCAATTTATTTTATTATAATTCTCATGGTTTCATTTTATACCCATCTTTGGAAAATGTTTCCCACTGATAGGCTTGGTTTGGTCTTAGATCCTACATGTGGAAGAAAATCAGAAGCCCCGAGCCTAGTGCTCTTCATGGGTCTTCCTGGAAGACCCTCCCAGCTATCTGGCCCCCTCCCCCAGAAAAGGACGTGACAGCTGGGAACCCGGAGCGGTCGCTTCTGAAGCGGCCACCTGGGCATCTAAGACAGAAAGTCGAGGATGCCTCCCACTAAGTTGACCTCACAAGGAGGGGTGGAATTGCCTTACTACGACCCGCTACCACTTCGGCGCCACCCCGGCAAAGCATACGAGTCTCAATGGTTAGGATCGCCGCAATGCGGGGGATCATCAATGACCTACCTAGGGTGCAACCCCCACTGGAAGGTTTCCTCAGAGCTGGCGTCCGCTGCGTTCTTCGCGGTACCTTTTGCTAATCCGTGCTGGCGCTCCTGGCCCTAAACCGGCACCGCTCAATGGCGTTGCTAGTAAAATTGAGGGGGGCGAAACGGTCGCTTCGGATTTACCCGACCCTCAACGGGTACTTTGGTTTTCATCATCGACAATGCATTTAAGATAAATCTTAGATAAAGTCTTAGATAAATCTACCACTCACTGCAATTGTGTCTTTGAAAAGTATCTTTTGGTTACGAAATGTTTCCTTGTTACGATGATTAGTTCCAGGAAAGGCGTTTGAGCTACTGGCTGCAGTCAACATTTGTCAAATAATCAACTGTTAAGTCACATTGAAAACTATTTGAAAACTCGTTTTATGATATATAATTTATTCATTTATCAACAAAACCAGTTAAAGAGAAAATTAAGTTCACATCAGTTGTCTGTTTTTAATTCAATTCAATTGTTAAAAGATATGCTGATTTTTAAAAAATGTAAGTCTAGAAAATTCTTCCCTAAGTTATATTAGGGCAGTGATATTTTAGTAATCCGATCAACATTATCCCCATCCCAAATACTCCCACATCATGAACTTACAATCTTATGGCCTTCACTCACCATCTTATGGCCTTCACTTACAATCTTATGGCCTTCCTTTACTATCTTATGGTCTTCACTTACCATCTTATGGCCTTCAGTTACCATCTTATGGCCTTAACGTACCATCTTATGGCCTTCACTTACCATCTTATGGCCTTCACTTACCATCTTATGGCCTTCACTTACCATCTTATGGCCTTCACTTACCATCTTATGGCCTTCACTTACCATCTTATGGCCTTCACTTACCATCTTATGGCCTTCACTTACCATCTTATGGCCTTCACTTACCATCTTATGGCCTTCACTTACCATCTTATGGCCTTCACTTACCATTTTATGGCCTTCACTTACCATCTTATGGCCTTCACTTTCTTTGTTATGGCCTTCACTTACCATGTGATGGCCTTCACTTACCATTTTATGGCCTTCACTTACCATTTTATGGCCTTCACTTACCATCTTATGGCCTTCACTTACCATTTTATGGCCTTCACTTACCATCTTATTGCCTTCACTTACCATTTTATGGCCTTCACTTACCATCTTATGGCCTTCACTTACCATTTTATGGCCTTCACTTACCATCTTATGGCCTTCACTTACCATTTTATGGCCTTCACTTACCATCTTATGGCCTTCACTTACCATTTTATGGCCTTCACTTACCATCTTATGGCCTTCACTTACCATTTTATGGCCTTCACTTACCATCTTATGGCCTTCACTTACCATTTTATGGCCTTCACTTCCCATCTTATGGCCTTCACTTACCATTTTATGGCCTTCACTTTCCAAGTTATCGGATAAATTTGAAGCATGCAACGGCATCTGAGACATATTTTTTTCAGGGGGGTGGGGGGTACATACGAAAGGAATTACCATAACTTTTGCCTTACGTGTTTTTAATCACAAGATCAACTTACTGTGGGTATATATTGGCGCCCGTGAAAACTTGGCGGGGTTGTGGTCATGGGTCAAGCGTAATATATCTGGAAGGCATTGATACTTAAACGAGAGAACTGAATGGAAAACAAATCTCACAAAGGGAAAAAATACATGGCACGCAAAATGGACGGCTGTGTCATCTCAAAAAGTGAAGTTCAGAGCAGATCCGGTTTCATAACCGGATACATAAAAACTAATATCAAGTATTATAAGTTTGTGTGATCGTCTGTGCATTTATAAAAATGTTTTAACAAACATTTTTTTTAATGATGCATTTAAAAAAAATGCATCATTGTTTTAATAAACTTCATTTCGAGACATACTAGTTTTTTTCCCGACGTATTTGTTTTCCTCCAATCCTATTATTCTCAAAATATAGGAAAAAATAGTAACTTGTTATGCAAAATTATCCACTCCGCTCTGGCAACAAATTTTTAGATCACTGTATTATTCTGGCTACATCTTTACAAATATTTTATAAAATGGGCGTGCAACTGATATGGTCAAGATCCGCTTGATTAGGATTAGGTTATCAATATTTTTGTGATTTACGCAGCATCGACAGATGTGAATGCCTTTCTCATTGCTACTGATTCTATTCATGTTCTTTTTATGCACCCAAATACACATTTAGGATTTTCAGAGAATAAAGTACCTGCATTCGACCCGCCGGATATGGTGTCAAAATACCCAAACAATGTATGAATATCTCCATCCAGCTCAGACATAGTGAAATTACGATGTAGCTTTTTAGATTGGAAAGTCCCTCATCGTGTCCCGGCAGTTAACGTTTTGATTTTTCAACAAAAAAAATGGAGGTTTAATTGCTGTATCTCGCAGAACAGCTACCGCCTTTCCTTTCTAGTTTCCGGTACTTTATTTTAATGAGCTGACACTTCAAGTCCCCTGGAGACATTCCCGTTATAAAAGTTTCTTCTTCGGTTATTATTCTAAAAACACGTACTGCAAGAAATTAGTCCACGCTGGCAAGTAGTCAAACCAGTGACCAATTAAAAACACTCATTTAGTCGTTCAAGCTCACCAAGACACTGAAATTGATCCTATCAAGATGATCATCATGGGTACGATAATAATCTGAATCAGATTTACACGTCAAATGTTCATTGGGGAAAATTGATGGAAATCAACATCGCGAATAGATCAGCACATCCATCAATTAAGGACAAACCATTAACTTGGTGTCCACGCAAACCTTCTATTCGGACAAGTCTTTGTCGAACGGTAAGCCGTTTGCCAGTTCCTCTCTGTGCGTAGAACTTTTAGTGAATGGTCAGAATTAATTAAAACATGGATCGCGATAGACCATTAAATAGTTTCCCTGTAACTTATAGTTGATATTACTAACGATGTAAACTCATAACGTAGATCTGCCGGTAAAGCGCCACGTGTTGAATAATTATAGAAAACTTCTAATGAAAATGTAAGATTCAGCTCGAATTATGGATAAGCGTATGACTCAATTATATTCTGTATAGAAGAAGCGCCTGTAAAATATGAGATAATATAAGATAAGTCACATCTATAAGTTAGCTAACAAATGAAATGGCTTGTGTAAACTAATAACTGAAATAAACTGGAACCCAAAAAATGAAATAGTTATGTGAATTAATGTTATTTAAATGTTAGTAAACAAAATGAAATGAGCTATCAATTCTATAATTGTAAGTTAGCCGAATATACAGTGTCATGTTATTATTTTTACAATGAGAGAGTAAAGTTACAGGTTACGGGAGGGCGCCAAATATTACCATTTAAAATTCATAATGTAACGCAATTTTAGTGTAAGCTTGCCGACCAATGCCATACAAACTATTAAACCAAATGCTATCAATTGTCAAACTTAGTACCGAATGCCACAGAGGTGTTGTTTTGTTTTGTCATAAAACACCCTACAAGACAAAATGAAACCCAAAAAAATTCACTTAGATTTTCCTCACACCCGACGGACGAGACGGCGATATTTCGTTATGTCCACCCGAGTGGACATTGTTATTTCTTTTCTACGCCGAGGGGTCAAAGACATCTCGGCAAAGCGATTAGAGGCATTAATTTACTGGCCCTGATGATAATGGGACGCAATTTCTCAGTCCAGCGAACACGTTTGCAGAACCTTGATTGTTGAAGCTTCATCAAGCAGCAGTCAACAAGTCTCAAGCAACTTCTGCCTTGAGGAAAGGTACATAGAGAAGGTGCGTCACTAGGCAACACTGGACATGACGTGGCTCATGGATGGGGTTTGACTTTGGCTTCTTTATTTATTTTTTAATGGATTCATAGGGAAAAAAGTATGATGTATAGCTTCATGCAATATTTAGTAAACTGAGGCATAACCATCATCCCTTTTTATTAAAATTGCAATAACTAAATAGCGATCCATTCGGTTAACTGTGGAATTTTAGTTGAATTAGTTGCTGTTTGTTTATTCTGTAATGACGTGGCTCAAGAATGTGCCCATGAGCCACAATCACGATTGCAGTGTGGTGGTTCGGTTATTTGTCTAGCCGTGTGGTGGGAAAACTTTTCAGAGCGAGTGTCGTATCCGTTTGTCATGATACGTCAAAATAAAATCAACCAAAGATCAATTTTTATAAATGGTTTTCTTTTACATAAATGTATTTACTTTTTTTTAAAAACGAAACAGGCCCTCACGGCCGCTGCGGGTCACATGTGGTCAGCGTGTTGCAGTTTTCCCATCCCTGGTCCGACCAGATTCACGATAGAATAAACTTTAGCAATACATCTACCTAGCAAAGGGTTTCATGAAGCTTCTGACCATCGGCGAGATAGTCACAAGGTTTTCATGTAGAGCGTCATTTGATGCTTGTAGTAAAGGCATGTAGTCTCAGCTCGCCTCTCTGATTTATTGGTCGTGCAAAAATATTATTATGTCATTGGCTCTTTCAACATCCACAATCATACAGCATGATAAAATCGTGTGCCATGGTAGGTTCGAGCTAAGAACATCAAAACTTTCATTCAAACGCCAAGTGTCGGGTGCCAAAAGCCCCCCACACACACACACACACACACACCCATCCCCCTTTCCAAAACGCCCAACCATGCCCACTATTGCTCACAACTGAGATCCTTCCACTGTTGTTACGAGAGCCGAGGTTGTTGAACCCAACAAAATGCATATTGTAAGAAAGCCTTACAAACCCACCATCATTTCGAATTGTAAAATATAACGCTCATTTTGAAACAATTCTTTAACTTTTTAAGGTACTTAATAGAGGAGTGTACTGGTAAAACGGTGATGGAATAAGGAAACCCACTGAGATGTCAATTTTTACATTTTAAATATTTTCAAGAAAAAAGTAAAACTGGGCTTGGACGATGAATTTTACTGCACTTGTTACTTCGACTCACTAAAACGCTTACAAAACACACTCAAGACTCATTTCTATTGAGTAGATAAATTAAGAAGAAAATGAAATGGGTTTTCTTTATATCTAAGTAAAATACTCGACTTATGTCTACGCAATCGTCCCCTTGCTGTAAACACATATTTTTTTTGTTCTAAGGAGTTAAACGTGATTTAGACCTGTGGCCGCCCATAAAAAAAAATCTAGGTCTAAACCTTTACTGGTCTCCGCTTCAACTAAATTTATTTTCTGCTCCAAGGGCGTAAAACGAGTAAACAATAGTTGTTGTTTTACCCTCTACGGATCATCCCACACAGAAAGTAGCTTTAAAATTGTGTAGCCTACTTCAATTTATATTCGTCTTATGAACTAAATCTTTCTTCTTTTGTGATGCAGTAGATTGTTCTTTTGAATCCGAAGTTAAGTTAGTCCTACCACAAGTCATATTAATGTCATTTCGCCTCGAGTAAACCGTAATCAAATATCTTGGGTCAGGAGTCAGGAGACTTGCTGTAAAAAGTGATCCCTAATTTTCCAGTTATCTCTAATCAGAAATCTGCCTATATATGGCTGTAGTGCCCCGGGCTAATCAGTTCTAGAAATTACATTTCCCTTTCGGCAAATTTGGTGTCATTCCGCGAAGCCATCGCCGCGTCTCGTCCTAAACTTGTAAGGTTTCTGAGATTCATTCTAATTTCCCGATCCTCCATTTAAACTTTTATGTTTTATGCGCAGGAAAAAAAATGAATCGAGTTCATCATTACACCCCAAGAAATGATCTATGATACAACCGTAATTCGGATTTTCGCGCAGTAGACAATGGCATTTTATTTTAAAAATCCTACTGTCTTGTATGTTGATTATTCATTTTTCTTTATTGCAAAATGTGTTAAACAAGATCTCTTCTGTATATTAAAATAGCATTGCCATTACTAAGAAAATTATTGTTTTGAAACGACAAAGAAACTAGTTACTCTTTACTCCCCATCACAAAGTAATTTAATGGAAACTGTGATTTGAAAGTCGCTGGACCAATCAGCCATCTTTGATCGTGGCTCATCGCTTTAAACACATTTTTTCCCCTCCCGCTTTCAAAACGTCCCCTTGGGTCGCAAGTTACTGAACTCTTCATCGCCGGAAGATTTGAAGTTTTCAATCTCATAAAAATAACTCAGTTTCTCAAACACAATTCGCAAAGCGATACCGTGGTTAGGCGTCGTCTATATACAGCCATCAATCTAGTAGTGCTCTGGTTTGTTTGTTTAATTAATTAATTTTTTTAGGTCGTAGGGGTCAGTAATGATAACAAACTGGATTTTGGGTAGTGATCCAAATAGCATGGATTTCACTAACTTGAATGAAAGCCAAGGCCATAAGAATGCGTCAGACAGACGAAATTTGCTGTGATGCGAAACTTCTCTTGTCTCTTGTTGAGCTCTCGTATGCAAATGTCTTTAGATTCAGTATGGCTTATATGTGGTTTGGGGTCAGTAAATAACAAAGGGCTTACATTTGCAATGGAAATGGCTTTTTTTTTAAAATAAATCTGGACGTTTGTGTTATATTAGTGTGGAAGTTTACGAGTCACTTTTATGTTTGTTCTGGACAAGGGTTTATTTTACGTTATATTGTTCACGTGACAGTGGCATTTGTTACTGTCATTTGTTTTCAAAGTTAACGTCCTTTATGTTAAAAAGTTTAGTTGATGTTAACATAAATATCTTTGACATCGAATGTTGTATAAGCAAAGAAATCGGTGGAGCATTTACATTTCATCATAGATAAAAAAGTATACTTTTTAGTTTCAGGAAATCGCAGTCCCCTTAACGCCTTAACACGTTCTAACCATTACGAAATGGCCCGATACATCTTTTCTAAAATTTCCCTTGCCAGAAGTTTTAGGGCTCACCCACATATCTTTCAACAACGGTCTTGCTTTCTTGCGCCTGTGAACGCGAATAAACTGGTGGTTAACTTCAAAATGAAACAAAAATTTATTGCTGCAAAGATGTTTTGAATGGTTCAGCAGACGAAAGTGTAGGATGGCAGACCATTCAAAGAATCACATACGAAACAATTTATATTTAAATATCTTTTTTGTAGTCTTTTTCTCGACATTTTAATTTTTTTCTACTTTCTTTCAATAGCTGTGTGACTTAATGTTGATGATGATGTTTGTTTTTTTCTATACTGTATGTGCGTGTGTGTATTTATTTGTCGATTATTTTCGTCATTATCTTTAAGCCATGTACGTATTTAGTAAAACCTTTCAATCAGTCCGTCCTTCTATTCCAGGTAAAGTCCCATCCCGCAAGGCTTGACGTACACAATCATGCTGCCGTGCTATCAACTCTCCCCGATCCTGGTGCTCGTGACCATCTCCTTCCATTCCTTCAGCCTAGCAGGTAACGACTTGGAGGGGTTCAACCCCGGCTCTTTTTTTTTACCACGACCTTACCTTACCTTATCGTGGGGGAGTACATTGTAATGTATTTCCAATACAACCATAGCTGTTTTGGTGATGCGGCTATGCAATGTTGGGTTTTTCCCTTGCTGTGGAAAATAAAATCTATGGGAAAAAAAACAATATTTAAAGAAACTTAGAATTAGAACAGTATGAGAGTAGATCTACAATGCCAGACCATCCTTCCTAGTTCATTAGGCTACAAGGCTTTCCAAGTCAATATTGACTTATTGGCTTATTGACTTCCATTTTCTGTAGCCAGGGAGAAGAATATTGGGATATTTCCCAAGTCAATATTTAAAGATTTTTTTCCTTCTTTTTAGTTGATGTTTAAAAATTCAATTTTGAATAAGAAATTCCATATACGGGATTTGAACATTTCTAGTCCATAGAAGTTTTAGGAAACGGTATCCGAACACATGCCTAGTTTTTATAAATGATTAAATGATTATAATGAAGCTCTTTTATTAATTATATAACAACTAGCGTACACCCGTCAAAAATGGCGGAAGTTTTCAACTGAAATCTATTTATTTTATTTAAAAATGCACTTTTTTAGGGCGACTACGGTGCCGAACTTTTTCAAAAGCCCAACTAACTTGTCCTTGTTTGATAAATACGAAATATTAAACTTTCTAAAAAGTACACAAAGTATTTTATAATAGGGGTTGCAGGGCGCCTGCGGCGCCCCTTTTCTTTTTTGATTTATAATTAACCATCATCAAATTCTCTTTTTACATTGTTCCCTTTTCCAAAATTACTATATGAACTAAATCAATGACGTCATATAATATGTTTTACAGCGTATCTTTATTTTGCACACCTTTTGATGCATTGGTGCAGTAATTTGGTTTTCCCTGCTTTCTAAAATTAGTAGCGCCAGGATAGAATGACTGACTTGCGTGACAATTGCAAATTATATAGTTTTATTACTATTATAAGTAAATAAAGAGGGGATACGGTGGTCGAGTGGCAGCGCGCTCGACTGGCGTAACGATGGTCACGGGTTCGAATCCATGGGAAGCCATGGATCTGTTCCCGGGGCCTAGGGCGTCCCCGAGTCCACCCAGCTTCGAGTGGGTACTCAACGCATAGTTAGGGAAAATAAAAGGCGGCTGGGTAATGCGTGGAACCCTTATAGCCGTGGCATGTGAACGCTGCATCACTTGCCAAAATCAACTGCTGCCTTGAAGATGGTCTTGGCTGACCAAAGGCTATGGAAGCACATCCAGAAAAAACAGCAGGCTGAAGTCGGAGACCACGGGCCAAATGGCGCAAAACTCGTCGCCACGCAATACTCAAATTGAGAACGAAGAAGAAGAAGAAGAAGTAATTATAGCTTTTAAAATATTTTTATCTCATAAAACTATTGTAGAGTTCAGATCACCTGTCCATGAGTTAGATATTAATTGAAACAAAATTATTCAAATAAATTATAATCTTTTTCCCAATAAATTTGGTTTTGATTTATATACCAGCTCTATGATAAGTGCGTCATAGTAATTCCATTTTTTGTATTTCTCACTGTGTGCTTAGAAAAACGTGCTTGACATTCAATATTAGCTCATGGTGATATTTGCATACCAAAACGGTTTTGCTATCTTCCCTTTCTCCCGTTGACACATTATACTTTTTAAACAAGGGCTTCTGTTATTATTTTTTAAATTTAGACTTGAGACAAAGGCGCTTGTCCCTGGCAGACAAATGCGCTTGTCCCTGGGGTGTGTTATGATGAGACGTAGACTTTAGACGCCTGTTTGAAGTTTTGTTTACAGAGCTTAAGACGCCTCATTCACAAATTACCGCATTAGAAGGATAAACATTTAAAGAGCAGATCATTGCTCTATTGAGCAAGGTTGCAATAGTTGGACAGCGCTAATGCTAGAGGGAAGTTGGAACAAAAAATTGTTATAATATATCCATTATTAAGAAGCATTCACCAAAGTTTTAACTTTTTATTTTTTATAAGTTCTCCCTTTTACTAAACTTTTACTTACTTATTACTGTCCAAAATATAGACGGGACGCATTTCACCATAAATAAAATTTCTAGAAGGAATTGCGATAGAGCAAATTATCCTTGCAAATATTTTATTGTGAAAAGATAGAAAGGCGAGAACGTTTGGAGAAATATTTCCAACACATAATATATGCTTTTTAATAGTTTGATTTTTTTTTCATAAGAAATGACGGACGATATTTAGAGTTTTTGACCAGCATTAAGAGAAAATATTCGGAATGTAATTTTTTTTTCCTTCTCCAGATAGACTTTAGTGAAAAGGAATTGCAAAAAAAAAGTATGAATATTTAATTATTACATAGACAACGATCCATAAAATTAGAAATGCAGCAAATGTATAAGTGATAAGACAGAAATACCTCACTTTGATAATTAATATGCTGTAGGGGGGCGGAATAAGACATTTGATAATTAAGTTTAAAACAAGAGGGCATATAATTAGTACACTGTGTTGACAGGTCCCATGGGAGTTTATCAGTTTGTTACCTCACCCTTGCTAGTGTGTTGGCAGATGAAACAGTGGTCGTAACGAAAATATCCATTGCATAGTAGAGGCCACTTCTGCGTTAGTGAGAAGCAACATTACATTTCTTTCATTTTGTCTTTAGCTATGTTCTTTGATTAGGTGAAGGTGTTTCCTGAACACATCACTTAAACTTTCCCACATGTCAATATAGGCATCGTAGATAATAATCCATTTTTTTAACTGTGAACTTTATTACGGCCAAGGAAAGAAAAAAAAATAACGATTCTTATTTGGAAAGACAACTGTTTGCAATTATAGTTAAAGTAAACTCTGTAATTAAAGTTGTTGAAAAAGTTTGACAAAAATACTTCATCAGTAATTAGAAAAAAATAATCCAAAATATATGGCTCTATCAGTAGTTCGCTACAGCAACTCTAGCAAAACTCAAGTTTGTAGAATTCTTTCCGTCCTTTGGCTCTTCTTCTATGTATCGGATATTTCAAACACCATAAGTTCAGTTTTTTTTAACAATTGTATCTCTTGAGCCATAAGCCCATTATCGCATAAGCTTCAAGCAAACCTTACTGTCCCTTCAAAAATGTCATAATCAGTTACAATTCTCATGAGTTATTTGCTACTTAAACTATACATTGTTATTCCTTTTAAAACGTTATGCCTATTGATATAATTCTCGGGTACCATCTTTCGGCTTACATTGAAGGCCGCGGGAAATTGAATGGAAAAATGGACGATGGCATTTCTGATCATTAAAGACGCCTGAATAAAATTTTATGGTTTCCATTTAACCAAATAATAATAATATAAGGGTCTGATTTGGAGAGAGAGAATGCATGGAAGTGTCTACATGTATTGGGGGAGTCAAATAGTTTGTTTTCCTTTTTTAAGTCTTTAAAAAAATAATAATACTTAGCAAGCTACGGACTTTCTGATGGGCCGATGTATTGCTATGACTCTAGCATTATCAAGACAGATAGTCAATACAGTGTAACCTGGTTTAGACCTAAATCAACATTGGCGTCCCCCACAGAGACAGACTTTCAGACTACCGTACAAATACTAGGTGTTCAAACAAATCTTTTTTTTTCAAGTTAGTCAAACAAAGACTGGTTCCTGCTTTGTAGGACACAATACTTGTTTCTTAGCTCACCATCAATAATAAATTTTATATATATAATATATATATATATATATATATATATATATATATATATATATATATATATATATATATATATATATATATATATATATATATTCTGTTACCACTCGTTTTTTTTAAAACTGATACACAATTAAAGGGCACAAGGTGCAATTAATCATTAATTATAAATACAACAAAAGTAATATCTAAATATGGCAACGTTACGAAACCCTCTGAAGGTTTAAAAGATAATCTTCATGATAAATCTACTTCTTTTTCTTTTTTTTCTCTAAAGCTCTGTTCTTTTTGCAGATACGCAAAGCGCTGGTAGTATAGGCACCCACATAGATGGCACTATAAACTCACAGCACTCGCCGCCGCAACAGCAGCAGCAGCCGCGCCAGCAGCGTGCAAGTGTTCCCAGCTCAATTCATGCGCCCATAGCGTCTTCCTATCCTCGCAGTCTCTTTCAGTCTGACGAAGGCAGCGCTCTGCCTTTTCCCTACGATGTTAGCAGCGACTATCAGGATGAAGCCTCTGGAAAAGCCAAGAGCGGCCTTTTCCTTGAAACCAGGGGGTCACCGAGGTTTGTGGGTAAAAAGGACGCCTCCGAGTTTGAGGATTCTGATGAACACGCGAGGCCATCTAGGGCCCGCTCTCCCAAATTTGTGGGGAAGAAGAGGGTGAACGAAGAGGTCAATAGCGGTATATTGAGCGATGATCACCGTGTTGAAAAAAGGTCTGCGCCGAGGTTCGTGGGGAAACGGACGTCTCGCTACGCTGTACGCGGGGCTCCATTCTTTATAGGAAAACGCTACATTCAAAACAGGGCTGCGAACGGCGCCTCAAATGCTCCTTACTTGTCGGCCCAGGAATTCAAAAAAACCTTTAGGCGAACGGACCCATTGTTCATGGGAAAGAGGACCCTGGACTTCGATGAGGATGATTTTGAGGAAAAGCGGGGGGCCCCTCGATTTGTTGGCAAGCGCGGGGCGCCCAGATTTGTTGGGAAGAGGGGAGCTCCCAGATTCGTGGGTAAACGGGGTGCTCCAAGGTTTGTAGGTAAACGGGGCGCCCCGAGATTTGTCGGCAAAAGGGATATGTACGAGCTAGATGGGCTATTTGACCCCAGAGGAGTTTCGGACGACGGCGGGGATGAGGAGACCTTATCGGGGCAATACGACGATGCCAATGAGTTTTTGAGGTCACTCCTTCAAAATGACCAAAATCTTTTGGCGTCAGAATTCTTGGCTTCAGAAATGTTGAACGCTGAAAGGCAGGGCCTGAGGGGATTGGAGGACGAGACAGCGGAGGAAGGAGATGACCGCAGGTAGCCATGATTTACACGAGTGATCAGTGAGATATGTTTTTCTTTTCGTTTTCTTTTCTTTATCGAGAGTAAAGTAAATTATTTATTTTTATTTGTAAATTTTAATCACCATGCTAGAAAATTCAATAAATGGAAAAAATAAACGTATAAAAATTATGAATTTCGTGTTTCAAATTGAGAAGTTGCAAAACGAAATGATTATATAGGTGAATTTTTCAAAAGATGCAGTTATTAAATTTATTTAAATGTCAGAATATTTTTTTATTAAAATTGGCCCTCTCAGTGGAATAAAACTTTTCTCAGCAGCCTGAATTCCGTTGCCATAATAAAACGCCAAGTCTTGAGGCACAACATTTATCGTTGGGCTTCGGTTGAGTGTTGAATGCTTTTGTAAGTCAGTGACAAAATAAATTTATAAAAAAGTATCTCCTTGTTCGTAACGTGCTTGTAACAACGCCATCCATGTGTGTAGAGGGAATTCACGGTATTGTTCGTAACGTGCTTGTAACAACGCCATCCATGTGTGCAGGGGGCTGTGTTGTTTTCAATATTTTCGTTTCAGATTCAATATTTCTGTTATTAAAAACATAAATTGAGCTTGTGGCATGGACTGAGACTTTTCATGAACTGAATTTCATAAACTAACCTCACAACATGAAATGAGCTCATGACATGACACAAGACATATTGTGATCGTGCGTCACATTTACAGAAGAAAATATTTGACATATAGCTATAGCGTCACAGGGTATCAGAATACATCACCTGTTATCGTGATATCGTATAGCAACCTTTATTTTATTTGTTTGTTCTATTTTAAACCGATTTCAAAATCCGTTGATTGTAAACATCGATTCTTTTTTTTTCTTCATTTCCCTTGTACACAACGCACAACAATTAGAAAACAAAACTTAGCTTATATTTAAAACGGAATGTTGTTTAGATGGTCACAATGTCTTCCCACTCCTCCCTAGGCAGGAAATGACGTTATTTCTAAATCTATTTCTAAACCACCGAATAACGGAGGTATATCGATTCTATTTTAAGAATTAAGTAAATATCTTCGTTATAATTGCGCTCAATGATTTTTCTCCAATTAAAATTGGATCTAAATTTATGTTTACTTTTTTTTAAAGCCTAGTCATTATAGGGACAATAATACCTAGATGTCATACAATTTGTTAGATTTCAGTATTTTTATTTCCATCTTTTCCTCACATTGGGGTTTTTAATCAGTCATGCAGAAATTAAAAAATATAAACAAGTTAGAAATCGTTGTTCTTTATAGCAATAAAAGAAAATCTCACTAATAAACATAGCAGGTACGTTGCCATAATTTTTAGATGTAGGCTGATTTCAATAAAAGATGCATCCTATAAAAAGGTTAGCTATACAAAATCATCAATTTTAACTTGTTATGAAAGCGGAGTTTTGAATTTTTGTGAACTTTGTTTTACCCCCATATTCATTTATCTATGTGAACTTAACAAAAGAAAAATTGTACAACTTCAGAATTTTACAATTTTCCCACACAAAGTTTTGTTTTAAGCTTTAAGAAAACTTGAAAGTGTATTTAAGTAAATTATCCTCTCGCAACCATAGCAATCATTGTATTTTCATCAATTTAGGAAACAGATTTAAAATGAAAATCCGTAAAAAGAACCAAAAAAAGGCTTATCATGAGGTTTGTTTTCTATTAGTACAATGTAATTGAGATTGTGACGCCTGGTGTCGACCTTAATTTTGTTACCAATAAATACCGAAAATGAAAAGCAATCAGAATGTGCAAAGAAAAGCATAAGAAATTTGAAAAATATATGGACAAGAACTAAAGTTCCGCACTAAAATAAGAGCTAGTACCGTCCAGTGGGTTACGCACCTTCTTTCCTACGACCAGGGATACTTATCCCCTTTAATCTGTGAGGCTGCTTGCCCGCGCAGCTATCTGCCGGACACTATGCAACCAGCAGTTTTGAGTTACCTCGCAGCAAATTTGATAGGGATATTACATGTATGTTTGTGATATGTAAAATTTAGCACAGAAAAAAATGGATAATTTGCTCACCAGTTTATTTATTTTTTGCACAAGAACCAAAGACACATTTAGGGAATATTGCTTGTGACCTGTTATACATGACATGAAATTGTTGAAATTTCAAAGCATTCATTTTTTCAATTTATTAAATTATATTCCTTTTTTTTTAATTAAAAGATTTTTTTTTCTGTTGCTGATTTTTTTCAACAATTTTCTTTAAAGCCTACGATTTAAACGAAAAAGATTACATAAAAATATAAATATTCTTTATTAAAGAATTATTACCCTAATAGCCGTTATCCTGGTGGTACTTTAAATAACGAAATAAAAACCTTAATTACAACTGCCAATATCTGTTCTACATGAGATTGTTAAATATAACAAAAGTGCGTTTAAATTTTGCTGATGGAAATTTAAAACTGGTTAAATAAATGTTCGCTGAAAAGTCGGATGTTAAAATATTAATATAGTTCACGAGCGTGATAGAATCTATGGCGTTTTACTAGGTTATACTTGAGATTCTTCGAGAATTCCCCGGTACGTGCAATATTGGATTGTTTATTTTGTCAACTTTCCTACGTTGTTGTTTGGGGGTTATTTAAGCAGCCTTTTTCAAATATATTTTTTTCAAAACATTTCAACATCTTCATAACTCTTGTTTATTTATTTTTTTTATTTTTTTTACATTGTGTTTTACTAACTTTTTTTTACGAGTTCAGCTTTTTTTTAAAGTTTTCGCACGATTCCACGATCTGCCAAAATGTATTAGATCATTTAGCGACCATACAAATATTACATCACGCGTGTATTTTTGTAAAGGCTAGTGATCTATTGACTTCAATGAGATATAGAGTACGATTAGAAAATACTAAATTATACAGAATAAATTGATTATTGAAGGATTAGCCCTCGGCGCCCATGGCAACTGCCCCGATGCCAAGTCGTTGTTACGCCTCTGAGTAAGATTCAGCCCCGGTGTCCCCTTTTGAACTATTATTTTTGTCTTTCCCTAACTAATGTTACTACCAGGAGAAAATAAAAACCCTGTCAGTATGAAGAGAGATTTTTTTCCTCCTGCCTCCCTTTCCGTGCCATACTGTAAGCAGGAGCTTCTTACAGTCCTCATCCTTTTAGCTGGTTAGAACTGCACCACCAACTACTTAGACAGAGCATCAGGCATCTTCGGAATTCGCGAAAATCGTGGCTCGTTATCTTTACACTACAAAAGGCTTGTTCCTGTTCTGTTAGAGAAATCCTCGTGCTTTTCGACTGGTCACCCTCTTGTTTGCAATCGCTAAATATTGATCTGACCTACGATCATAAGGCCCGAACTTCTTGAATCTTTTAACTCACTCTAATATAATTTAAGCGCCAACCTCATTTATAAAATAATAAATGTCAAGGGCCAGTGATACAAGGGTTGAAAACCCAGTGTTGAAAGATGAACTTGTAAGTATTTATGACATGCTGACAAAGACTTGATAGCAGCAGCAAAGACTAAGCAGACGCAGCGACTCTAGCGGCTGAATCCAATAGCGAGCGACAGCAGGCATGGAAAAAAAACAACGCACACGCGGCAGCTGGTATAGACCAATTTACCATCGCACAAGCGGCAGCTGGTATAGGCCAAATTACCATCGCACAAGCGGCAGCATGTAGACCAGTTCTCAGGCGGCAGCAAATTTGTATGAGGTAACTAGTGGCGTTAATCGTTCTCTTTTGTTACCACGTTTTTCTGTTCTTTTATTGTTGTTAAGTTTTAAATTTTAAAAAAAAACTATATCTTTTTTTTTCTAAATCAATAATATGATCGAGACACAAAGATTTTGCTATAGTAAAAAAAGATTAGCTTTGTAATGTTTTTCTCGAAACTTGCTATACCATTTGTAATACCATTGCTATCACTGTCTCACATTTGAAACAAAAACTGGTTTTAATATATACAACTATTTTTACTCCTTACAATCTGTCACAAAATGAAACTATTTCGTCACCTTCCACAAGGTTTTTAGTCCTCTTTATGTTAAACCTTTGTAAAGTAGTTCACTCTATATGTTGTAATTGTCCTCTCTAGAAAAAAATATTGTGCTCTATGGCAAATCACTGTATGGTATCAATTTCTTATGTATCCCACTCTATGATGGCCCTCTTTACCATAACGCTTTCTATTTGTGCCTCAATTTACTTTTCTTTGCAGAGGCAAATATCAAAGGACAGAGAGCAGAAAGGTCACCGGGTCTCGTTTTCGATGACGCCCTAAACACGGCGGACTCGTCTCCGGAGGATGTGCGCTTCGCCCTTTCCCTGACCGCCAAAAACCAATACGCCGGGCTGGGTGGCCCCGATGACAAGCAAGACTCGGTGGAAATTTTTGACAAAAAGCCTTCAGTCGACGACGACAACTCTCAGTATCAAACTCACGGGAAACCCTTCATAGGGCCATTTGACCCGTCTATCCTGATCTCCAAGAAATTTAACGAGTTTGTTGGGAAAAGAAGCTCGTGGCACCCAGATTTAGGTTCAGATGATGGCTCCAGTGGAGCAGACACCGAGAATCCAGCTGCATTTGACCTGATGAGACGACTCCTAAGCGTTGACGAGCAAGGGAAACGCCAGTACGAATTCGTCGGGAAAAGACCATACGACTTTCTTGGGAAAAGGTACGACTTTCTCGGGAAACGCCACCCCTACGATTTTATTGGTAAACGGTACGACTTCCTGGGTAAACGGTACGACTTTCTCGGAAAACGCGCCCCGTATGACTTTCTGGGGAAAAGGCCGTTCGGACAAGGAGAGCAGAGCGGCACCTACTTCATTTCCTCGCCCGAACTTCTCCAACCCGGGTTGGAGCTATCCGAGCTGTCACACATTCCCTCCAATGACCACACGAACAAGCGATACTCGGAGTTTTTAGGAAAGCGAAAGAGAACCGCGGAGCAAGGTCAGGCCGCCATGACGGACCGAGAGAGACTGGCCGCCATCTTGCAGGACAGTGGCTTACGAAAGAGATTATCAATGATGCTTTTGAACCGGCGAATCTCTCAATCTCAGATCATCCCGGAGTTTGTTGGCAAATGAACCCTTCTTTCGGTATTTAGCAGAGTTAACTTTAAAAAGCATAAAGTTTGGTAATAAAAGAAATGATAATGAATGTATGCCATGAATCTGTTGATTTTTAACTGCCTCGGTTTATCCTTTTAAGGATTTTATTTGAATGAGTGAACACCAGATGGTGAGAGTCAAAAATAAAAGTATCTTACTAACTTTAACTTGGGTGGTCTTTGGTTTGGTTTTGCCTTCATCGTTTAATAGTGTCTATATTATTCAATGGTGAGTGAAAAAGTCAGCAACTTTATTAAAATCACACACACACACACACACACAAACAGCGCAATCACTAAAAATCCAATTACAATGATTCTCAAAGAATCCAGTCCAGTGCACTCTTTCTCTGAGATCTCTTGACACTGATCACGGTAGGATCAAAGTACAATGTATAACATAAGTTATAACGATTGAGTTTCTCTAAAAAAAATGTAGCAGAGAGAGCTCTTGAAACTGGTTTCCCTGAACTTACAATGTATGTCGTAAGAAAATGCTATCGAGTCTCCTTGATCTGAAAGAATAATTTATGACATAAGTCTGCGAACTTCTCAGATTGTTCATCCTCAAAGTATGTTCAATTTCAGAAGTAAGAACTATTGAGAGTAGTTAAAATGGGCCAACCGAATTCGATTTCTAAGTCACATCAGAGGACGAACCAAAATTAAACGCTTTTATCTTTACACAAATTGTGTCTTTCATCACAATTCCACACACACAATTCCCGAAGCTTCGAACCAAAATTACTTGACGTTAATGTAACGTGGCACGTTATCTTCATATAAACACGAATTTTTTTTATTTTTTTTAATTTTTTTTTGCAATTGCCGAGCAACCTCTTCATGTCCATTCACGTCGCCTGTGCAACCACACCCTTCATAAAACCATTTAATACAAAGTGGACATTATTGCATGACCAAAGCAAGGTTAATACCAAGCAGCTCAAAGGGGCTCTTAAAGTCAGCTATATTTTGGTGACAGCTTTAGCCCCGCGAATGCGCCGTCCTGGGCAACTAATACCAGGTTTAGTTGGTTATTGAGCGGGAGAGAAATCTCGGAGCATAATCTTGACGGTATGGAATATTTGTACGCACTTTACATCAGGAAAAGGGTCACTGGCCGAAGAATGGCGAAATTTACATCCTGAAAAAATAAAGGGGTGAGGGAGGGGTATTTCTTTACAGATTCTCATTGGTTAGATGCAGCAATGGCACATGGGTTCCGTATCACGAATGGTGCTACAATTATGGTGTCAACCCGCACTCGCGATTTTTCAGACTTTCCCCCCGTGGACATTTTCCTCGTCTGAACTTTTCTGGTGTCAGCCCCATTTTGTGACACTTTGCCTCATTGGCAACCAGCACTGGTGAAACCTTGTTCGTGTAGAAATAGAAACCTGCGGTGGTGACACCATGCTCTTGTGGCAACCAGCTCTGATGCCATACTCTTGTTGGGGGGGGGCACGCCGAAGTCTAGCTAGGGTTGAGTTGGAGTTCCATGATTATCTTTTCATTTCATTTCATTTTCTTAAAAGATGGTTTGTATTAATGAAATGAGATTAAGAAATAAGTTTGTTCGGGGAAGGGGGGGGGCGGCGGACGACAGAGCGGTTGGGGTCAGAAACATCAAAGGAGCCAACTAAATTATGGATTCATTAAGACCTGACCAACAATTACTTAGCGAACCTTCTTCCGTGTAATAATGAAAATGGTAACTATTTGAAGGGTTTTTAATGGGTTAGAATATGCATCTTCTGTATGGGACCCATCCACCAAAGAAAACATTGATAAACTAGAACAAATCCATAAAAGAGCTGCCAGATTCATTACTGGTGAATGTTCATTCTCTTTTGGGTCGAGCCGCTAGGCTCTTAAGACCCGGTTCATTTTATCGCAAGCGAGCCTCATCAAGCGGGCATCGCCGTAGAGGTAACCCTCTGCAGGTACCGTTACTTCACATTCCAAATCCCCGCACAGCCCGGGGCACTCTTCCAGTACGTGGGCCACCGTCTCTTCTGGGTGGCCACACAGCCGACAGGCCAGTTCCCTTCTGGTGTTAAATTTGTACAGGTAGCTTCGTGTGGGACAATGTTCAGTTCTCATTCTAGTTATGAGCGTCTGATTGCTACGTCCAAGTTTCCACCAGGAATCGCTTTTGCTCGGTCGCGGCATGTACTGGAATACTTTTCTGGCCGTGCTTCCAGAAGCCCAGCCCTGAAGCCATTTCTCTCGGAAATGGTCTTTAAGCCACGATCTGACCCCCAGCTGGGTCATCGGGCGATCGGGTTGGGGCTGAGCTGAACCTTCTCTCGCTAACTCATCGACCCTGTCTGAATGAGGCTCGCCACTGTGCCCAGTGATGTACTGAAGGACTACTTTTCCGCCTCGTGCTAGGATTTCACCTACTGTTTCCAAAATGACACTGACCGTTTTCGTCTCCAGAGAGGATCGACCCACGGTCTCGAGCGAAAACCGTGAGTCGGTGAAAACTACGACGGTCGGGAAAACCTTTCTTCTTGCTAGACGTCGGCGCACTTCCTTCAAACCCTTGCATTACTGGAGAATATTCGAAACTGACTAGAATAACACCATTAGTTAAATCATTAAACCTTGAAACACTAGAGGATAGAAGAACCAAGAGTAAAGTAGTAATCATACATAAAGCAATTAACTCTAATTTAGAAATGCAACACAAAGATAACTTAATACAACCCTCAGATAGACATAAGGATAAAAACACCTTTCTTATTCCGTATGCAAGAACAAACTCGTACAAATTTTCGTTCTTCCCGTCCGGAATTCGGGCGTGGAATGGGTTGCCCGAAGAAACCAGGAAAGCCAACACTTTATCAACATTTAAAACTCTAATAAGAATGCAGGACTAAACACAAACCATAAATAAGCGTAGGACGCAATAATCTTATGTATAGAAGGAGCGTCTGAAACAGATAAGATAAGAAGAGGGTTGTAAGTCAATGCATAATAAATCTCCTCTATATCAAAACAGTTCCGACCTCAGCCACACCCTACCTCCAACTATGATAGAAGAGTAATGAAATTAAGTTAAATTTTCAAAAATTACATATTTTTATGTCTACATTGATGAACTAATTTTCTTGAGCCAAACAATAAAATGTTGTGTAGCATTATTTAAACGTAAACAAAATCACTATAACACATCTCATACAGTTCTCTGGTCCTAAATTTAAAATAAAAATTAGCTGATTTATCGAGTTTATCTACTCTAATCCTACACCCAACGCACCATTGATTAAGAGCCCCAGAACTTGTTGCTTTTTATTGGAGTACATGATTTATAGTAAAAGTTTTACTGAAAGTTTTCTGGGTTTTTTTTTCATTCCCACAATAAGCCCCATACTTTAATATTATTTGGTTAACACAATTATTTTTTTTCACGATGTTACAGACAGAAATTATTTCACAGTTAAAAGATAATATTCAAGATAGAAACACGCCGAACACCTTATAGATGCGATAACACTTACATAACTCTTCTTCCTGTGTACTATTACTTTGTTTTATAAGCAATGAGATCATCTTTTTTGCCACGATAATTTCAAAAACATTGGACACTAAAAATTTCTACTGAAAAATAATTTTCAATCTAACTAACTTATTAATTATTGACTTATTATCAAAATCAATCAGATACTAAAACTTGCTACTGCCCCAATACCATTCAGAATATCTGCCTTGCTACCATGCAATGATTATTAAAAAATAAAATGCCATTCTACTCAGAATAAGGAATGAGAGATGACTAGTCATCTTGGCAAGTGTGTTATTTATTAACATCATGAGAATTCATTTATTGGGAAAATAAGGCTAATAATATGACAATAATTTAAAAAGAGTTTTCCTTATCTTATCTTATCTATACAGACGCTCCTTCTATGCAGAAGATAGTTGCGTCCACAGACCATGACAGATGATCTGTTGGCAAGTGATGCAGCATTCACAGGCCACGGCTTTGTGGGTTCCACGCTTTACCCAGCCGCCTAACTACATGTAGTGTTAGGTACCCATTCGGAGCGGGGTGACTCAGGGACGCCCTAGGCCCCGGGAACAAACCCTTGCCTTCACACGGATTCGAACCCGTGACCATCGGTACGACAGTCCAGTGCGCTGCCACTCGACCACCGCGTAACAATACAAGGAGATAAAACAGATCCTGGTAGTTATAGACCAGCTTCACTTACTAGCATTAAAATATTAGAGCCCATAATATATAGTAGAAAAGATAAACATACTTAACACAGCTTTAGAAAAAACTGACATGTTCAATCCGATCAATTGATCCAATAGAGGGACTTGTCCAAAGGACTGGACAATAACAATCAAATAGATAAAATATTACTAGACTTGCAAAAAGCATTTGATAAAATTCATCACTCTAGTTTACTCAAAATATTTAAATTATTTGGCATCTCAGGTCCCTGACATCAGTGGATCCAAATAAATTAATTACTAGGTGTAGAATTCATATTTAAATTTAATTGAACTTAATCAAATTAGAACAATAAAACACACTTTAACAAAAGTATACATAACTTATAGTATCATACTAGTGTAATTAGTAATAGTAATAGTCTTAAGTCTTAAACTTAAGCCTTAAAATTAAACTTAAACCTAGTCTAACACTAACCCGAAAATGAGAATTTTAATCTTAGTCTTAGTAATAACCACACTACTTTTAAGGACATTAACGTCAACCAACAAACATCCTAAAAATCAGAGTAATATATCAATAGTTATAAACCACCACAACACAAAGCACACTGACTACACCTCTATCTTAAGCACAATAAAGGAAATCTCCTTCAAACAATGGAAACATAAAATATGTAGATATAAGCAAAAACACTTAATCTTAATTTTGCTCCTCTCAGGCGACATAGAACTTAACCCAGGCCCAGTATCATCTAAATGTCAAATTTGTATTAAGGCATGCACTACCAAACAAGGAACCATTCAGTGTGACACCTGCAATGAATGGTACCACATTGCATGCCTGCATTCTAACACACCAAAGCACAAAGCAATAGGCCTAAGAAATAAATATGCATCTTGGCACTGCATACATTGTGGGTTGCCCCAAATCAGTTCAGATTTATTTAACTATAAGGACCTTATCACCACAAACTCTTACAGTGTTTTTGGCTAATCCTTTTATAAATAAACCACTAGATAAAATGAAACCTACCACACAAACCCATAAAATTACCCATAAAAAATCTAATAATAATAATAATCAAAACATTCTCAAAACACTAATAGTTAATTTCCAAAGCTTAAAAAATAAAATTCCAGATTTAGAACTACTTATAAAAACAGAAGAACCAGACATAATTGCTGGTTCTGAAACTTGGTTGAACCCCAACATATATAACTCTGAGATTTTAAACACCAATTATAATATTTTTAGGAAAGACAGACCAGACAATTATGGAGGAGTGCTACTTGCAATTAAATCAAATATCATAGCTGAAGAAATTACTACACAGCCAAATTTTAATATAGAGTCTATTTATTGTAAAATAATTACACCAAACTCATCCCCACTTATTGTAGGCAGTATATATAGACCTCCGAATACAAACCTAGAATACATGAACAATCTTTGTAGTCAATTAACTTTCATAAAAGAGAATAATAAAAATGCAGTTCTATGGATTATGGGGGACTTTAATCTTCCAGATATAAATTGGAAAAATTATACAATTGATAACCATCAAACTAACAAAGAAATTAATGAACACTTTTTAGACACTATAAACAACATAAACCTAGAACAGATAGTAAAAACAGCAACAAGGAAAAATAAAACACTAGATTTATTCCTAACAAATAGACCAGGACTAGTGTTAGACTATAAAATAATTCCAGGACTGTCCGACCATGATATTGTTAGGGTCACCAATACAATAAAAACTAAAATTAATAAGATACCTAGAAGAATAATCTATCTTTGGAATAAATGTAATTCAATAAAACTACACCAATCAGCGGCTAACTTCCAACAAACTTTCCTAAGTAAATTTAACACAAATAGCCCAGTAGAAGAAATTTGGAAAGATATAAAAACAAATCTAAAAACTATAATGGATGAGAATGTTCCAACAAAACTAACATCAAATAAAATTAACAAATGCTGGTTCAATTCTAGATTGAAAAAGCTATGCAAACTAAAAGAGAACTTATTTAAGAAATATAAAGCTACCTATTCATATAGGATACACAAAAAATACTTAAAGATTAAACACTTGACACAAAAACTTAGTCGAAACCTCCAAAATGAATATATAAACAATGTAATTACCAAAGATAACAATAAAAACTTATGGTCCTTTATCAAATCTAAAAAAATGGAGTCTTCAGGAATAGCCACACTAAAAGGCTCAAATAATCAAACCTATAATGATAATGAAACTAAAGCTAATATCCTTAACACATATTTTGCATCATCTTTTTCTGCCTCAGGCGACAAGGAAGTTTTAATAAATTTAAATAAAATGGAGGAAATAGGTAACATAACTGTAGATGAGATAGGTATACATTCACTCCTAAAAAACTTTAAAATAAACAAAGCTACTGGCCCAGATGATTTGCCTGCAAGATTATTAAAAGAACTAAGCAATGAACTGTCCCCAATCCTTGTAGTTCTCTTTCAAGCCTCTCTAAACCAGGGTAAAGTGCCCCAGGATTGGAAATTAGCTAACGTAACTCCACTCTTTAAGAAAGGGGATAAATCAGACCCTGGTAATTACAGGCCTGTATCACTTACTAGTATCACCTGTAAATTACTAGAACACATAATATATAGTAGAATAGTTAACCACCTTGACAAATATAATGCCCTATGCCCACATCAACACGGCTTTAGAAAAAACAGATCATGTGAAACACAATTAATAGGTTTAATAGATGAACTATCAAAAGGCTTGGACAAAAATGATCAAATAGATACAATATTACTAGACTTCTCAAAAGCATTTGACAAAGTTCACCACCTTAGTTTACTTAAAAAACTTAACTACTTTGGAATCTCAGGTTCCTTACATCACTGGATCCAAGACTTCCTTTTGGGCAGGGAGCAAACTGTAATAATTAATGGATCTAAATCTGCACCAATAAAGGTTAACTCAGGAGTTCCACAAGGAACTGTACTAGGTCCCTTACTCTTTTTAATTTATATAAATGATTTACCCAAGAACATCTCAACAGGTACAAAAGTTAGGTTATTTGCTGATGATTGTATAATCTATAGAACAATTAAATCAGAACAAGATAGCAAAATTTTACAAAAAGACTTAGATGAATTGATAAAATGGGAAACTAACTGGAGTATGTCTTTCCACCCAGAAAAGTGTCAACTGTTAAGAGTAACAAAGAAAAAGAAACAAATAAATTCAAAATATTACATTCATGGAAAAGAACTGACCCAAACTAAAGATGCAAAATACTTAGGAGTCTTAATAAATGAGAAACTATCATGGAATCCCCATGTCAATGAAGTTATTAAAAAATCAAACAAAACCTTAGGCTTTATAAAAAAGGAACTTTAACAAATGTAATAGAGATATAAAACTAAAATGCTACCTCACTTTGGTGAGACCTGTACTAGAATATGCATCTTCTGTATGGGACCCATCCACCAAAGAAAACATTGATAAACTAGAACAAATTCAAAAAAGAGCTGCCAGATTCATTACTGGAGAATATTCGAAACTGACAAGAATAACACCATTAGTTAAATCATTAAACCTTGAAACACTAGAGGATAGAAGAACCAAGAGCAAAGTAGTAATCATACATAAAGCAGTTAATTCTAATTTGGAAATACAACACAAGGATAACTTAATACAACCCTCAGATAGACATAAGGATAAAAACACCTTTCTTATTCCGTATGCAAGAACAAACACATACAAGTTTTCCTTCTTCCCGTCCGGAATTCGGGCGTGGAATGGGTTGCCTGAAGAATCCAGGAAAACCAACACTTTATCAACATTTAAATCTCTAATAAAAATGCAGGACTAAACACAAACCATAGATAAGCGTAGGACGCAATTATCTTCTGTATAGAAGGAGCGTCTGTAAACAGATAAGATAAGATTGAGAATTTCCTAGTAGGCAGAGAACAAACTCAAATAACTAATGAATCTAAATGAACACCAATAACTGTCTGTGACTTCAGGAGTTTGATCAGGAACTGTCCTAAGCCCCCTACACTTCCTAATTTACATAAATGATTTCAACAAAAGCATCTCACCAGGAGCAAAACTTAGATTATTAGCTGACAAAAAATGCATTTGAACAATTAAGTCAGAAAAAAATACAGAAATATTACAAAAAGACCAAGATGAATTACAAAGATGAGAAACTAATTGGAGTTTGTCTTTCGCCCAGAAAAGTGTCTACTGTTAAGAGGATAAAAGAAAATAATACAAATAAATGCAAAAAGTGCGCCAAAACAATGCATTGAAAAACTACAAAAAGTTCAAAATTCAGTCTAGTTCTTAAGGCAAAAAAACATGACCATGTTACTCCGCTACTTTACTCACTTCATTGGCTACCTATACAAGCTCGAATTGATTAAAAACTGGCTGTTCTCTGTCACAACTTCTTTTCTGACTCATCCCCTTCCTAGCTTACTGAACTTCTGTCGGTCTACTCATCCAGTCGTCAGCTACGCTCTTCTGCAGACACACGTATTCTCTGTGTCCCTAAGACACGAACTAAAACTTTTGGGGAAAGGTCATTCTCTTTTTGTGCAGCCAAACAATGGAATTCTCTACCATTACACATCCGTAGTATTCCAACTACCAAATCCTTCAAGACTGCACTTAAGACGCATCTTTTCAAGATGTATTTACAAAATTAATGAAACAACATTTCTTTTAATGATTAACGTAGCTTATGTGTAATGTGCTGTTCTTTATGTTGTTATTATGGTATGAATGGTTACTTAATTATTATATGTATGTTATGATATCCATGTAAAGCGCTGTGAGTCTGGTTCCTTGCTGGGATACAACGCTATATAAATTTTTCAATTATTATTATTTCATTCATGGATAACAGCTTATCCACATAAAAGAGATGCAAAGTACTTAGGAGTAATAATAGTAAATGAAAACTTATCATGGAATTCTCATGAGAAAATTCAAAAAAGAGCTTCAAGATTCTTCAGTGGTGAATGTTCACAATTGACTAGAGAAACACCATTAGTTAAATCACTAAACCTAGAAAGACTAATGGGAAAGAAAAACAATGCACGAAGTAGCAATGATGCAAAAGGCTTTACATTCTAATTTGGAAATACACCAAAACAATCTACTTCAAAACTCAGATAGACATAGGTATAAAAACACTTAACTTATTGTACATGAAAGAACAAACACATACAAATCCTCCTTCTTCCTGTCTGACATTCAGACATGGAATGGTTTTTCAGGCACAAAAGAGGAAAATCAACATACTATCAACAATTAAAACTCAAATAAAATGCAAGACTATACATAAATCACAGATAGGACGCAATAATCTTCTGTCGAGAAAGAGCATCTGTAACATTTAACATAAGAAAATAGTTTAAACATTAATATTTTTTGGTTGAATCACATAATTTGGAACAAGTTAAATTTATTTTATAGGGTATTTTTAATTTCATTTTAAAATAATTTTCATTCATGTTTAAAATTATATATATTAAATTGTTGATTTCATACAAAGAGGGTTGCTAAATTTTCAGTGCAAAGAAAGTGATATAGGCAGATTAGGCTTTACAACAGTTAAACACCTTAAAAAACAAATAAGTCCCTGGATTTCAACAGACTTTACAGTACAGGTGAAAGAGAGCAAATATACAATGAACTTAAATTATTTGCAGATAGGTTGAGTGTAATCATATAACAATGTGTCATGGCTTAAATCATGTGTGATGTCAGCACTATGTTTAACTAACTTCCATTAATCTGAAATTTATTTTCAGGTGGAGACTTTACAGCCACATAGAATTCTGATGCTAAAAGACTTTGGTCAAGCATAGAGAGACCTAAATTATTCTTTGACGACATTTCATGACGGCTGAATATTGTCAAAAGCGTAAGAAGATGACAAGCAGAAAAAAGTTCATAGAAATGCTTTCAAACAGACAGCTTGGAATGTAAATGTGGAAAATTTTATAAAAAGGGTCAGGGTTATGGAATCCTTACAGTGAATAATATTCATGAAGCTAAATAATGATTTTAAAAATTCACAAGTATGTAATGAAATATTTCATTTATAAAATAACCTTTAGCTAGTTGTAAAATTGTTTTAAAATAACTCACTACTTATACAGTAAAATTTCATATTGTGTCCATCAAGATTTTAAATTCATCATTAATTTGTTACATGAATAAAAAGGAGTATTTAATAATGTTGCAAAATATTTAAACAAAAATAATAATTAAAAACATTTCTTTTACAACAAAAATGAAAGCTATAAAATAAAACAAACCAGTAAAAACAAAGTTTATGACTATAAATCCCTTATATATGAGACATAACTAAAAGTATTGATTATGTTCAAACGCGACAAACATTTACAGACTAAAACCGAAATTATCTCCCATGGCTTTAAAACTGTGGGAAGGGGGGAGGGGGTGTGGACATGGACGGGTGGCGTCAACGCGTTAACTCAACTCCTGGTGTAAACCACCTGGTTAAAACACGAGATGTGTTCACCGCTGGCTGGCGTGACCCGTAAAATGTAAACAATAGCGACCGCTACATATAGTTTATATAGATAAACTAAAAATGCATTAATTTAATAACTGTAAGTTCGATCGATCTGAAATTTTGATACGATGCATTGTTAGGTGACACGAGTCTACGTGCCAAATTTCAGCTTGATGGCATCACAGGAAATGGGTCATTTTTTACTTATCTTTTTCCGCCCGACGACGAACGACAGAGACGGCGGTGAAGTTAATATAAGGGATTTTAAAAACTCATTTAAACTCTGAAATCAAAAAGTTACTGAGAAAGTCCTCAAACATTCAATCATGTAGAAGAAAATTAATTGGCCACAGCTGTTATTTTAAATGTCCAGAGCCAGGTGTTTGGCATTTTGCTAATGGGGATGTCAGGGATGATAATATCAACGCCAGATGGTTGCCTTGTATTAAAGCTCAAATAACCAGGGTAGCCAAGCAGAGATATAGTGGTAGCTACAGTGGTCTGTGGGCTGCCGAGAGTTAAGGTCTTGCTGTTGGGCCAGTTAAATACAAAAGCATAAATTTCTCTTGTGGTTGTTGCTTTTTTTAACGTGTACCTGAATAAATCATAAGATTAACAATTAATGACCAGATTTTAAAAAAATTAAAACTTAACTTTTTTAAAATTTCAATCAATTGTTAGCTTTTCATTGTCCGGCATAATCAATCAATATAATTTTAAGTATGAGGTTAGTCAATGTGCATTCAAACCATATAGTCACTCAATGAATTTGTCAGTCAGTCAGTGATAAAGGTTATTTCATACTATGTGATGTAATAAATATGCAGCATAAAGGAGTTTTATGACATTGAGAACATCAAAAATAATTATTAGGGCAGGAATATTGCACAGTGGTGTAACCTGGGGGGTGTCTAGTCCCAATTCAGATTACTATAAAGATTGTTACTAGCAGCTTTGTCAGGTGCCTTAACTTGAAAAAATGGGAAGCTCACACACTGCTATCAATATTGATTGGCAGGGTTTAACCATAGTGTCAAATACCCAAGGCCAGGATGCCTGACTTATGAAACACATTAAAATATCATTCGTTAGGTGTTCTCCTAATCATGAACATTACAGTAACTTGACTACACAACACTGCACTGCATCCATTAAAGATGAAACTGATTAACGTTTTCACATTGTTTTTCAGTTGATTACACTTAACTATAAAGCTTACTCTACAAAACTTTTGTCTTCGTAATTCATTTATAAAACAACAACAAAAAACACATAAGTGCAAGCTATATACATACCAGAGTTACACCACATTTATTTAATTTTCGTTTTTATATTTACGAAAGCCAAGCATGTAATGTGACAAATTGATTTTATTGATTGTAAGAGCTAACTTTTGGTCTGGTACTTTTATTATAACTGATTATGTCCTGGTTCACAATAAACTAGATCAATTCCTTAAACCATTAGTTGGCGTCATAGACTGAAGATAGGTAGGGATATTGAATGAAATCTAAGCATATTTCCTTTACTTTGATAGGCCTTAATAAACATTGTAATAAACTTTTTTTAAACATAAGAAAATGTTTATAGCAGAAAAGAGAGATGAGTTCTGTATTTTGTTAAAAACAACACAAGTAAACTAAGGAAGAAATTTGATTTAAACACATAAGTGTTACAACACAAACAGGAAGTAACTTTAGATGTATTGATTGATAAATCTTGACCAATTTAAAGACTTTGTCCCCTATTGCTCAAAGAGATTGACCAATATTTCCAAACATCTTTTCAAAGACTTTCTTTATTACAAGCTATCATAGCTGACAGCGTCCACTTTGATAGGAATATTGAGTTTGGGATAGATGACATAATTTTTTTCATACTATTTCTTTTTATTATTTGCCCAGTAAGAGTGAGAATGAACATGAATTTTTTTACGCATCCCATGTTCAAACAGTGAATAATTTCCTTGTACATAACGCAAATGGTTTAAAACAAAAAATTTCTTTTTTTTAAGTTTCAAAATCTTATTTAAAAAATGGTTCACCATGAAGAATGCACACAAAAATTATAGAATCATTCAACATTTCTTTAAATCCATCATACAAACTAAGCCCATGTAGGAAATATTTTCAAACATTTGACAAGTTTAACCCATTTTATTTTCATCTCTATACGATTCAAATACTTTTCTGCAACATCACGTCAGCTTATTCAAAGAATTTTTATTTTTCATACTGCGTTATAAGTAACTTTAATTTATTTTCTATGTTTTACCTATTCTTTAAAATCTTTTTTAAAAAGATTTTTTTTTAAACTGTAAATAATAAGTGTTTAGGGCTATAAAGGAAATTCAAATTAATAGAGCATCTCACCACACATCAGCTGTCAGGGTATCATTTTGATATGTCCATGGCTGTGTGCTGTATATACCATCACCGTTCTGTTGGAGCCAACTGCCCAGCTGCCGAAGCCTTTCTTCATAGATGGGATCTATGTGACCGTGCTTGGGAGGCCCTACATTCATCAACATGTTCCCTCCACAGCTATTTGAAGAAACAATAATTTTTTTAAACATTCTCAAATCAAAGCACAGAAAGTTACTAAAAGTTTCATTACAGGCTTGTTTTACCCTGGCTTTTTTCTCAATTATTAAATAAGAAAATTTTATTTTCTAAAAAGTACCCAATGGCTTTACTCCACAAGATGAGACTATTACTGTTAGCTCACCTAACAGTAATAATAAAAGTCTGCAGAAGTTCCTCTATGGTCAGGTAGTCAGCTAATCTAGCATTCCTTCGGAAGCCCCAGGAATACTTGTCAATGGTCATTGCATTCTCCCACTTGTGTTTCTGTAAAACTCCTGGAACAAAAAGCCCATGAACATGATGCTAAAAACTATTACCATAAAATTTATCACATCCTAAGTGTAATGCTATAAAAATTATGCAATATATTTATATATATATATATACACACACATTCCAGAAATTAGAGCAGTAATCTTTTGAAAAAAACTACAGAAAAGCCTTTTAAAGTCATAATATTTGTTAAATATTTAATTAAGACATCTTAATAATAAAACTGTTCTTATTAGCAAAAATAATAATGGGGGGGGGGTAAAAAGGAAATAATCCAAAATTGACCAACAAGCAAGTCAATAAATAGACTTGGCTAGTTGCCAGATACACTAAACAGACTTGGTAAACTACCACATATACAAACCAGATTAAATAGTCTTACTCAAGTTATTTCCCTTCTTTTTAAGCATAAATGGCAACAGAATAATCAAATAGACAGCTGTAGAGAAAATTCTTTGATCCCAAAGCTTATAGCAATTAAATCAATTAATTTTAAATAGGTAAATACAAGGAGCACCAAACTTTCATGGTGACTTTACTTTTAAAAATCAACAAACAGTATGCAAACATTTTACATTGTCATGATTCATATGCATGTGATTTACTTTTGGTTTTGTGTAATAAAGCGAAGGACATACATTCCTAGCATCACTTTTTGTTGTGAGATTTATACAAGGCCATGCACAAGTCACTATCTTGTCTTTTTTAAAGCCGATTGATTGCCCTGTGATGTAAACCTAAAGCAATATTACCTGGATTGTACCTGTCGCCACAGGTGTAGAAACCCCCATGATGGCAAGAAATATTGTGTCCCCATCTGTCATTTACAACAATACTGTCTTTGACAGGGCTGTGAATTAAGACACAAAACGAAACTTGAAAATTTAGTTAAATAGAAGAACTATGTGTGGTATGTAGATGAATTGGAATCAGCCTAATAAAAAAATGATTAGAACAAAAAAAATAACTGTTTTTTTTTAATTACAATCTTGTAGTATTCTGTGTTTTTTGCATTTTCAAACAAAATAAAACTGTATTGTTATAATTTTTTTAACCAATTTTTACTCTCTGCAGATAGTGTTTCAAATCACAAGTAAACTCAAAATATCAGCCTACACAAGAGTGCTCATGAACCCACCTAATGAAAATTTACAGTACACAGGATTTGGTTTATGAAAATAAAAAAGTCCTTTTTTTTAATTTAAAAAAAAATCTTAAAAGTGATCAGCTTCTCTTTAAGTAGTGCTTACCTGTCCTTGCCTGTAATACTTTTTTTATTTAACTGAAGAAGTCTTGCATTTAAAATTAGTAATGCTGAGTAATCTTCTCAAGGTGCTTATAAGTAATCACTTGGGTTTTATTTTGGAAAATTAGATTACTTTAGACTCATTAAAATTTATTAAAAACTTGACCTTGTACAGTCAATAAAAATACATTCTTACTAGGGCTGTTATCGATTAATTTAAAATTAATCATTAAATTTTGAAAAATTAACGATTGATTAATAGAAATTTATGACTTCATTAAACTGCACATTTCAAGGGAAGTAACAAAAACAAAACTTTTTCATCATCCGCAGTTAGCTTAAAACAGAATTTTTGCTCAACTTTCCAGTTATATGTTTAAATTTAACTCCGCTGATACTGTCAGTCATTTTTTAGTCGACGTCTGCCGGTCAACATAAATTAATAAAATAAATTATAATATTACGCGGGAGAAGTTTGTATGTAAAAAAAATATAAATTATTATTAATTATTAATAATCAATTATTTATTAATACAATTTTTTTTCTAATATTACAAATATTTCCTTTAATTTTAATCAAATTTTTATCGCTTAAAATAATTTTAATCGAAAAAAAATTTAACAATTAATCGAGAAATGAATCCTTAATTTCCGCAGCCCTAATTCTTACCTATCTGTATAGAGCCAAGCCAGGAACTCTTTTGAATTCCAGTAACTATCAGGTGCTTCCCAATCTCCATCTGACCACACAACATCTGGCTTGTATGTGTTGACAATCTCATACAGCTCTGGTAAAGTTTTTTGCTGAAAAATGTTTAATGCAAATAACATAAGTAAGAATATTCAGACTTCTCCTGTATAAGTGCATACCAGTAGGCCCCATTATTAAAAAGTTGTTATGTTAACTCTTCTAACTCTTCTTTTTTTTTATTTTTAGTAAAGTCTCAAAGGATAGCCATTGTCTATAGGCTTAATCATTTAATAAAGAGAAATAAATATTTATCTTGAATGTTAAACAGAAAACAAATTTATCAAGTACATGTACATGTATTAAATAGATTTGTTTAACTTTTCTACATAAAGTTCCTAAATGAACACAGTGTAATAATGGACTAATAAATTGAGGACCATGAAATGATTGCTGTGTGTGGGGTTTTTTTTCGTTTTTTTTCTTTCTTTCTTTCCAATTAGGAAAAAATTAATAAACTTGCACTGATTATGATTCTAAAATTAACCTCATTTTTTATTCATTATGTTAATTATCATCACATCAATTACAGAGCAGTTTTATTGACCCTTGAACATTGGATAATATTTTTTTAGTGTTGGAACTGTAGGATTCTTACCCAAAAAAATATGTGTTAACATTATTGTAACAGGAAAATGTTTTGCTACCTTTGCTTTAAATTCAATTTAATGGCCTTTGAAAAGTCACTCTAATTTTTAAAAAAATACATAACCCAAAAAATAATATTATTTAAAATAATAACCCAATTAATAAAATATGTTAATGAATTCAGATGTCAGAAATGAATTTTACGATTGGGCTGTAAGAACCAAATCATTTTAATGAAATGATTATTTCTTCTATCATTAGGCTAAAAAGTCCATGAAAGACCGACCCCAGCCACTCATGCATTTGCCCGTTGAAGTTAGATTCATGCAGGAAGTTTTAAAACATGTCAAGGGTACACTAAAAAATGTAAATAAACTTACAGTTACAAAATCTTGAGTCTTGTATCCAGCGTTTTTGTCAGCAGTGTACAGAGGGTGAAACCATTCAAACATAGAATGGTACAGGCCAAATCTTAAATTACTCTTTTTTAGGGTCGCGTTCATCAGTTCCCCTAAAAAAGATACAATAGATTATTATGTGTAAAAAAAATTATGAATAGATTTTGTGATAACATGTCATGATTAAATAAATCTTGCCATCATCATCATTCAGATCCAAAGGAAATTTTGATGTGTGTCCTTATGTCTTGGTAAAGAATTTGCACTTTCCCTGCAGTGGTTCTTTGGTGCTTGTATGATCTATTATTTTTGGTAGCTAGGTATATACATAGGTCCTTGAAATAATGAACAGTGCTGACTTATGAAATGATGGAGGTACTTCTGTACATGATAAATGTTTTATTTGGGTACATTTTGTGTTTTATATCACTCTGGTTGAGGTGGAAATTGAGTTTTATCTGTCTTGTGCACAGATGAAAGATTATGTTCATGTCTTTGGAGGGTTATTATTGGATCTGGGCATGTGAAACAAAAAACATTTTGCAGTTGAGCTCATAACCCATCTATTTAAACACTTGTCTTTATTTTTATTTTTTGTCGGGTCTGCTAATCTGTTACACAATGATGAGTAATGCATGTCTAGCTTTTCATTGGATTTATCACTCTTTCGCTAATCTGCTCTTTCATTTTCTAAAATATGGCTGTATCCTGGTATCTTTTGTAAGGTTTGTTTGACTGCATAAGTTTCAAGGGAGATTTTACAATTGTAACATCTTGGTTCTAGCTGCCTGAAGTATTATAATGTACAGACAGAGATAACAACACTACTAAGTTTGTTGAGATAGACTGTCAAGATTCCAGATAGATATTGTAAATGGCAGTTGCTTCTGCTTCATACTTAGTGATCGTTCATCAGTAGTTTCAGTATTCATCACATGATTGGTCTAAATACTCAATTCAAACATATTAGAGGCATAAATAAATAGATTTGAGTAATATGACCCAAGTGAGTATATTTTGAATTAGTTCCTTTGGAAAGGTCTTTATAATTTTTGCTGCTATAATTATGTGTAGGTGGACAGTACTCAGTACTTTTCTATCTTGTTGATTAGGTCTAACTTAATGGAAGCTGTTTGTAGAAGTTTATTTGGTAGATAAGCAACTCTTCTCTGACTGTTGAGATGTGGAGTTCGTCTTCAATTTCAGTGGCCACATCGATCAATATTATTTACTTATTTTTAATTCAATGGTTTTGTCTTTATTCTGAGATGCAGAGCCTCAATATTAATGTGTATTTCCCATGCTGCTTTCTAGGGAATCTTAGAATCTCTGAAATAAAACAGACTCCTTAGTTTTATAAAATTTTCACAGCCAGTCCTATACTGTCTTACTGCATATTGACTTTAGGACCAAGCCATATTCCATTACTGACTGCACATATTTACTGTTAAACTGGCACAGTATGGTCTAGTCTCTGACCAGCCTATTAACAGGATTTAGTGGTCTTGTTGACTTTTCATGTTTTTAAACATGCTTCTTTTAAGTTGAGAAGTCTCAATAAGTGGACATCTAAGGTTGTCTTATTTTTGCAGTAAGGCATCTTGGCGAGATAGTGTAAGGTGCTTTTTGGCTACATGGGGTTTTTTGTTTTTTTTGAAGACTGACCATACTGTCTTGGTGCTGATTTTCATTTTTCTCAGTAGGTGCTAATAGTAATCAAGTCTTCATTTTGACAACATACATTTATTTATTTGTCAACAAATATTCCCTGCTACAAGATCATGCGCGTGAAGTGCTTTCTCCACATGTAGCTTATCTAGTAGACCAGTAGTCCGCAAACTCTTTTGTCAAAAGAACCAAAAAATTAGCAGCAGGACAAGAGCCTTAACAAGAACCTGTCAAGAGCCATGTTTAACTAGCTACTGAACTAAACATTAAATTCAACAACAAAAATTAATAGTAATCTTATTGTCAAAAACTATACAAAACACCCATTTAATATGAACTATGACCTTGCTAGTCAAAACCAATTTGTGGATAACTCGCCAAGCCGCATTCAGATCACTTAATGGCAGCATTTGTCTTATAAGTCCCAATTTGCATACCACTTCAGTAAACCATTTTTTCATATTTCGGTTTCAGAAAAGTTTAGATTTCTACTGCAACTTCTTGGGACACTCAAGGAACAAGATTCTTATTAGTTAATAATTCACAGACCGCCAGACCTTGTCTGTGCAAATTGTCTGGGTATGTCACTAAGTATTATCACTTCTTACTTTAAATGACCCAAGTTGGCTTTTTTTTTAATAATAAGGCCAGGCTGTTTTCATTTGGAACTCTTTTGTTTGGAAACATTATTGTCATCAGGAAAAAAAAACTGTTATTACTACCTAAGCATTATAATGCTTGACAGTATGTATCTGTACTAAATCTAAAATAGAGATGGTTAATTCAGGTCTGCTGTGTTTTCAGCTTTGTGAAGAAAAGTGACTGTCAACAGTTCTGTATAGAGTTACTGAGTTCTTCCATTACCTTCCAAGTCTAGAAAACATAATTTAATATGTACCAATATTGACAATTTTCAGTTAATGTTACTAATAAAAGTTTGTAACAAAATAAAACCTTTTTAAAATTTATAACTAATTTTCTATCAGATCTTATTGGGGTTTGCAGAAAGCATCTTCAAAACATTGTCTTTATAAAGTTTATTCTTAAGGTAAATGTGTTTGGGTGGATTTTGAAAGTTCTATAAATCAATTATAAAACAAATATCCAGACACATAACACTATATCCAACCCCCTAAAATCCCCTTTCTTTTTTTTTAAATAGCTGTATCAAACGTAATCTATATTTTGATGCCCCTTGTTGATTACAAGTCAAACATTTTTTACACAAGAAGCATTGTGCAGGATCAGAATTTGATGTTATTTCTCACCAACAATATCTCTGTTGGGTCCCACTGCTGCAGAGTTCCAATTAAAAGAATATTTAGATGGCCAGTTTGTGAACCCTTCATGGTGTTTGCTGACAAACACAATGTATCTGAATAAAGTAGGGAAAAAACATAGATCACCTTAAAGTTTTAAAAAATGCATCATGACATGTAAACTAAAATGCTAATGTAAAGAAAAACACTACACAAATTAATAATAATTTTATGTCATGAGTTAAGTTGTCGGAACCTCTTGCATTATTTAACCAGTAAATCACTATTTTAAAAAAGACACCTGTAGTGTGGTATCTTTCACACAAGTGGCCTTGAAGTTGTTCTATGTCTATATTGACACTCGCCAGCATCTTCCACTAAAAATTTAACTTATCTTATCTATACAGACGCTCCTTCTATGCAGAAGATAATTGCGTCCACAGACCATGACGGATGATCTGTTGGCAAGTGATGCAGCGTTCACAGACCACGGCTTTGAGGGTTCCACGCATTACCCAGCCGCCTAACTAGTGTTAGGTACCCATTCGGAGCTGGGTGACTCAGGGACGCCCTAGGCCCCGGGAATAAATCCTTGCCTTCACATGGATTTCAAACCGGTGACCATCGGTACGACAGTTGTGCGCGCTGCCACTCGACCACCGCGTCCCCATTTGATTTTATTTGATTTTAACTGCGTTTGTGTCAACTTGCAGTAGACTGTTTTATTTGGTTTGATTAAATATTGTCATTTGTAAGCCAGATTAAAAATAAAACACTAATATGTGATTTAGTGAGTTTAAATAGACATAATATTTTCAAATTTCAACCTTAAACTTGGGGGGATTATATTGACATTTTACTGTAGTTTTTATGATTTTACACCCAAAAAATTAACTCCAGCTAGTATGCAGATGAATTGAATTTGTTAAAATTTAACAGGACTGAACTTAGGACCAGTCAAGTCAACTGCTAACAATCTTATTCATGATTAGATATTTCTTGAAAAACAAATCTGGGAATTGATTGCTCAAAACTCAAAGTAAAAAAACTCAAATCTCAAGTTACATGTATTATAAATTTCAATACTTCAACTTAAAGCACTGAACATGATTAGGCATTAGGCTAACTTAAGGCTTAATCCTTAAGCCTTAAGGCATTTGGTATCTAGATTTTTCAATTATTTATTTTTATATTTTACATTTCCTTCCCACCACTCATGACAGACATAACGTTGCAAAGTAAACAGAACATTTTGGTCCATAAATGGTATTTTTTAGAAGCAATAATTAATTATAGTTAATATTAATTTTGCTTTGGCTTAAACTTAAGTTTAAGAAGAGTATCAATAATTAAGATAAACCTGCAGTTTCTACACGTATATTATTTCACAGCGAAATTTAATTTTCTCGTGAGAACTTACGTTTTTAATTTATTAAATGCATTATTATATGTTGTATTTCAGCTATTTCAGCGCAAATTTGTACGTCTTTTTAATTTCTAAGGCATTTTTTCGGCTCTATATAATACATAATCTGGTCACGAAACGTCCATTTTGTTTACCTAGCCAGATGTTTTTTTACCTGGCTCGACCCATGCTAAAATAAATTTACTGACTGAAAATGTTTAAAATAGATTAAAAATACCTTTTAAAAATGTTCTCAGAAGATAAATAAATATTTTAAAGACAATTTCATTTTTTATTTCGTTACTAGATGTTTGATTCTTATTTTGTTTGTTTGTAAGTGAGAAATTTCCATTTGGCATCTTATTGGGACAATCCGGCAAGTAGAGTATAATATAAACAAAATGATTGCATCACGATCAGACTATTTTTACTGTTGAGAGCCGAAAAAATGCCTTAGAAATTAAAAAGACTTACAAATTAGCGCTGAAATACAACATCTAATATTGCATTTAATAAATTAAAATCGTAAGTTCTCATGAGAAAATTAAATTTCGCTGTGAAATAATATACGTGTAGAAACTGCAGGTTTACCATAATTAAATATTAAAACTGAAGACTGAAGTTTAAGATGGCTTTAGGCCTTCTCATTTTAATTTTATACTTACTTTGCTCCCGAACTTTGAAATAAATCTATCCATTCTGAAGCATCAAAAAATTCTGCCGTAAAGTCCTCAGCAAAATCAGCATATGTGAAATCAGGTTTGTAATTAGTGGCCATAAAGTCTAGTATAGCTGGAGTAGGTTCTCCTTTCCAATTCCACCAAAACCATTCCGAAGAATAGCTGGGTACCGAAAAAACTCCCCAGTGAATGAATATTCCTAACTTAGAGTCGTCATACCAAGAAGGAATAGGTCTTGAATCGAGGGACTCCCATGTCGGGTCATATGAGAAAGCGGTACACATTAACACTGAAAGTATCAAGCCGAAAACTAATGCATAGCACTTCGCCATTTTCGTTCAATAACATTAGTCATGTGATCTGAGTAACGTGACCATTTGAATTATTCTGAAACAAATATGAATTTATTATGTTCAAAGGTTGTCACATTAACTAAAGTAAAAAAAATGAAAATTTATGTTTAATAAAGGTGTAATCGATATTTTACATCAAATTTTTTTTTAAACTTGCAAAGAGTATAAATTAAATAAAAGTTTTTAGTTTTTGTTTTACTTCATCTCGCTGAAACTTCCGGCAACAAAATGGCTCAAGTTGAGTTTGCACCATTGCGTACCATGGGGGATTTTCTTTTTGAAACTGCCCGATTTCAGATACCTCAAATTAACGAGCCAGAAAAATGGTCTAACAGAGTTTTAAATAATCTGCTATACTATCAGACAAATTACTTTCTTACAGCCTTGCTTATTTTTTTAGTAATTGGGTAAGTTAAAAATTACAGGGTTTTTTTTATATATTATTTATTGTATTTTTAATTTGGCCGATGGTAGACACCACGTAGCGCGCAGTCTAAACTCAGTTGGGTGGATGACACGCATTACGCAGTCTAGATTGTGGAGGGTGGATGGCGCGCATTACTCAGCCTACACTGTTTATTTTGGTATACCCAGTCCACCTTAATAGCTTAAAATTTATTTTTAAAAAGATTTATGATTTTAAAATTAATTTGGTAAAAGCAAAGAGAACGGTGCGCTCGATAAATCTTATTTTTGGTTGCTATATTATATTTGTTGTTTTTTCTATTTTAATTTAAAAAATAGACAACTAAACCTAACCCAGACCCTAAAACTGAAACTGCAACCTTAAAAAAAAAGACTCAAACGAAACTCTTTTTCTATTTTAATTTAAAAAATAGACAACTAAACCTAACCCAGACCCTAAAACTGAAACTACAAACCTTAAAAAAAAAGACTCAAACGAAACTCGAACCTCCACCTGACACCTAGAGTTTAAGAATCTAATGTCCTAACCGTGAGACCACAGAAGCTCATGTACCATATGAATTTTTAAAAATCTTATAAAGTAGTCACATGAAACGGACCCGGATGAAAGAGCAAAATGTGACGTCACACACACATTTACGCGGTTTCTACTTTCTCAGTGTAGGACACAGTGTAGGACGCGACAACCAAGCTTTACAGTGTATGCCCCGCATTGCGCGGTATCCACCCACTTCGTTTTAATTTTTATTAAAAATGTACAAAAGAGAGGCCGAAAGAAATGCTTTACTTTGGGCGAGTTTAGCTCGCGATGCAATGGGCTCAATTCATTTTATTTAGAACAGGTGTGTCCAGACTTTTTGGAAAGAGGGGCTTATTCCATGTAGTAGGCTAAAATTTATTAAGATAACTACTAGCAGACCCGTCTGTGCGTTGCAACTATCTCAGTAAAAATTAATAAATTTAAAGTTTAAAGAAACCAATAAGTGGTATGTTTTAAAAACAATTATTATTAAACCCAGAAACCCTCGCGGATGTGTGCAAAAAAAAAGTCCAAGTTTCATAGCAAACAGATAAATAATTCTAAAGCTTACAGAAGAAGAAAACGATCCTCGGCCTTGGCCCCAAAATGAGTGATAATTTAATTTTTTTATTGCCATTGTATAGACACTTTGGTAAAAAAAAATTTTAAAATATAAATAACCAATAGCATAGTTAAATAGAGCGTATTTTTAAGTTAAGTAAATTTTAACACCAAAATTATAATTTTAGGATTTAATTTATAGTTTTAAAGTTATGAATTTTTAAGGTGTGGTACAAATTGTCAAAATGCCCAATGTATTTTACCCCGACATTTTGTGACCTCAATTCGCTGTTCGCGTCACGCGCTTTATCTCTTGTTTTAATACTGATTTTATTTTCACTATCAATGCCATAATTAAAATTATTATTTCTTTATTTTGTTTTTAAAATATTCTTTATTAATAAATCATTTAAATTTGTATAACAGTAAATTTATCTTTCATTTAAACAAAGTTTCTGTTGTGTTTACAAGTTCCAATTCACACAACTATCATGACCTACATATGTCAAAGTGAACTGTCCTCTGCCTCTATATAAATGTAGAAATAATATTAGGTTCTCCTTTTGAACCTTCAACTTTGGGTCATGACTAATTAATTTAACCCTGACCAATGGTTAAAAGGTTTTTTCACACAGCCACAACTAATGAATGAAACTATTCAAGACATTGTAATAGTAGGAGTCAAAATGAGGTTGAGTGAATAGAAATGGTTGCCAAGGACAACTAGTCTGCACACGGTACGTTATGAAATTTCATAATAATTCTGCAGGCTTTAGCCGTCTAAATTAATTGTATTATTGAACTAAGTCCATATTAGATTATCTTTAAAGTTCAATCATCAAATATTTTAATTTTAAAAGTCAAAATAATTGAATATTTTATAAGCATCTGAGACTTCCGCCATTAAAAAGGGGGCGTGTCACTTCATAATAATGAATGGTCAGTGCTTGGAAAAATTTTAAAAATTATTTTTAAAATGTTCTAGACGCCCTAGCTCATTGAAAATTGGCACACATATCAATGGATTGATAAAGCTAAACAAGATTTAATATGAAAGCTAAAGACTTTGAATTTCTGCAAAAGTTTTTGAGTTGAAAATGGCCTATATAAGCTTTGATATTCCAAATAACCTATCGATTGAAAATACGATTGAGACCTATTAAAATGTAGACAAACATGTCGCCGAGAGCTGCAGACTGGAAAAGGAACAGAAAAAGTAACTATTTATTAATAGTTTTCCACACTCATCAGAAAATTAAAAACCGGATCCTCCTGCGCCGAATCCAATTTCTGATACAAAAAAACTAGTAGTCTCCCTTGTCATACCAAAGTACCTACATTGTACTCTAGCTATATTTCTCAACATTTGGGGCCCCCAGCTCCGAGGGAATGGACATTAGGAGTTCAGTGCCCTATAGTAATTTAATATAGGTTCTTAAGTTTTTATATACTAAGTTTGGTCAAGATCAATTTATTTTCTCATTATCTAACGCTTAAACTATTTTTATATAGCTAATATAGGGGGAAAACACATTAAGGGCCCCCGGGCCCATTCGGTGCAAGATGTCAATTTGAAAAACCTGTTAATTTTAATTCAGTTTCAACATGAATATATTTCTCAAGATCGTTAAAAGTAAATGGGAAAAATATCTTAAACATTTACAAAAAATGACATTTGGGGCCCCCGGCCCCGAAGAAATTGACATTGGAAGTTCAGTGCCCTTAAGTATTTTAATATGGGATACCAAGTTTTTCAATACAAAGTTTGGTTAAGATCAATTCATCTACTCAGTAGCTGACGCATAAACTAATTTTTATATAGCTCATATAAGCGAAAAATGACATTAAGGGCCCCAGGGCCCATTTTGTGCAAGATATAAAGTTCAAAACACCTGTTCAATTCATTTAATTTTGTAATGGATATATTTATCTATATATCTCAAGATCTTTCATAAATGAATGGGAAATTAAATCTTAAACATTTATATTTAGGAATGGACATTAATTTAAATTTAATAGTTAACTTTTGAAAAATTAACGTTTAATTAATTGTTAATTTCAATTAAAGTCAAAAATTAAAATTTATGATGTCATAAGTAACACTTATTAAACGTTCTTGTTGAAAATCTAAATAACACTGGAATGTCTCCTTTATAACTAGGGATCTACCGATATGCATTTTTGCCGATATGAGTATTTGTTAGGACAAAAACCAGCAGTCATGTTTGATGACGTCATTCTTAAATTTATCACTCTTAATTATTAATATTTTATATTAAAGGTCTACCGATATGCATTTTTGCCGATATTACCAATATTTTTTTCCGATATGAGTATTTGTTAGGACAAAAAAAACAGAGGTCATATTTGATGTCGTCATGTGTAATTATTTATATTTTATAATTTAGGGGTCTACACTCTACTGATATCCAGTTATGCCGATATTACCGATTTATTTATTTATTTTGCGAAACTAAGTTTCTGATGTGTTTACAAGTTCCAGATCATGACCTACATAGGACTCATGACAAAACGAACCGTCCTTTATGAAAATGTACAAGCACAATTAGGTACTCCTTTTGAAACTTCAACTTTTGACTCATAATTATTCATTCTAACCAATAGTTTAATGGCTTTTGCACACGGCCACCTTTTATGAATGAAACAATGAGAACAAAGCAATAGTAATAGAGTGAAATGAGGTTGAAGGATGAATGGTTGCACATGACAACAAGTCTGCACACGGTACATTTTGTTATTCCATACGAAACGAAATGTTTTAGACATCAACGATTCAGCGTGCATCTTTGCTATTAGAGCAATTATGTGAACATAATGTTTACATGTTATCCATTTATTAGAGCAATTACGGTATACTTGGCATCGGCACTATTTACACAGTATTTCCGATCATACGAAAATCGGCCGATACCTAAAAAATATCATAGCACATGGCACACTGTATCGTGGCTGTAGATAGGACTCCTTTGGCTATTTCAATACCGGTATCGGGATCGATATATTAATTTGTCGAGATATTGTAAATGTAAATGATAGTTGTTGTTTTTTTTTGTCAAAATATCACTTATTATGAAATGTCGGTGACGTCAATATCGGGACCTTTACATGATACCGATATTGCAGATATCCTGATATCGGTGCCGATATATCGGTAGACCCCTACTTTTAACCAACTCCACATAAAGACAAGTGTATTGACATTATTTGGTTCAAGTGATGAGCGGGTCTAATTGACAATATAAACAGCCGAGAAGAGCTGTCGTCATTTTCTGTCTCTGAATCAGACTCCATTACTGCCATTAGCTTAATACGCTTTTCATTTGGTTTGATAAGTAGGTGAAGTGTAAGACCATAGTAGGCAAAACTTTATCAACATTTTGAACATTCCCGTCAGTCAATAGTTTAAAACCAAAATGTTCATGTAATGTCAGGAAATGTATGATTTATCGGCCGGTATTTTTATTATTTATTTTTTTACTTTTTGACTTCCAATAATTTGTAAGTGATGGGTCGATTAATCGTTAAAAATAATTTCATTGTTAAAAAAATGTTAACGATTAATCAAGACATTAATCGTTAATTTCCCTAGCCCTAATAATTTTATAACCTTGTCAGAAAATTAAAAACTCTGATCTTCCTGCACATATTTTAATATTTTCAAATACAAAAAACATAGTTGTCTGCTTTGTCTTTTTTATTATGGGTACCCACTCAAAATTTTATCATCCAGGTATTAGAACTGTACCACGTAAACATTAATAGCCATAAATGTGAAAAACCATAGGTTTTATCATTCATTTAAAACATTATTGATTGATTCATGTTTTTGAACATAGTACCTTGTGCTAAGATTATGGCAGCCGACATTGGGAGTGGAAGTGTAGATATAAATCTGCATGCAGTTCAACTCAGGAACTCGATTAACAACCATAATTGATATGTGTAGGAAAGCCCCCTACTAAGTCGCAAGGCCTAGTTTTTGCTTTTGGTTGTTCTACTATTTTATTCTACAACCACTATTTATTTCTTTTACAGAATTATACATCCTGTTCAGATACTTTTGGGTTTCACAGCCTTAGCTATTTGCTTTGGTGTTTTTGTCTACTTGACCAATAGCCAGTATAAAGCAAAGCGCTTTAAGCATGATCACCCAGTATTCTGTGTTGCAGCAATAATAGCAGCAGGATATTTTGTTGTGTACATGTTAGGAGCAGTGCTTGTCTTCATATTTGGAATTGCCTTTCCCATGCTCAGTAAGTATAATGAAAATTGTACGTCTTCTCACCCATGAATGATCTTAAGCTGTTTCATCATTAATCTGCCAAATTGTAACTAAGAAACTTTTGGCGAAAGGGCATTCTCTTTTTGTGCAGCCAAACAATGGAATTCTCTACCATTACACATCCGTAGTATTCCAACTACCAAGTCCTTCAAGACTGCACTTAAGATGCATCTTTTCAAAATGTATTTACAAAATTAATGAAACAACATTTCTTTTAATGATTAGCGTAGCTTATGTGTAATGTACTGTCCTTTATGATGTTATTATGGTATGAATGGTTATTTAATTATTATATGTATGTTATGATCTACATGTAAAGCGCTGTGAGCCCGGTTCCCTACTGGGATACAGCGCTATATAAATTATCTATAATTATTATTATTATATATTACATTTAGTTAGTTATTTCTCTCGGGCCGAAGTCATGGATTTCCATTTACGACGATTACACAATTTTTATCATTTTATTTTTGTTTTCAATCCAGGCTGATCCAAGTTTAGATTTATTTATACCCAAGCCTCAAATACATTTATATACAGTCGAAACCGGTTAAGTCGACGACGTTGGGGTATGAAAAATGGCATCGAGATAACCGATGATCGAGTTAAAACAAAAACCAATATGGCGGCAAAATATTAACATGCGCTTGAAATTTCTTTATGTACGTGTTGTGCGTTAATTAGCGATGGGATGATTAATCAGAATCGTATCGGAATATCGGGACTCTATTTCTTCACTCTTTTCTTACGGTTGTTAAGACCGTTTGTTTTTAAGGACCGTTTAAGTTAAAATATAACGCCGTCTTGCGGTGATTCCCAGATTGAGCGATACTGTGCCTTCGAAGGCACTTGCTTGATTTTCCTTACAAGCTACACAAATAATTAACCTACACATCCCCTCATTGTCCCCGAACCATTCTCTTCCTAATCATCTTCTTTGGGTCCGTCCCCTCCGCTTACAATGGGCTTAGAATGGTCTATCATGACCTATATATGACTCATGACAAAGCGAACTCTTCTCTATAAAAACGTACACAAATAAATTAGGTACTCCTTTTGAACTTTTGAACCTTCAACTTTGACATATTTTAATTAATTCTAACCAATAGTTAAATGGCTTTTGCACACAGCCACTTCTTATGAATGGAACAATGAGAACACAGCAGTAGTACATGTAATAGAGTCAAAATGAGGTTGAAGGATGAATGGTTGCCAATGACAACAAGTCTGCACACTTACATTTTGTTATTCCATACGATCCCCTCAGCTTACAATGGACTTAGAATTCCTTCCGTAACTTGATGCTAATAGGAATAACCAACAACAATGGTGTGGGAGATTGAGAGTGGGGGTGGGTAAACTGTCTGTAGTCTGTTATATTATATATTTTAAAATCTGAGGAGCCTTGTTTACAGTAAGCAGCCTATGATTTTGGTATCGTCCCAGCACTGGCGTTAATAAATGATAATGTTCATGCACGTGTTTTTGGAGTTTTTTAACACAACAGCATGCTATAAAAATGTACATACATGTTTGCTAACAACAAAAGGTATATGTGCACCAACTAACAGCAGAAATTTACAAATTTAAAATAAAAACCAATGTCGATTATGGATACAAACTTTTATTATTCTCCAACACATCTCTGAAACGTATCGTATATGCAGTTGCTATGGTTTCTTTAATAAGTCTATAATGCTTTGTTGCTTTTTGCCTTTAATAGTCTGCTTGAAAACAAATGCTTCAATATTATTTATGCTTTCTAAAACAGTTTCATCTCCTACAAAAGAACCATACTGTCGAATTTTCTGTAGACTTTCTACTACCTCACCAGCTGAGGGAATTGGTTCCCAATCTTCGTCCGCATCTTCTTCATCTTCTTTGTCATTGTCACATGCAGATGTGCTTGCCTGTACTGACTGGACACTTGATATAATGTCTTCATCGGTGATCACGCCATCAGTAACAACGTCTTTGTCGATTTCTATGTAATCTCGGAATTCCTGGACAGTGATGGCTAACTCATGTGCCGCCTCTTCCAAGGTAGCATCTGTAAGGCTTGATTTTTCTGCCACTTCCGCGGGTTCTTCTGCGGCTGCACACTGTGCCTGAAACTCATCATCAGTAATATCCTGAATGACGCAGTGCATCCAGCTGTTTGAGATTGTTTCCTTCTTCACATTATTCCAGGCTGATCTCAGGAAGTTCATTGCATCTAGAAGGGAAGGGGTGTACTTTGCCTTCATTTCTTCATGGAGCAGGTATTGGCGGATTAACATTTTCCTGTAGTACGCCTTAAGAGCTTGGATTATCCCCTGGTCCATTGGTTGGAGTTTACTCGTTGTGTTAGGTAAAACATCTTAATGGCCTTGAGACCAGGAGCATCTGGATGAGCTCTACAGTTGTCCACAATCAGTGCCACCTTCCTTTTCTCTGCTTGGAACTTCCTGTCCCACTTTTTCACCCATGCACTGAATAGATCTCCTGTGATCCAGGCGCTTGGCTGGCCATCGTAATCACATGGGAGAACTTTGGTCTGCTTTAAGCATCTGGGATTCTTGGACTTTCCTATAACGTAGAGCGGGAGTTTTTGGCTTCCATCCATGTTAGCAGCAACTAGCACTGTAAGTCGGTCCTTCGACTTTTTTCCACCGTGACAAGCCTCCCCACGAAATGCCATAGTCTGGTCTGGAAGGCATTTCCAAAACACCCCAGTTTCATCAGCATTAAAAATGTTCCGAGACTAATAGGTATACAAAATTGTGCGCATTTGAGTCTTCAGCCATGAAGCCACTTTTTCCTGTTGAACCGCAGCTCTCTCTCCACAAACTTTTTGAAACGATAGAGCTTTTATAAGACGCGCGCGAAAATACGGAAGTGAGATGGTGAGTGGCAACGATAAGTAACATTTTCAAAAGCTGGCGATTTAAGTTAGCAACACAGGTCTGAACGCAAGTGGGCTGTGACGTCACCAGCACACCTCGCAAGGCTGAGACTTTTATCGTGGCCTTGTTGGTTATAAAATAACTAAGAAGAACAAAAGCTGGTGATTGGCGAGTTAACCGAGCTCGAGTTAAGTGGGTTCGACTGTATGTCATATTTTGAACTGTAATTGTTAGATATACAATTATTTTTTTCTCAATTGAGCATAAATTGCAAGAGTTGAACCGAAAGCCCTGGCATATTTAACTTAATGTGAAATAGGTATTACTGTAAATAAAAAAACTGCTAAAGAATTCTTAATAACTGAACTGTATGTAGCAAATTTATTTTTGGAAAAAGGCAACATCAATAATTCCAAAATATAATTTCTTGACATATTTCAATCCATTTCATCTATATATTCTATTTTTGGACTCCCAGAGTATTTCAAGATGATTGTTGTCTTGTTGTAGAATTTTTTTTTAATTTATGTTAACAAACCTATCTCCAAAATCATCTACTACTTCGCGTAAGTGCTATATTGATGGCCCCTATTCCCATATACAGTAGAACCCACTTAACTCGCCAACCCTATTAAGTCGATGTTTTTTATTGGAACCGCCAAATTCTCTCTTTGTCTTAGCATATTCTCATCGGTTAATTCGATTCTTTTAAGTCACCGAACTTTAATATCTCAAGCACAAAAGAGGGCCAAATTTGCTACTTAACGCCCGTCTGTTCGCCTAGCGACGCACTATAGCATTTTTAGTTAAAAATAGCATCGAAATCTCGCTTTCCTCGAGACTTCTGGCTATTGTGTGATTTTACGAGGTTTCAATTAAAATTACCAGATGTTATTATCTTGTTTCACTTTGATACGTGTGTGAATTAGCTTGACACGTCTCGAGTATGCATTCACCCAAAGAATCGCGTTAGCGGTCTTTAATCGTCATTATTTTGCAGTTCATGTTATATTATTATTAAACTTTAATTCATTTTCTGATGCATTAATCATTTTATTTTTTAAGATAAACGAATATCTTTAGAAAAGAAAATAAAGGTTTGTATCAAGAATCGACGGTGGTTTTTATTTTATATTGGTAAATTTCTGCTGTTAGTTGGTGCACATATACCTTTTGTTTGTTAGCAAACATGTATGTACTAGGGCTGTTATCGATTAATTTAAATTTAATCGTTAACCTTTGAAAAATTATCGATTAATTAATCGATAATTTCAATTAAAGCCAAAAATAGAAATTTATGACGTCATTAAACTGATCATTTCTCATTGACATTGAAAATTGAGAATATTTTGAACTAAATTTTATGACAATGTGTTGATACTTGATCGGATGTTTGTGCTGAAGGTGGTACATCAGCGATGTATTTGATCCTTTAAAAAGATAATTGTTTATGGCAGTGAACACAGTTAACTTTTTCACCATCTTCGACTTTCCATCCGCAGTTAGCTTAAAAACAAAATTTTTGCTCAACTTTCTAGTTATATGTTTAAATTTAACTGCGCTGATGCGGCATCAGCCTGATGCTGTCAGCCATTTTTTAGTTGACGTCTGCCGGTCCACATAAAGTAATAAAATACATTATAATATTACGCGGGAGAAGTTTGTACGTAAAAACATATATAAATTATTATTAATTATTAACAATTAATTATTTATTGATAAAAAATTTCAAAAGTATAAATATTTTCTTTAATTTTAATCGAATTTTTATCGATTAAAATAATTTTAATCGATAAAAAAAAATTAACGATTAATCGAGAAATTAATCGTTAATTTCTGCAGCCCTAGTATGTACATTTTTATAATTTATAGCATGCTGATCGCTTCATCAAACAAATAACGGCAATGCTGTTGTGTTAAAATAACCTCCAAAAACATGTGCATGTACATTCTCATTTATTAACACTAGGGATGGGACGATACCAAAATCATTGGGTGCTTACTGTAAACAAGGCTCCCCAGATTTTATAATATAACAGATTACAGACAGTTTACCCACCCCCACTCTCAATCTCCCATACCATTGTTGTTGGTTAGTCTGATTAGCATCAAGTTACGAAGGAATTCTGAGTCCATTGTAAGCTGAGGGGACAGACCCAAGGAAGATGGTTTGGAAGAGAATGGTTTGGGGACAATGAGGGTATGTGTAGGTTACACAGGGCGGGTTTTTTATTAGTGTAGCTTGTAAGGAAAGTTATGCAAGGGCCCTCTAAGGCACAGTATCTCTCAATCTGGGAATCACTGCTGTGAATGATGTGTAACAAGCATCAAGCCCCATTTTCAAAAAAATAACAACTCTTTGCTGGGAGGTGCAAGTGAGATGACACGATGTCACCAGCGGACCAGCCGTGCGCAGCGTGGCGGGCAGGAGTAACTGAATTCTTTATGTACTAGTGAAAAAAACTGCGCTAACGCAACAAAGGGTTATATTTAAACTTAAGCGGTCCTTTAAAACGAACAGTCTTAACAACCTTAAGAAAGAGTGAAGAAATAAGCTCCCGATATTCCAATACGATTCCGATTAATCGTCCCATCACTAATTAAGGCACATCATGTACATAAAAAAATTTCAAGCGCATGTTAATCTTTTTCCGCCATATTGGTTTTCATTTAACTCCATCATCGGTTATCTCGGCGCCATTTGGCATACCCCAAGGCCATCGACTTAATCGAGTTCTACTGTACATGCAGAAATCACCTATGACCCGCTCATAAGCCCACCCACCAACTTTTCCCCCTTGATTTTGTCCAAAAAAGGTCGGCTTTAGAACGATTATATAAGGTAATTCATCCCACAGAACTAGTTGCTTGTCACCATTCTTGGATGGCCCACAATTGGGCATTAAAAGTCAGCCAGGATTTGGTGTTTGTTGGATTTAAAATTAAAAGAACTAGAATCGTCACAATGATAAGAAAGAAATTATTTCTAGGCATAAAACTTATGCAATATATTTTTTTTTAACTAAACTATGTGATGCTCGTTTGAAAAAAAAACAAAAAAACTTCATTGCTTTGTATAGTTATAGAATAATATACATATAAAATTTACATTGATATATTCAATTAATGCTGTGCATTTCACATCTTTCAACAGTTATTCTGATCCATGCTTCATTACGCTTGAGGAACTTTAAAAACAAATTTGCTAACAAGATGGAGTTTGTAGGCCTAAAACGGACCCCAATGGGCCTAATACTAGAAGGGTTAGGCCAGGAGCAGGAAGCGGGATCATAAAATATATCTTTTATTTTAAATTGTTCTTTTTTTTTATTATTATTAGTTCTCTTACTTTGGAAACAATTAGGAGTTTTTGAAATTATGGATTGATTTTCTTTGACATATATAATGTTGCCATACATACATACATACATATAATGTGAGAAAAAAAATACACTTATGCCTTAAACATCCAAACAAGGTTATCTTTGCTAAATAAGTTCCAAATTATAATATTTCTCCAACATCTAGCCCTGTTAATATATAATGAAAAATGACACTATTATTTGGTTAATCTGACTTTCCAAGCTAGTCTTTTTTTTTCTTTTCTACTTTTATTTCAAATATAAATAATCTTAAACATAGATTTATTCTTTATAATGTTAAGTCATATTAATAGTAAATTGGTTTTGAATTTTTAGTCAACTTTAAGTAAGTATTAATAGTAGTGGTCCCTGTGCGTTTATGTATTCTTTACTCTATATCAGTTGCAGAAAGAAAAAGTAAACTTTTTATTTCTGGGTTCATGATAAGAGGTACATAAATTTAAAATTAACTTTACATATAAAGATAACTGTACTAAAAGTACAATGTAAGTTTTATTCCATTTCACAATACATGTATATTTTTGTGACCCTGTTATTTATTTAAATGTTACAATAAAATTTGTTCGACCGTTTTTTGGTTTTATGACAATAAATTGGGATTCGTAACTAGCTGCTTCTAAATGCATTTTTGTTGATATGAAAAATATTTACTTTTAATACACATCACCTTCTTTTGCAAACAGCATTTTTTTTTACTCAGAAACTTCTTTCACTAGTTACCAAAATGGCTTTATTGAATTGGAGAGATGGAAGTCTTTTAGATAATTACAGCTAATTTTCTATTGAATAAAGCTCATATATGACTAAATCAATTTTATTTATTATTCATGTCCATTGTTGAGGATGAAAAAAACAAATGGTTTTAATTGAGCGTTGATGTGTTTCTTATTGATCGGATATTTATATTTTGAACAGGTGTATATGTGACAGATATTACTAAAATATTTTAATTTTGAATGAGTAGTGTGCTTACAATCCAAAATACCTTTGGGGGTTTTTTTCTACACAATTTAAATTAAGAAAAGAATTATTAAACATTGATATATCTTTAAGAATTTTTAAAATATTCTATTAAGATATGTTTATTTTTATGATGTCTTTGAACATTCAATTTACATCAGTTCAACAATCGGGCATTTTGCAATAACATTGTATATAAGTTAAAATAATGACAAAAATCAACAAGACATTGAAATTATGCTGATCTAAGGGCAGTTACATTTTTTCAAAAAATTATATGTTAGGTAATTGAAATTTCCAGTACATATTTGAAAATTCAATGTGTCACGGGTTTAATGCCTGTGTTTCAATGTTCAATTATTTTAATGCTTCCATTACCCAGACCAATGTCTAAATGTTTATAAAGTTCAGTTTTTGTGAAATGTGTGTGCTTTTACTTTAAAATATATTTTTACGCTCCAAGTAAACTTCTTCCTAAATTATTCTTATGATGATCTGAACTTGTCTTTTATACCCTTTATGATATTTCAGCTCTAACATGTTGTACCATGATATTTTTTCGCTTGAATTGTGGTGCTAACGATTACTATGATTTTAATTTTCCTATTTGTGACTTAAAAAAGTAAATTGGTGAATTTTAGCCAAAGTAAGGATTGGTTTCTTCATGTCTTGACTAAAATGTATTATATTTGGTATTCATGACCATAACTTATTTATCATAAGGGAAATGGCAAGTTTTTTTTCTGGTTCTTTCATGGCAGTGCTGTACAACCTTTTTGACCACATGGGCCAAGATTATAATATTCAAATGAAGCAGAGGGCTCCACATGGCATCTTTATAAAAATCATTCAATTTACTTACACTTCTGATCTTATGTAACCATGTCTCCATTAGCAATATCACCTTATCAATATAACAATTTACATAAGTAAAACCTGCATCTTTGATCCTAATAATTAATTATCTCATTTTTGAAGCTAAATTCGAGATATCACAAGTAAATTGATTCTCCACAAAATGCAACATGGGAAGAAAACCCCATATATTTTTAAGACGATCTGTAAAATATTCAACTTTTCAAATAAATATTGAATCACTCAATGGTGACCTGCTCTGGAAATGGTTATGCAGCCTTTTCAAAAGAGCTGGGAAGTGAGGAAAATTTAACTAGTTAAGTGATGATTCATACATACTAATTTCTTCCATCAGCATTTGTAAGATTTGAGAACATTTGTGCTATTTCAAATTTAATTTATTCAGGTAATCTGTAATGGCACTTACATTTGCATGCTAACATTACAAAACTCCGGTATTTCCACATAATTTAACAAATCTTCCTTTGCTTTTGGTCCTAGAAACAGTTTCCCTTCTTCAATAAAATCCCAGAAGCTTTCTTTTTCCCAGCAAGTGATTACTGGTGAATTATACAATGACATGCTTGAATATCTGGAAAATTGTTGCCACTCATCAACAAACCAATGAGGCCAACTCTTCTTTTTTACCCATTGATGGAGCACAATATTTTGCACCAAAGTAAGATTCTTTAAATCAGTGGGTTGTATTTTTCAATGGAATTAGTTGAAATTATACTTATTTAAAGTAAAGGCATGCCCCATGTCAAATATCGTCCAAACAATAAGTTGGACCATGCCAGTGATCATGATTCAATTGATTCAAGACTAAAACCTGTAGCATTTTTTAAATCATGAAGCAACACTCTTAAATATAATTCCCAGACATACTTTCAAAACGCCTTGCAACAGTCTGGTGGGAGAACTAAAAATATTTCTTTATTTCTTGTATTGAATTCAAAAAATAATGAATCTGCATATTCTAGAAAATAAGGTTTAACTGCCTCACCATCTAGATATGACTTTTGTTTCTTAGCAAATAACCAGCCAGCATTAAAAGAAGCTTCTACTTCAATGGCACAATCATTTGGACTCAAAATCTGACAAAAAGCATTTCCCTTGCCATTCAGATTCTTCTTGAATAAACAACTTTTGTCTTCTCTTAGCTTTGTTCCAATCAGGTAAAAAAAAATGTAATCTGTGTGCATTGACTTGTGGTGTCTCTGCAGATTTGCCTTTTTAATAACGGAAAGTATAACCTGACATATCAATTAAACTAGCTTCTAATCAAACAATGAAAAAAAATGTGAGTTCCCATGAAGATTTAATATTAGGTTTCTCGTCTGTAACTATCCATTTGTTACTTGTCATATTGGCTTTCTTACTTTAGAAAAATGTATACATTTGTACTTTCAAAAAGCTTTTCTATATTGCCACTCAAAATCTTTAGTGTAGTGAATTGCACTAACCCCAAACAACTTTTATTCTGCTCTCCACTCCCAGAAATACACGTGGGACGTTGTGGTCGAGTGGCAGCTCGCTCGACTGGCGTACCGATGGTCACGGGTTCGAATCCATGTCAAGGCAAATATTTGTTCCCGGAGCCTAGGGCGTCCCTGACTCACCCAGCTCCGAATGGGTACCTAACACTAGTTAGGCGGCTGGGTAATGCGTGGAACCTTCACAGCCATGGCTTGTGAACGCTGCATCACTTGCCAACAGATCATCCGTCATGGTCTGTGGACGCAATTATCTTCTGCATAGAAGGAGCGTCTGTATAGATAATATAAGATACACCAATGAAATGAAAAATAGTGGTCTGCTTACAAAAAAACACGATGGACATTAACTATTAACAACCAGTTATTTTTAAAATTAAAAAGTATCAGTACCCCAGGATATATCTTTGATTACCTTTGTCTCATTTTATCATCCTGTACCATACACCCCCTCACTCCCTGTCCTAATGGAGCAACAGAAAGGAGAAGGTAGTATAGGTTTCATGTTACCTGAAGTTTCCATTGATGGTCAGGTGACCATCTTAACATAAACTGCAAAAACACCCAATGCCTTTGCTACAGCTCTTCTTTTTTTTCAAACATGACAACGTCTCATGTGTTGTAACCGCATTCTCAACCATGCTGAGCCACTCATTGACATTTGCATTTTTTCTTCTGAAAACAATTGTAAAGCTGTATCAAGCTTATGCTTGTCATTTTAAAATCAGTTCGCTGCGGCAGGCTGGACAGAAATTTGTTAGGGTTACATTTTAAAGAACAAACTTTTTTTCTTAAAGATTTAGATGTAGTTAAAATGAAGGAACCACAAAAAGAACAAACAAAAAATGATTAAATGTGTATGTTTTTTATTATTATTTTAAGATTATAAATAAATTAAAACCATTGTTAAAATATATTAACAAAAAATGTTTGCACCCCCATGAGACTTTTCAAATTTATGTTTGTCAACTTAGGGGATGCCATTCTTTAACAGACCAATTTTTAAAATTTTATGTTAATGTGAATTGCATTATCATTTGCCTTGAAAATCAAGGTATTGTTGTTAACCCGTTTGCATTTATAATGGAGTTTGTGTTGTGACCCATAGCTTATAATTACCATGTCTATGTAATTTGTCTTTAAATTTAAGTGAATTTTCCATATATCAGCAAGTGGAGATGGGGATACTTTCTTTGGAGCTAAACATTGCAATGTATAAATTAATTAATACTTAACAGTTTTTTTCCCCTTCTTTTTTCTGCAATTTATTGAGGTCATAACTTGATATCAGACTCTTAAAAATATAATCAGATGTGACATTATTTTATTATAATTGAAAATAATTTTTTCTTATAATTACAATACTTGTATATGAAACTTTACTTCTTTTTTTTACTAAAACAAATGTTAGGACATTATTACACTACAATATTCCAAAATACTTTCTAGCTTTACAATCATTTTAATGTATTCCTTATTCCATTATTAATTTAATTTTTTATTGCATCATTACTTTAAAGAGGTAAAAAAGAAATTACTGAAAGAATTTTAAAATATCAAATTAATTTTATTAAATTTAAATTTTGAAAATCTCCAAACGTGAGTGTCTCCTTGTCTGGGTTAAACATGAAAATATGAACAAGTGTGTATGTTGTTATTGATCTTACTTGCTCTGTTACCCCCCAGATATTATTTGTTTGTTGTTGTGTTTTTTTTAAGTAAGAAATAGTTATGCAAATAAATATTTGAAGCTTTTTCTTTTTGGACATTTTTGGATCAGTCATATGCACAAATCTTGAGTTTGGTTTTGTTACCTTTTAATGTAATTAATGTTCTCATTAAAATTCCATGCAGTCTGCTGTAAGACAGCCATTAACATGATAAATAGCAGTGCTTGTTTTATCTTTGAACCCAAAGAGTTGAAATATGCTCATCAGCATTTCATTTCAATGTTCATTTGAAGCAAATTAGAAACACCCTATTCTCTGCCCAATCATTATACTACTGCCTAGATTAAGATATGAATTTAAAAGTGTAAAAGTAGTTTTATTTGTCAGCAGTGTCGAGTAAACAATTCATCTAAATCATTTTCTTCTTGATTCACCTATTACTTATTTTAATATGATCTTTGGGTAAACATTGTGTTTCTGCAAATGGAGGATATTCCCTGAATCTTATCAGTATCAGGTGCACATTATAATCAGAAAACTGGGGAGGAGATTTAGAATGATGTTAATTTAATTAATATAGTGATAACCAAGATATTGCATGTATAACATGAAGCTTAAAACATTATAAATATAAATGGGGAGGGGGGATTTCAATAGTTAAACATCTTTAAAATACTTCCATTCAAAATTAATGAGATAACCGTGCATGTTTCAAATTTTTGGGTAATTATTGTTAAAAGAATCGGTATTAGTGCGGTTTTACAGTTTTTGCTGATTTAGACATCCAACTAATCCTGTACAAAAAACTAGTTATAATATAATTAATGCTGTATGATCCTAATAAAACTTTACTAAAATATTGTTGAGGAGACAATGATATTTATTGGCAGTTATAGTTGTTCATAAAGAAATGGTGCTTTTCCAGATTGGTTTTTAACTGATACGACATTGTGCTTTCAAACTTATCCCGTCTGCCAGTAGTGGCCAGGTAAAAGTTGATTATTCTGAAAGAATTCTTAAAGTTGATAATTAACCAATGATTACACTGTGAAAATGCTGGTAATGTAATGATGAATGATTACTGGGGCTAAAACAGAAGAAGCTCAAAGGTCCATTTTATGTTACAAAGTCCTTATACTTAATAATTTTAATGAGGTTTGAAAATTTGATTTCATTACTATATTACCTAAATAAACATCTAATTCAAACAACAACTGGCATTCACCTCTTCTGTTATAATGCATTCTGTTATAATAATTTCTTGTGTTGTACCATTGTTTTTTGTTTTTTTAAGATAAGCAGTGGTTAAGAACAAAAACAATTTTTAATTATTCAAAATTTTCTACTCTCTCCACATGTTGCAGTCATGCATTTATGGCTCCAAGTTTATTTTCACATTATGAGTCTTGATACTTTTCCAAACTTGCTGCACCAATAGTCGCAAATTTTCATTTTTAATTTCAGGAAATTTCCTTTTAATTCCCTATAAGTTTTTGAAATTTGATAGGTTGTTGTTGGATTGGATCGTGTAAATTCAATGTTCCTTTTAAGCTGCGCAGCCGCACAGATCTGACCGACGGCGCGCAGCAGTTTAGAATTGCCACGCAGCAAATTTTGTAAAATATTGCACAAACAATGGAAGCTGTGCAACTATGCACACGAGTTGTTTTTTTACTTTGCACACGGACCAATGAACTTTAGATTTAAAATTTGTGAGGGACTACTCATTTTTGTGACGATGGGTACAAGAATTGGGTTTATAGCCATCGGATTAGGCCAACCAGATGTCAAGTGAATATAACACAGAACGCAAGCTCTGTTTTCTAGCTATTTCATCGCAGTTTAATCAAAGTTACTGAGCGATTTTAGCACTGAATTATATTGAGTAACAGAATTCTTTATAGTGTAGACATTTTATAGAATGTGTAATGAATTTTGATAACAATAAATCATAATAATATATCAACAATCGTATGTTTTAAAATTCTTTATCTGCTGAAACCTTTGATGAGCTTCAATATTAAACTTATCTAATGACAAATACAATTTTCTTCTCAGCCACGCTTAATTTTATAATGCTGATATATATTCGGACAATTATTCAAGTTACATATAACAAAACAAATTAGCTCACAGCGAAAATTGACGGAAAAACTTTTCTGCACAATGAACGGTTCGCTAAAGGTGTTCCTCGGAAATTCGTGTTTACGTCACAGTTTTCTAAAAATAATATTATTTAGTCATCAAATACGTCACCATGTGCAGCTCACACACTGAATCTGGTCGGGGTAAATGCTGCGTCATGTTGCAGAGATGCAATAACATTCTTTGGAAACGTGAATCGCCTCTACGAATTATTCAGCTCTTTTCCAGAAAGTTGGAATCTCTTGCTGGAATCAACAAGATGCTCCCTGCATAATCTGAGTGACACGCGCTGGAGTTCAAGAGTTGATGCCTTGCGTCCAATTGCTCAGAGGTTGCCCAGCATTCTTCCTGTTCTAGAGACAGTGATGTCCACGACTAAGTACACAAATGAAATTAGAAGCGAAGCACGTGGACTGAAAACATATTCCTCTTCCTTAACCGCAGTGTTGATGGCAGCATTCTGGCTAAATATTTTGACGCGCATCAGTGAAAGAAATCTGATACTCCAATCAAAGGCAATCTCACTTGAAATCGCGTCACGTAACATCAAGGATCTCTCAAATTATTTGCAGTAGTTGAGAGATAATTACCACACGGTTTTCACAGACGCCCAGCATGTATCAAAAGAATTAGGAATTCCTACAGAACTGAAGGCGTAGCGGCAAAAGGCCGAGACCTTTCCGTTCAGATTCCGAAACGTCCAATGATTCCCAAGACGTCGCGGGTGTCGAGGAATCAGCAGAAGCTAAATTCACTAGATAAGTTTTGTATTTCATTTTGGATTCTGTGATTGGGCAGATGAACCATCGGTTCAAAGTTTTGGACAAGACCTGGAAACTATTCAATCCAGTTCTAAATTTTAGAAGTCTGACTTCTGAAGAAATCTCGTCCTCTTGTGCTGATTTAGTGGTTAAATAATCACGTGATCTTACCAGCCTTTTGAAAGACGAGTTGCTTCACCTGAAGAATGTATAAAGTGCAACATTCAACATCAAGGAAGCGTCTGCCTCTGCGTTGTCTGATCCACTTGATCTTTTGAACTCAATATATTCACTCTGGCTAGAAGGAATATTTAGTGAAGTGTGTATTGCCCTTAGGATTTTTTGTTGTCTTCCTGTGTCGGTGGCTCAAGGAGAACGATTGTTCAGTAAATTGGCTATTATTAAAAAAAACTATTTGCGTTCTACCATGAGCCGAGAAAGATTAAATGGACTGTCAATTATTTCAATTTAACACAAACTTACCAGGCAGATAAACTTCAATGAAGTTATACGTGATTTTTCTAATAGGAAAATAAGAAGGTGGTCCTCCTCATCACAGTAAATATACAAACAGCCCTCACACACTTAAATATTAATAGCATGTTGTGTTATCCACGGATGTTACTATATTTCAAATGAAAATTCCAGTTATAAACATGGCTATTTCCCTTGGTATGTAATTTTTTTTACACTTCAAATGATTTCTTATTGAACGATCTAATTTGTTTAAAATGCAACTCATGTGTGTGAATAGAACACAGACTTATTACTTTTTTTAACTATTGCTTTTGTTGTTCATTTTTTTATATGAATGAATAAAACAAAAAGAAATTCTACTACTGCTTTTGTTTTTGAAAATATGTGGCGTTTTTGTTATTCAGTAGGAAATTCTTGCTCCCTAGATCGCTTGTCTTGTATTGGTATTTATAAATGCAGCCAACATTGTCGCTTTCGGATAAGCTACATTTTGGTCATTTTGCATACATATTTCAAGGATTTTGGCATGTGGGGACCTGGGAAAAGGCATAGGCACGATGTGGAGCCCAGAGGGGTCCAACGTACCCAGTTTTCAGGGGCCCAAAATTTTCTGGTGGCGGCCCTGTGACAGGGCTTCATCTTAACTTCCATCACCACAATGTTGCTCTCTCGTTCTGCGTCTGGGAGCTTCATTTAAAATCCAAAGGTTTTTAAGTAAAATTTTAGCTAAGTTTGAAGTTTTGGCATAATAAACTTTAACATCTGTTAAAATAATTTCTTCATTAATTTTATTAATTTCTGATTGGTAATTTCTTTTATTCAATTACTGTATTTTAAAGTTTTTCATTTTTAGAAGCCAGTTAACGAGGAATTTGCCGCCCCAACTCTTAGGTGCCAATCGGAGGGTTTGCTCCTTGCCCCCCCCCCTCGTTACACCTTTGTTTTCGTACGATGCGCTTAAAACTTAACAACTTAATGCTATGATTTTATTTCTGAAATTGTTCATAAATTTTAAATAAAGTTTTGAATCTGCTTATATTAAGCTTTTGCATCAATTTTAAATTAAAAGAAAAGACAAGATTATAGCTAACTCAAGTACTTCTCGGTAATAATTTAGATCTTGGTATTAAGTGTTACCAAAACAGCATCAATAGCTGCTTAATTTTGAAGATGGACAGTGACAGCGATCCACCATACGAAAAAGCATTATTGGTAGATGGCAACTGTGACGATGAGTTTGATCATAACATACCACCAGCATCGGGAAATGAATATCTCCTCCGTGTTAGGTAGATTGAAATTTCTGCAACCATTCAGGGACTAATATAAAAGTTTTTATTTATCAATTCAAACTTTAACTTATAGTTTAGTATATAATAGTATTGACTGACTTTTGACTTTTGTTTTAGTTATCTATCTTATCTATACAGACGCTCCTTCTATGCAGAAGATAGTTGCGTCCACAGACCATGACAGTTGGCAAGTGATGCAGCATTCACAGGCCACGGCTTTGTGGGTTCCACGCATTACCCAGCCGCCTAACTACATGTAGTCTATTGTAGTGTTAGGTACCCATTCTGAGCGGGGTGACTCAGGGACGCCCTAGGCACCGGGAACAAACCCTTGCCTTCACACGGATTCGAACCCGTGACCATCGGTACGACAGTCCAGTGCGCTAGTTTTAGATTTAGCAACGGTGAAAATCTATAGTATAGTCCTACCTAAGTCTATATAATAATATAATATAGACATCATTTATCTTAACATCGGTTAACTCATAAACCCTTTGAATTGACGTTTTTGAAAGGTACCGCGAAATTCTCACTTTATCTAATCATTTTCTCATCCATCAGTATCAGTTATCAACAAGTTATATCATGATTATTTTGTGACTACAATGTTCCCACTCTAAGGTTCATAGTAGGCTAATTACTAATTAGTATTCTTCCCAAAGGCCATTAATCATTACGTTAATTAAAGAATGAAAAAGCGTAAGACTAGGAGTACCAAGACGGTTTAGAATAGGATGTTGCTAGCGTTACGACATGTCGTAACGCTAGCCAGGAAATTAGTGCTACGACATGTCGTAGCAGCAGACGATTCGGCGGGATGTTGATAGCATTACGACATGTCGTAACACTAGCCAGGAAACTGCTGCTACGACATGTCGTAGCAGAAGTTTCCTGGCTAGTGCTACGACTAGTCTTAGCAGTAGAGTAGACACTTCGAAAAAACTAAGTCTAAGTCGCTATAATATCTTAACAAACTCTTCTTAATATTTTAGACACATATGTTATACTCTATTAATAGATCTGGGCTATTTATGTGTGTATTACTACTATTAATTCAATAATGTAAATTTATTTAGTATAAAAATAACAATCACATTCACTGTGGTTTATTTTTTTTAAAAATAATTTTAAAAATTTGCCGACATCGGGGTTTGAACTAAGGTTGTTAAGTCCGCTCGTTTTTTGAGAACCGTTTAACCATTAAATCATTAAAAAAATACCGGTTAACCACCGGTCACCGGTCCGTATTTCCTTATATTTTGAGAACCAGCGAGAGGATGCATGAAGATTGAAGTTTTCGCCTCGTGTCGTCTGATAATAATGACATCAAAACCCGCTTCCCCCACTTGCGTTCAGCTCTTTTTCGTGATACTTTCAACTCAATTCAGAGAATTAAAAACAAAAAATCTTCCAAACAATTAAGAAAACAGTGATGGTTTATTGTCAATTTAAAAAATTTTTTTTTGAGGACTCGTGATTAACCGTTCTAAATAAGAGGACCGGTTAAACCGTTAGTAATAGTTTGCGAGGTATTTTTCCTTAGTTACGACACGACTAGTCGAAACACTTGACTTGCTACCACTAGTCTTAGTACTCTTTGCAGTTAACACTTCGATTACTTCGAAAAAAACTAAGTTGCTATAATTTATAGTAATAATTTCTCTAATATTTTAACTTTAACAAACTCTTCATAATATTTTATATCATAATATATTTTTTTTTAAAATAAGATATTAATAGACCTCGGCTTATTAAATTTATGTGTTATGTGTATTAATTCATAAAACTTAATTTGTTTAAATAGATTTAATCATCGTATGCGCTTTTCAGAATAAGAAGTACAAAAATAACAATTACCAGCACACTCATTGTGGTTTTAAAAAAAAATTAATTTAAAAAATATATATATATTTGTCATTAAATGGATACCATTCAAATTTTTTTTAACCTTTAAAATTCATTATCCGGCTGACCTAGTAATCATGAAATTTGATTATGAGAACTATTTTTTATTATTGAAGTATAAGTATTAGTATAATTAAAATACAGGATATTTTTTACGACTAGTCGTAGCAACAGACAACTCGACCGGATGTTGCTAGTGTTATGACATGTCGTAGCACTAGCAACATCCCGTCGAGTTGTCTGCCATTACTTTGTCGTAGCAGCAGACACTTCGTTTAGAATAACAGGGAGAGTCTGTAACAGAACTGATAAAACTAAACACACTGATGACTGATGTGGCAAAATAATAAAATGTTTAAGTATAAGTTTATGAAACTTTGAGCCTACTTGGGTGCTCATATATTATATAACACAAACTGGTTTTTTCTTTTTAAATTTAAAATAAATTTATTTATTTAAAATTTTAAAAAAACGCCCACGCTGGGATTCGATCCGCCAATTCAACGATAATAGTATAGATTCTCTCCGCCTATCAATTGCTCTAGCGAACCTCATGGAAATTGGGGAAATTTTAAAATTATAACTATCAATAACCAATAAAACACCAATGCGCATGCGTGACTGTGTGAATAACGCTAGACAATATTCCCACTGCTGTGCGAATAATCACTACGAAAATAAAAGTTTATTTTATTTATCAATCTTTAACTTTTAGTATTTACTAACTGTTTTAGTTTTTAGATTTAGCAACGGTGAAAATCTATAGTATAGACTATATAATATAGACATCATTTATCTTAACATCGGATAACTCATCAACCCTTTGAGTTGACGTTTTTGAAAGGTACCGCGAAATTCTCACTTTATCTAATCATTTTCTCATCAGTTATCAACAAGTTATATCATGATTATTTTGTGACTACAATGTTCCCTCTTAGGTTCATGTGCAAAGTAAAAAGAACTAGTGTGCAAAGTTGCCCACTACAGCATCCATTTTTAGTGTTATATTTTATAAAATTTGATGCGCTTTAACTCTAAATCTAACCTCTAGACATAGCAAAGATACCGGGCGATTAATAGGTCCTCAAATTCGAGTTCGGTCATTTAGTGACAGTTTTCCTGCAAGTTAAAGGCATTTGACGTAAGCTTACCACATTAATATCACAACTGAAATTTTTTTTTAAAATGTAATTGTTATGCGTTGTAGCTCAAACCCTTTTGGAACTGGATGGATGGTAGGATCATCGTGTGCGCCGCAAAATTCAATAATTCTGGAGACTTGACGTTTGAAAAATAATATGGTATTTAAATAAATTCCATTTTATCATCACTGTTTACTCCGAAAGCTTTATAAATTTATTATTATTATTTTTTAATTCGCGAGTTGACCAGCATCACACACAAGACACAAGAGAGGTAAACACGACGTCCCAACGGGCAAGGCGAGGGTTTTTTAAACTTAGGAAAATACCTCGCTAACTTTAACAAAGGGTTTCATCGGTCCTCTTATTTAGAACGGTTAATCACGAGTCTTAAAAAAAAATTTTTAATTGACTATTAACCATCACTGTTTACTTAATTCTTTAGAATTTAAAATTTTTTTTTAAATTCGCTGAATTGAGGGCATCGCGAAAAAGAGCTGAACGCAAGCAGGGGAAACGGGCTTTGATGCACCATCAGACTACACACTGCGAAAATATTCTCTCGTTGGTTCTCAAAACATAAAGCATATAGGAATATAGGGACTTGCGGTTAACCCATTTCTTTTTTTGAATGGTTAACCGGTCCTCAAAAGCGAGCTGTCTTACTTAACAACCTTAGTCTTAGTTTCAAATGTATGATACTTCTTTATTCACTTATCCATTTCCCTGACAATAATTTAAAAAAATGTAATTTTAATTTTAATTTTTTATCTTCTGTTGGCCAAATAAAGCTTTCAAAGATTTATAAAAAGTACAAACTTTTACTGTTCACCCCATATTTTTGCTCCCTAAATCTTAAATTTGTTATATTTAAAGATTCCTGAGTAACCCAACAATGCCATATTTTGCAATAACTCTAAATACTCTAATAAAAGTTTTGAAATGTTCTTGACAATTCAATTTATTTGTACCATTGATAGTTGATACCAATCACCATTATGAAATCATAGTATGATATCATTTAAGTAACTAAAGATTGCTGGTGTTCCTAAAATCTGCTCTGCAAAACCTAAATTAACAGCTTTTGAAAAGAAAAGCACAGAATGGCTATGTCATATTTTCTGTACGATTAAATTGAAAAAGCCATTCCACCCCCCACCCCCATGAAAACTTTTTTTTTAATGTGAAGGAGAAAACTTTACAAACCTTTTTTGTAATTTTTTGTAAGGTTGTTAACGGTTAACCTGTCCTCAGATCAGGACCGGTCCTATTTAATCAGGATCGGTTAACCGCAACTTCAATAAGCCCCCGCAACTTCAATAAGCCTGTAATAGCTTTTTACCCCGGAGTTCGTTTTTGTTGTGTTGAGCGACGATGACTTCAAATCGCTTTCTCCCTATTCTGGTATCTAAATAATATACACGTCATCACTATTAGTCTACTTCGCCTACGGCTAAGGAATGCTTTTTTTTATAAAATTTTTAATTTGCTTAGTTGTCGAGGCACTGTACGAGAGCTTGATGTTAACCACGGTCAAAGGTCACGGCTATTACTACAGTCGGACCGCTCTAAGTGTACTCAAAAGGATAGTTAGTGATAATGAGGGTGGTGGGGGGGGACGGGAGGCTAGAAGGCTTGACAGGTCTTTGATGTTTATATAAAAGGCAGCCTCTTGCTTTGACATACCAATACAAGACCGCGAGAAGAGACACCTTCCCTCCCCTCCCCCACTGTTATACATCTACAGTGGGTTGGGGGAAGGAACATTTCTCTTTTTAATTTGAGTCAGAGCATGCCTTGGAAAATGGCAAGTGTAGCTCAACCCCCACCTAAACCCCACCCTATTGGGTGGGGGGATCGTCGTGTGCGTGGCGAAATTCAATAATTCTGGCAAGTTGACGAGTGAAACATAATATAGTAGTTAAATAAATTCCATCTTATTATCACTGTTTACTCTGCTTTATCAGGACTTAGTCGATATATTAGCTTATTACCCGGAGTTAATTTTTTGTTGTGTTACGGCAGAATACCAGAGCCAACACGCGAGCGACCGTGACATCAAAATCAAAGCGTTTTCTTAATAATAATATTCTGGTCTATAAATATAAAAATACACGTCATCACTGTTTGTGAAGTTCGCTAGTGACCGATTTTTAATAACAAAATGTATTCGCTTAGTTACCGAAGCATTGTACCAGAAGTAACAGCGCTGAGCAAGCGGGCTGTAACGCCACCAGCAGAACTGGCGAGGCGAATATTTGATGCCCTCAGCCTTCCCATGTTAGTTCTAAAAAAAAATAAGGGAAAATACGGACAAGGCAGTAAAACGGGCTTTTTTAAAAATTATTAACCGGTCCGCAAAAACAAACTGACTTGACAACAATTGATAATATGCCATTTTAATACTATTATTTACATAAAAATTGAATATCATTACAGTTTAATTCTTTGTTCGGATTTTAATTCGCTGTTTTGACAGCAACACTACTAGAGTTGGTACATCACATGCTCTTTGATGTCAAATCAAACGACGCGATGGGAAAATTTGATCCATTCTCTTGTTGGTTCACTAAACATAGTATAAATTGTATAAATGCGGAGGGGTTAACCGGTCTTTTTTTGAAAGGTTAACCGGTCCTCAAAAACGAGCGGTCTTAACAACCTTAATTTTTTTAATGAAAATTATCAAATTTTGCATACATTATAAACAAGACAAATTGATACATTTTTTTTCTTCAATTATTTGTTGCATCCTAAATACATATTGCTAATGTATGGAATGATATATCATAGGCTTTATTGATGAAAAACGAGTAAATCCACATTTATTTTATAAGATATAGTATTTATTATGGTCTTTATTTTGTTCTTTCACCTATTTAATATTTAACTAGGAAGGAGGCTATGGGATGCCCCAAAGTAGTAGTTGCTGATTTGGATACAAGTTCTTTCTTAAAACAACAAACAGTTAAAGTATCAGAGGTATGATGGAGAGAAAAAATTTCCCTTAACTATTTGATTAAAAGTTTTTTGGGTTTTTTTTCAGTTTTTTTTTCAGGAAATATAAAATAATTTTTAGATTATGTTATCAAAATGGATTTTTCTTCTATAAGGATGTTTTAGCTACAATTTACCAACTTCAGAAGTAGAAATAATTAATGCTATTGTTTTTCACCTATGAAAAAAGAAATGATTCTTATTATAGCTTGCTTCATTTGTCAGCCTGGTGGTCTTCTACCTGTACCGGATAGTTTTAAAGCACCTATGTCATGGCAGAGATTGCAAGTTGCCGAATTCGCTGGTCTGAGACAGGTAATAAGACCTTTAGACTTGAGATAAATTTGACAGTGTAATTATTTTTGGCTTAGTAAATGCAGCTGTGAAAGATATTTAAAATTTTAAGATTTTAGTCTTGTTTTCATTGCTAGATTTTGAATTGATCATTTTATTACCTTTATAATAAAGTGGATTTATCATGTTATAACCAATTATATTAAAAATTGTTAACACAATTTTCACTGATTGCATCTGAAAGATATGCTAAAGGCAATCAGCTCTCTTAGTTTTTATAACCATCTTTTTGTAAGATGTTAATCCCTTTGTCTGTTTATCATTATAAATTGGTATTCCCACTTAAGTTCTGTTTATAAATTTGTATTATTAAAATAATGCTAATTCTTCTCCAACAGAAACTGATTCAATACAGGGCTCTAATCAAGCAGAAAAAAATAACACCCCAGATCCCTAACCTGGTAACCTCTTTCTTGTGACTTATTTAATTGGCATTAATTATTAGTTAAGAAAATTTGTTGAAATACATTAAGGTGGTCCATGGGTGAAGATATCTTTATTTCTCAAATTTTTATCAAAAATGAGATTTTGGTGAATTCTCCTCTATATAATCTATTTATATATACTTTGGCATTTATCATTTCATTAAAATTTATTAAAAAGTGTTTAATAATGTATTTGAAAGTAGTATTATAAATTTTTAAAATTTTGACTTGGGGGTGAAAATTCGTGCAAAATAGACCCTAGTGCACCCTTTGCTTTTACATCATAATTATAAAGCTACCTAGACATATTTGGTATCAATGGAAAGCTTAGCCTCCCTACTGTTAAATGGACTGGCCCATTACAAAGTCCAGAAATAACCCTTGAACGAATTCTTTGTTTTGCAAGCCCGAAAATTTTCCTTCAACATGTGTTCTTATTGGTCAATATCTTTATGGAAAAAAAATTATAAAATTCCTTTGCATCAATATATCTATAAAAAATTATGTTGATAATTCAATAAGTATTAGTATATAGTATTCTATTATTATGAATTATTAAAATTGTCCACTAAATATAATGCCACCTGACATTAATAATGATGATGATAATAATTTTTAAAATGTTAATTAGTCATTAGTATTACATGTGTATTTAGGTCTACATGAAATTTACACTATTTTAAAAATGTAGTTTTAGGGCTGCGAAAATTAACCACTGATTAATTGATTAATCGTTTAAAATTTTCTAGTATTTTTTTCAATTTATTAATAATTTATATTTTTTGTTACATCCATACTTTTCCCTTGTTTATTATTGTTTATGTAGATTTTCAGAGGTAAACAAAAATGACAACTAATGACAGCACAGTCAAAGTTAAGCATTTAAGCGGAAAGTTTAGCAGACATTTTATTTAAAAGCTAACTACGGATGGCAATGAAATCAGACGAATCAGATGCAGTACACGGTGCACAGGCCAAGCTGACACTGTACCAAAAAGAAATTTCCATCCCAGAAACAGAGGATCCTCTTATGTGGTGGAAAGTTAATAACCATCGTTTTCCTGTCTTGATCAGTTTTTTGCAAACAATTCTTTGTGTACCGGCCACCTCTGTTCCATGCAAAAGACTGTTCAGTTCTTCAGAATACATCGTTAATAAAATACTATCATGTCTGCTTCCAGAAAATGTAAACGCTCTGGTTTATCTGCGTGACTGGCTAAAGTGATGCCTACTTGCTTACTATAAAGCGAGTATACTGTATAAATTTTATAATTAAAATAACTCTCTACCTTTTTTTTAAAAGTTATAGAAAAATCACTTACGTCATTGCTACAGTTTGAATTTACAACATTTTTGTGTCAAATCTTAAGTTAAGTCATGGATTGTTGCAGATCATAAACAGATAGTTGGATTTATATATGCGTTTTAATTAATCAATTAATTTTTTCCCCCGATTTATCTAACAAAAAAAATTTAATCAGTACCAGCTCTAGTAGTTTTCCTACATCTTTGACTATGCCTAACTGCACATTCCAAGATTCCTGGTTAGACCATCTTGATTTCAAGCAGTAGCTATCACATGAAAAAAATGTACACTGTGTATATTGTACAGTTTGTAAAAAAACTATCGATATCAAAGCAATGGGAAAGTCAGCACTCATATCCCACATGAAATTTACAATAAAGATAATGGTTATAATGCTGTCCAGTTCAAGAATGTTCTGAATTATTTTGTGGAGATAAATAGATCACATTTAAGTGACTGATGTTACTCTTGATCAGTTCAGAGAGTTTCTTGAAGTGTATAGAAATTCAATTGAAATTTCAACTTTTTCAAAAGTAGATGGAAGACTGGACAGTCCATATTATTCCTGATTGCATGGGAATGCTACATTTTCAAAGTTGTGGACAGTGATTGAAATTTTATTGCTGTTATCTCATGGCCAATCAGCCATTGAACGTGGGTTTTCCATAAACAAGGATACTACTTAAACAAATGTATCGGAGAAAGTGTTAGTTGGCAAACGTATTATCAAAGATCGTATACAAAATTCGGGAGGCCTCATTAATTTGACAATCACAAAAGATACTCTGGCTGCTGCTGAAATACCTGGCCTATTTAGAGACAAAGAGAGCTGATGAGGAGATGAGCAAGAAGTCTGCAAAAAGGAAACTGGCACAAGAAGAAATAGCATGGATTAAAGCTGAAACAACAGAAATTTGAGAAAGACATTTCATTTTTGATAGCAGATGCAGACAAAGCAGCAGAAGGAGCAGAGACCCTGCAATGCTGTCCCCATCTGTCTAAACCCAGTGCCATGAGAGTAAAGGCCAAGGTGAAATCTGAGCAACTGTCAAAGTAGAACAGTGAAATTAGTGAAAAGTTAAAGGTTTTTGGAAATCTTTAACTGCCCTTAGACTTCTTTTTTAAAAATGTAAATATAATACATATTTTTACTGATTTGCATATTTCATATAATTATTGTCACTTATTGGTTGCTCCTTTTCTCTAATTGATGTTCATGTGCCATGAATTACATTTTTTTAATTAACTTTTTTTGTTAGTATGTGTTGTAATATTGATGCAAGCATGACTTAATGGTTAGTAAATATGTTATATTGCTATTGGTTTTCAGTCTTTAATTTTTCTTTTCTAGTCTAATTTTTTCAGATGCGACCCCTATGTTGTTTTTTTTAAATGTATGCCCGCACATTGAAGCTAATTTGGAACTTCCTATAATTGTGGTGCTAAAATAATCTCTGTAACTATTTTCAATAAATTTTTTAAAAATTTCTTTGTCTTAGTACAGTTAGCATGATCATATTTTTAATTTTAAATTAAGAAATGTAGAAAAATTTTAGACCTATGGGCCACCTTAAGGAAAAGAAAATTCTGAACTTGTTATAAATAATATATTGTTTTCTTTGTAAACATTAACATTTTGTTTTAATATTGAGTTTCTTAAACATAACACAGTATAATTTCTTTGTCCAGCCCCATGCCAATAATGCGGAAAGCTGGTGCAAATTGTGTTTTGGTAAGCTCAGGCTCAAATCCACCCAGCACTCTGTGACAAATGCTGACGATGAAGAGAACCTTGAGGAGAACTTGGAGAATGAGGGGACACCACCACTTTTACATATTGTTGCTTTCATGAGCCAAGTAAGTTATTGATGACTGATAAAGCCTTTGTTGCTATGGAAATAAATCATGACTGATTTGTAATAATATGAATCCCAAAACTACCTGCTTCACAGAATAATGATTTTCAGAGGCTGCAAAACAGGTTTAGTTAACCAGCTAGCATATTAGTAGTATCTTATCATAAGCCTGAATATATATAATATATTCTTTCAACTACTACAGTAAAAGGGTTGACATCACAAAAACAGAGCATTCTTTGATCCATGTTCCTGCCACAATAATACAATAAATTACAGACATTTCAAAAATTAGTTTCAAACATGAAACTGTCATTATCCTAAGGATCTCTTGACCAAGAGTTATCAAATTGTAATACATCTGGGCTCATGCCACCTTTTCTTAAAGAGAGAGAAAAAGCCATGAGCTAAAAAACCTCAACTATTAAAGTTAAAAGGCATAAACCAATTTGTCTCAAATCGGCGTTCATCCAAAATTATTTTAGGTAAACTTTAAACATAATCCACAAGTGTAACAAGATTTTAAAAAATTATTGTAAGAGCTATTTCAGTAATAGAAGTATTGAACATATGTTTTGTAGGTTCAGGCATTTATTCTTTTTTTTTCCAACCAAATTAACCTTTATTCAAATGACATTTAAGTAAAGTTTACACATTTTTCTCCCCATCTAATTTCAAGCACCAAGTAACCAAAGTTTTAGAATATCATATCAACTGGTTAGAGGCCACAGGATTCTCATCTAGACAAGTGAGTCATGTTTACAAGGATAAAAAAATTTTGTAAAAGTTATCCTTTTATTATTTGACAGGTATAAAAATCTTAAAAGACAGGTACTCTCAAGAACAAATAATTTTTGACCTTTCATGGACAGAAAGATGTTTAGTAGTCTTTTTAAAATTCTTTTTCTTTAAATTCTTTTTTTTTAAAGAATAATCTTTTAGTTTTAAAAATATTTTTTACTCTCTAGGGTCGTTGGTTTTTTGCCCTACTTGCAAATCTTCAAAAACCCTTGACACCAGAAATCTGTGCTTGGATTCGTCGCCTGGCTCGTTTGTGTTCAAACATAAGGGCATCTCTGGTAATTTTTGAGTTATATTGATGATTTATTGATTTCTTTTTCAAGCCTCATTTGCAAAACCTTTAAAACTCTGAACACTAACAACTATTTTTGTACATTTTAAGGTATAAACTTTTACTGACATTTTAACTTTTTATAAATTATTTATTCCATTGATGCAGTTTAAATAGAAAATAATTTAATTAGTTGCTAAATTTAAATAGTTAATTTCTTTGTAATTTTTAAAAACTTGTTCACACAATAACATTGTTACATATGTTAATATGTTCATTTAAGCTAATTGCTACTAACCTTTAAAGAACTTGAAGAAAAATTGAGCTTTTCAATAAATTTGAGAATACATTAAATGCTAATGTTAGTTTATGGATTATAATGCACTTTGTCTGTTATTGCTATGTGATAAAGATGGACAGTTGGTACCGTTTAATTATCATATCTTTATGATTGTTAGATGGTTCAGAATTATTATCGGTGAGAGTGTTAGATGAGCTAATTTATTTTTCAGGAAACCTCTGACGATCCACGTCTGAATGAGCTCAATCTAATCATCTGTCTTGTCTCCCGCTACTTTGAACAGAGGGATTTGGCAGATCCTTGAACTTACAACTCTTTGAAATTCGTGGTAGTCAGAAATATTTGTTATGAACAAAGTGAAGTAATGATGACTCCTTCACTCTATTCTTTAGTTATGTTTAGGATAATCATTTTCATGGTGTCAGGTGGACCAAACACACAAAAAATTCTGGTTGACATTTAAGACTACAATTATTTAAAAACATTTGTCTCAACTCGTCCTTAAAATCAAATCTTTTGTTTACATTGTGCAAAATATGGCATTATTGTTTAGGTCTAACCAGCATTTACATTTTGTACCTTTGAATTAAATATATAACTGCATATAAGAAATATATGTTTAATACATACTTGATGCCTTTGGCTTTATGTTCATGATAATTGCTCTTGTATTTGTGTGCTTCAAATACATAAAAAATACTGGGTTTTTTTGCCTTTGACATGAACTTAAAAAGTTATTAAAAATGAGTTATACATTTTGTGGCTTATTTTATATTTGTACTCTAATCAAATTTATTCATCCTTTTATTTAATATTTTGTTCTTTACTTTGTTTCTTGAAAGTAGAAATGTAATTTGTATTATTATTTATTTATCATGCTGTTAATCCAAAGCAGACCTTCCTCAAAAACAAATTCTGAAATCATGGTCATCCTTTAACAATTGTCTCAAGCACTATTTGGACTGAATTAATAAATTTTACATTATACGAATGACCCTTGACATAATTAGAAGTCTATATAGGAAAACCAATTGGTTAAATGTCTAGTTTAGGTATATTACTAACATTCACCAAGAAAAATAGAATTTACAAAATTTTGTTCTGTTGAATCAATTTTAATATGCACTCAAGTATTATGTTGAATAGGTCCATCTTAGGGTAACCTTAGGGGCCGTCCATAAAGTTCGTCACGCCCCAGATTGGGGGAGGGGGTGTAAGAAAGTGTGACAGTTTGTGACAAGGGGGATGGGGGTCCGCCCATGTGTGACGTCAGTGTTTTATATAAAATTTTAATTATTTTGTTAATAAAAAAAACAATTTTTGATCGAAAGTGTGAAGTACTTTAGAGGGGGGGGGGTCCGAGATTTGTGAGGGGGGGTAAAAATGGTCCAAAATAGCGTGATGTACTTTATGGACGGCCCCTTAGTCATTGAAAATTGTACAGTTTGATATAAAATGAAAACAGCAAGTAATTTAATTGGGTAAAGAAAAATATTTTTTGTATTATTGATATTTTTTCCCCTATAACATCTGTTAATTCAAATTCATTCTTTACAATGTTCCATAATTTATTTGTATAAATACAGATATATGATGATGTTCTGAAACCTTTTCAACTATTCCAGCTATACTTGATTAATTAAACAAATGTGTAAAATAATGTGGCTTAAATTTTGGGCCCTAACATGTCATGGTAGCAGGAATTAACCCTTAACTTTGTTGTTGGTACAAAGCTGGGGAGTGATTAAGCATATGGGCAACATTAATAAAGAATTTATGGAGGAGTTAATCATAATATTGCCAATGAAAAAAATTTCTAAAATTTCATTTAGTTTTTCCATTAAATTTAAATGTGCAGCATTTATTGTAGTTGTAGTCATTTATTTAAAAAAAATGAATATAAGGTACTTTTTAGTTCACATTGCCAAGATAAGATCAGATGACAAGTTAAGATAAGACCAGCCAAATGTATAATTTTTTTGTTACACATTTTTATACTTATTCCTTATATTGCTGCCTAATTTAATGGAGATAAATTATATTTTTCCCACACCTTTATTCAACTCATCAACCTGCAAGTTTATGTGTCTGTCAGGAATCTTGAGAGATAAATAAATCCCACTTCCTGATTAGCTAGAGAGCAAAACATCGACGGATAAACTCAACAAGGAAATACATTATGTTGTTAAAATTAAAAATGATTTTATTTTTTTAAATGTTTGCTTCCTTTGGAATTTAGTTGAATTGAAAAGCAGGCATGTATCCATTCAACCAGCATAGTTTTTTTTAAATATAAAAATGGCCACAGCTTGGTTCAAATGAGTAATGTACTTCACCTGCCTTCTTTACATTTTATTTTAATGATTACATTTTTAAAAATAATGTTAAATATATGCAAGTGAAATTTTTTGTAATGACTAACTGGCTGAGAGTTCTGACTTGAATTCAAATTCTAAGACTTTTTAAATTAATTATTTTTGGTAGATTACATAGAGTTTAATCCAAAATGATTTTCAAGATTAAAGCTCACCTACGAAATACAGTAATCAAAGAACAGCAGTGTGGCTTAAAAAATCTTTTCCTACAAAGAATAATTTAAAATATTTATTTCATAAATAAGTATAGTCCAAATTAATTAGGGAAATAAGTTGATTAATGTAGTTAATATAAAATTATTATTAAAATAGTTTATATCCATAACTTATTTTATTTGAAACCCCAATAATGGCAATAATTAGAGCGAAACACTGGTCTTGCAATATTTTTTGCTTAAAATGTCATTTTTGAAGAATAAAGTTTAGCTAAAAGAAAGTCATATTAGATCTAATCAAAGCTGCAGAGTGCAGACTCATTTAATAAATATATAAAATTCATGAATCTTAAAAAAATATTTTCAGTAGTTAGTTGTCTTAGACATGTTATTACAGCTTTTGACTAAAGGAAAAAGGAGTTCAATTTCCATCTACATATCAATTGCTCTTCATTTAAAATTTAATTAAGGAAATTAGTTGAAATAAAAATTGATATTTAATCAATAAAATTAATTTTTAACAAAACTTATTTCAATGTATTTGGGTATTTCAATGAAAGCATGTCTACCTATTCTTGTACAAATGGAAGTCGAAAACCCTGAAAAAAACATCATATAAGAACCCTCTATATAAAACAATTTCACAACTGTTACCATTATATTTTCATTGACAAAAAAATTAAAATACAAAATATTTTACTTATAATATTGAGGCTATTCAATAACATAATTTTTTTTTGAATGCAGCCTTTAGGAATAATTGAAAATTCATTAACTCCATTTAGAAACAAATGCACTGAATTATACACAAAAACTGTGTTTTGAATGATCAAATAAATACAAAAAATAATTAATATTTTTAGCATACTGGAATATCACGATTTGCCAAAACAACACAAGATCAACTAGAGTAACAGGTCACAACCCTGGATCAGGAGCTTGTACTAGACTTCCGGCCTCCAAACTGTTCCAGTGTCGAGGGAGTGTACAACCCCAACTTCAAACCTGTCTTCAAACGGTTGGCATTCAAGTGTTTCACTGGGAAGGGATTGAAAGGGGTGCTGGCTTTCCTCATGACTGGCAGGTGGCCCACCATAGATGTTTCTGACCTCGCAGGTGAAGAGTACCTCCTAGCTGTGATGAGGTTGTGGGATGGTCTATTGCTTGTAGTCGTAGCTACGGAATGATGGCTGGCTTTCCTGATCCTGGGATGACCACAAGAGTTGTCACCCCTGTCTTCATCCGATGTGCAAGAGCTGCTTTTCCTCCCCCTGTGTTGAATGGGAGTAGCCTCCACCCCCTCAAACTTCAGATCCACGGTCTTTGGTACAGGTACTGTCTCCATGACGGCCACTGGGTAATCAAAGATTGTTCCAGCCGACTCATCGAATCCATTTTGTACAAAAGTTTCATGACCTCCCTGGTCAACTCCCTTGCTATCAACAGCTGACTCATGCACGTCAATGTTTGAAGTCCCTGTGCTGATTGTAGCAGGCTCAGTGCTGATTTTGGTCATATCTGTAATTACAGCTTCAGAGCTGATGTCTTTACACTCTGTGCTCATGTTTCTGGCTTCTGGGCCACTGTTTGGAGCCTCAGTGCTGACACTGGTACCCCCAGAGCTGCAGGACTCTGGGTGATTAATGATGGGCTTCTCCAATACAGTTGTTGATTCTGGGATTTTTCCAACCAACATGGGATCCTTTGAACTTTCATTGGAAGATTCAGCTCCTAACATCTCCTGTGACGATGCCTCCTGCCTGGTGATGACATCACAAACCTCCTTCAGAGTCAAACTTTCATCAGGGGAAGAATTCCTCTCAATTTTGTCATCCTGGTAATGTTCACTCTCTAAACCTAATGATTCAACTTCCTCTACAATTTCATAGAATGCCTCAAGTGATAATTTTTTGCTACTCAAAATTAAAACTTCATCAACAGAATAGGAATTCAAATGTTCAGTTTCGCACAGTTCTGGAATTGATTCATTAGAAACAACCTTACAAACATCTGACAGCTTTGAACTGGATTTTGAGCATTCATTAACTTGCTCTACTAGAGATGTGTGACCTTGCATTGTGCCGCCTAATGTTATTTGTGGTTCACATTTGGTGGATGAAATAAAAGAGCTATCCCAGTCGTGTTTCACACTGTTATCAGGTGGGTCTTTTTGGCATGGCAAAGCAGTGTTCAGGGAACTCTCCGGGTCTGGTGAATTTAAGGATAACTCCCCATCAACAGAGTCCAGAGTTTGTTCAGGTGTATCTACATTTTCCTCTGTAATAGCTAATGTGGTTGAGTCACTCGATGAAACTGACAAGGACTGAAGCCAAGGTTCAATCACTGAATATGCTACAGCTTGCAAGGATGTGCCATCCACAGTCCCGGTGTTGGTCTGTGCTGCTGCATCACTGATGCCACAATCTAGAGATGATCTGGCTGTTTGGAGTGGAGACTGAACACCAGATTCTGCTTGTTCTGAAGTCACTGGTGGGATTTTATGGCTTGTTGGTTGTCCAGCATGAATGGAGTCATTAGGACTTGTCATTTGTCCAGGACGTCCTACTTCTCTTAAATTTGAGTCACAAGGACAACCTGACTCCCTAGGAGTTGTTGATTTTTTAGGACTTGTTAAACCTCCAGGACATTCGGAATCCTTAAACCTTTTTGAGTCTTCAGGACTTCTAAAGTCCCTAGCGCTTGGGTCTCTTGGACTTTTAGGGTCTTTGTGGGTTGGTGATTCTTCCTCAGCTGGAGATACTGGTGTGGTGGATGACTGGGGCACACCAACCTTGGCAGAGCTCCCTGTCCTCATTCGTTGGCTCTTAGAGACAGCCTGTGCATTGGCCACTGCCTGCAGTTGTTGGGCCAACACGCCACTGTTCTTTCTACCGTAGGCCGGGGCTGAAATCTTGGGACCATCTGTGACAAGTCTGTTGCGTGTGCTGGTCATACCTTTGCCTATGAAGAGGTGGTTCATGGCGGTTGGACTCTCAATGCTAGGGACTAAGACAGATCTGCTGGCTCTGAGGGCTGATTCTGGCTTAGCTTTCTTTGCTGATGCAGCTAGGGAGGGAAATATGTGTTTATCTCAGTTAACATTTAGAGGCACTTTATCATTACCCAAAAATTAGTTTTTAGCATGTAGTTATTTAAATAGATAATGTGTACATACTTTAAATTAAATCAATGTCTATAAGTCTCATGAAACAGTTTTCAATGATTTACAGAAAAGGGATTTTAAGGACAAGGAGATCTTTTTCATTTATGTAATAAAATAGGTGGTGAAAAACAAAATTGTGCAAATATTTAACATTTTAAACAAGTAATAAAAAAAAAGCCCATTTCATGATCACAACAATAAAAGTCCATAAACTATGATGACAAAGCACATTATTAAAATTGAAGAAAGTAAAACTTACTTTGTCCTTTTTATTCAACATTATATTAATTTAATATAGAATTGTCTGGTTCAATAAAAGTGTGTAGCTTGTAAGCAAAAAGAATCTCTGAGATGTTAATGATTTATTATCAATATTTGACAATTTTAAGATGAAGATCATATCTAAAAACAGGGATTGACAAGAAAGTTCATAGCATTATCAACCATGTCTTTCCTTTCATTACTTACCAGCTATGATGATATGTGCTTGTTGTTGTCGTTGTTTTAGTCGTTCGTACTGAAGCTTCAAACTCTGAATATCTGTGGTCATTCGTTCCATCTGTGGGGCCCCCTTATTGGCCCCTTCTTCTATACTTGAGCCATAAACTCCTGGCCCTAATACTGATATATCTGAAGATGCATTTGCCCCACCTGCATTACAGTGGGGCCCACTTAACTCGAGCCCGGTTAACTCGCCAGCTCTATTAAGTCGACTTTTTTTTTGGAACCGCCAAATTCTCTCTTTGTCTTTGCATTTTTTCAGCGGTTAATTCGATTTTTTAAAGTCGCCGAGCCCTAATATTTCGAGCACAAAAGAGTGCCAAATTTGCCACTTAGTGTTGGTTATCTCGATCCCCATGACCAATCGTCAGCTTTTGAAAATGTTAGATGTGATTTTTTATAACCAAGTGAAGGCATAAAATTTCTGCCTCGCTGGTGACGTCACAGCCCGCTTGCTCACAGCGCTGTGTTACTAACTTAAATCGCCAGCTTTTGAAAATGTTCTTATCGAACCGATCGGTTTGGCTACTCGGCATCGGCCGATTTTTGTATACTCGGAAATACTCGGCAATCGGCCGCGTAAGTGATGCCGAGTATTACGTAATTGCTCCAATAGCAAAGATGCACGCAGAATCGCATGTCTAAAACATTTCGTTTCGTATGGAATAACAAAATGTACCGTGTGCAGACTTGTTGTCATTGGCAACCATGCATCCTTCAAACTCATTTTTACGCCATTACTACTGCTTTGTTCTCATTGTTTCATTCATAAGAAGTGGCCGTGTGCAAAAGCCATTTAACTATTGGTTAGAATTAATTAAAATGTATCAAAGTTGAAGGTTCAAATTTATTTTTGTACACTTTTATAGAGAAGAGTTCGCTTTGCTATGAGTCATATATAGGTCATGATAAACAAATAAAGGCAACGCCTTTGTGTAAAAAAAACCCTCCAAAATCATGTGCATGTGCATGTAAATTCTCATTTATTAACGCTAGTGATGGGATGAAAAATCATAGGGTGCTTACTGTAAACAAGGCTCCCCAGATTTTAAAATATATAATATAACAGACTACAGACAATTTACCCACCCCCACTCTCAATCTCCCACACCATTGTTGTTGGTTAGTCCGATTAGCACTCAAGTTACCGAAGGAATTCTGAGTCCATTGTAAGCTGAGGGGGGGGGGTTATGAATTTGTGTAGCTTGTAAGGAAAGTCACTAGTCACCAGCGGACCCTGCGCGCGCACGGGAGCGCGCACGAGGTGTGTCGGGCAGGACTAGATGAATTCCTTATACATGTAGTTATGTACTAGGGAAAAAAAACTGCGCTGACACAATAAAGGGTTATATTTAAACTTAAACGGTCCTTAAAAACGAACGGTCTTAACAACCTTATGAAAGAGTGAAGAAATAGGGTCCCGATACTCCGATACGATTCCGATTAATCGTCCCATCACCAATTAACGCATATGATGTATATAATTATAAAGAAATTTCAAGCGCATGTTAATATTTTGCCGCCATATTGGTTTTCGTTTAACTCGGTGATCGGTTATCTCGGCGCCATTTTTCATACCCGAGGCCGTCGACTTAAGCGGGCCCCACTGTATTAAAATTTAGTTGCTTATTTCATTGCTTGAAAATCAGAATATTTCATTTTATTGCAGTCTGAATACAATATTAGTTATTTACACAATATCTATCTGATATTTTACTATAATATAATGCCTGAGTTTTATCATGACAATTTGTCAAATTCCAAATCTTATCAACAATCGTGTACAATTAGATTTCTACTCATGCCTTTCTGAAAATCTGAATAGATGTTAAAAAATGTAACCAACCAGGCATGCAAGCCATAGCAGCAATCTCCAGGTCATCATCAATGTCATCTTCATCACTGTTCATTATGGATTTGATTCGAGAGCCAGCTTTTTTGCTGCCTCCACTGGCCTCAGTGAAAGGTCGAATGTTGTAAGTATACTTCTCACGCAGGTCATGGACATGGGGAAATGGAAATTCCCCAAGGGAATAAATGGACTGAAAAAGTTAATAACTATGTTAAGAAAATCTGAGTGAAAAATGCCAGTATGTAACATAAATATGTTTAAAGTAATTTTATTTTATATTTTAAACAAATAGAATTATAAAATCCAATTAGAACCATTACCCTTTTGTTTTCAAACTCCAGATACTTTTCCTTTGGCTTGATGCAAAATTATTTATACAAAAGTTTTTTTAATTTATTTGTACTTTATTTATTGGTCTTAAGGTTGTACTTTGATAGGATAGATTATGCTTAGAAATTGTTTTAAAAATGGATACATTTTACTCAAATGTTGGGTGAAGTTTAAAAAATTATTTTCTTCTAAAGTAGGGCCATTTATTTTAAGAAAATATAGTTAGTGAACTACTATTATACTAGTAAAACAAAAATGTTTAATGGCATGTGTAGATTAATAAACATTTATTTCATTATCTTACTTTTACTTTTGTTTTTAGTAAAGTTTATCTCTGATCTTTAACCTATTGTTCAAACCTGGCAAAGTCCTATTATTCCAAATTTGTATGTGGGTCAATGTCTAAAGATTATTTGTCACTATGGTGAACTATCAGATCTCACCTTTATCATTGTATCACCATCAAAGATCATCCCTTGCATAATACTAGAAGACAAGTCACCCATCAGACAGTAAAACTCGTCAGCACTGGATGCACCCATTATACGTCTGTAATGTGAACCAAAAAAAACAAAACTTATATTGCATTTAAGCAGCATGTATTTTTTTTAAAATGTAGCTTTAAAAATATAGCTGCTAGATGCCAACTGAGCAGTTAGCTTATGTCACGACTTGGAATATATTTTCTGCTACCCTAATCCGAGGGCACAAGCTACTATAATGTTTCAGTTTTTTTTAGACTGCAACTTTTGTTACCATCTTTGTTGTTGCCGGCATTAAAAAAAAGCTATTGAGACTTACTTGGCGAGTTTACCCCAAATTGTGAGAGCAGTCCTCAACAAGATCTCTGACCCTTCAAGCAGGATCGAGTCCCAGACTCTCAAGACAATGTTAACAGGCAGGCAGGTTGCAAACAGGGTTAGGAACCATTGCATGGTAAATACATTTGTTAGGGGAGGTTCATAACATGCACCTATTGGATTAGTTGAAAATCTTACTGTTTGAAAAGCTAATATTAGTATTATTAGGCGAGATCATTATGAAAAAAAATAAATTCAGAAACAATATTTATGATAAGCAGAAATTTAACAAGATGTTAGTAATTTATTTTTTAAAATGTATTTTGTTAATACCTGGATGGTTAATAAGAGTTAGCATTTAAGGAAAAAAAAACTCTGCCCCGTTAGTTGCAAGGACCCATGATGAAAATAAAAAGAATGCCCCAGTCAGAAAGTGTTGTACAAACTACACACAATATGTATGAAAAATTACTGTGTCACAAGCAGCTTTATTCTGATGATACTAACATGAATGTATTTCTGGAATGAATCATCTGTCTTTAAGGAATATGCAATCAAATGTTAATGAAAAAAAACTTAACAAAACAACTATCTGCATCAACCTCAAACATTGAAATATACTTCAGATATGCAGGAATGACTCCTTCAGGTCTCACCTGTTCGTATATCCTGTGCTGCCATCTGGAGTTTGTCCAGGTGTTTGGACAACTTGGGGTAGGTTAGTTTGAGGAGATCCCTGAAGACAGCCATGTCTACAGACAGAGCTCTCAGGTTGTTGGCAAAGTAGCTCTCTGGTAAAACACTGTCAATAAGGTATATCATGACCTGGGTATGACACAGAATATTTATAAATGAATTGTAATTAAGACAATGAGAACTCTCTCCATGCTCTTCAGATGTGTCATTCAGGCAACAGACTATTTCCATGGATTACCAGTATCTAAATTTCAGTTGCTTTTAATTAGTTCTTTAACTCGGCTCAAGTGTCTAATCAACAATTTTGTAGCCTTTAACTTAAACAAATCATGACTGTAGCAATTAGCCCCCGAGGCTGGTGTCATATTTTGCTATGATAGTTACTTTAAGGGCATCATCTTCCTTCCTGTCCATGACATTCAGCAACAAGGCAGCGATGACGTTAAACCCCTGGCAGTACCCCACACGTTTATTCCATCTGGCATAGGCTAGCAACATCCGTTTGAGAACTGCTCGGTCTTCACCATTATCATCCCCACTGAAGTTGCTGCATCCTGTTCTGTGGAGGTCCTGCAAGTGGAAAATAATACTTCAAAGTTTTGAGTGAAAATAAACAGGAGAAGGAAATTAAACAACACTGTAAAAACAAAGTTTTTGACTATAAATCCCTTATATATGAGACAGAACTCAACGCGACTCAACTCAACATTTACAGACTGAAACTGATTTAAGTCCCCTTTGCTGTAAAACCGGAAGGAGGGGGAGGGGGAGGTGTGGTCACCGATGGCATGCATGAACGACTCAAGTGGCACGGGACGTCGAACAATAACAAACCGTGAAATTGAATTACCTATAGTTATATAGAGATAAACTAAAAGTGCATTAATTTATTACGGTACATTCGATCGATCTGAAATTTTGATACGATGCATTGTTAGGTGACACGAGTCTATGTGCGAAATTTCAGCTTGATAGCATCACGGGAAGTGTGTCATTTTAGACTTTTGTTTTTCCGCCCGCGAACGAGATGACGACAAGATTTCGAAGTTAATATAAGGGTTTTAATAAATAGAAGTGAAAAAAAAGATTTTTAAAAACCACGTTTTTGTAATTATAAGCGGACTAAAAAGAAGAAAATAAGCTAAAACTTATAAGTTCAAGTACTTCGATTTAATATGACTAAAAACGTGGGGCGGGCGCTTATGAGGTTTAACATATGCGGTTTTACTCATTCTCTCACTTATAGATCTCTCTTTTGCCTTCTAAATTAGAAATCTTTAATTTTTATACCAAACACCCGCCCCACGTTTTTTAGTCATATTAAATCGAAGTACTTGAACTTATAAGTTTTAGCTTATTTTCTTCTTTTTAGTCCGCTTATAAAAATGTGGTTTTTAAAAATCTTTTTTTTTACTTCTATTTATTTTATTCTTTTTAGTCCACTTATAACAACCTGGTTTTTAAAAATATTTTTTTACCTTTATTTATTTTACCAAACACCTCACAAGCGCCCGCCCAACGTTTTAAATCCTTGTGATGTGGTCACGGGGTGAACCCACGGATGTCAACAAAAGCAGATGGTATAGATGCTTTTATATAGACTATAGATAAACTAAAAAGTTCAATAATTTAACAACGGTACATTCGATCGATCTGAAATTTTGATACAATGCATTGTCATCCAAGATCTATCTGTGGTAAAATTTTCAGATCTCTAGGACCATCAGAAGTGGTTCAATTTTACGTTGGCAGATTTGAAAAAATCTTGGACAAACAGGAACGAAAGCGAGTTAATAAAACATGGTTAAAAAGGCTGGTACTGTTATGACATTTGTGGGGCAGCATATGAACTCGTGTTTTTATTGAATTACTTGCACACAACTTTAGCAGAGGTTTCTAGGAATGTATTGATGCTAGAAAGAAGCTTGTGGTAGTTATGAGTAAAAATAATTATTAAATTTTGGAAACAGTTTGGGATGAATAGTAAGAATTATAGATAAAAAATGGCTTAATCATAAAAGTCAATGTCGTAATAAAATACATGAAAGAGATATTATCTACCTGTGAAATGAATGAATAAAAATTTAATTTGTCACTACCTGTGAAATCAATGAATGAAACTTTTAAATGTCACTGAAATAAAAGAGTTATGACAAATGTTGATGTGATTTTTGGGTGGTACTTATGATGTCGTTGATATGAATGGTTGTAGATTATTACACTTAATGTGGCTAAGGGGTGGATCTCACTTTGGCAACCCTGACATGAAATAGCTTACATGAGTGGCTTACCTTGACTATCTGCATACCCAGCTGTTCATCATCTGGATTGCTCCTCTCATTGAAGACGAATCTGACGGTGCTCTCCCAGCTAATCTTCAGTTGAAGCAGGTAATGATCAGCAAGGCTGAGCCACACCTGTGGAGTGGCAGTTAGAAAGTCAGGTCACTGAATGAGTTCTTAACAAAAACAAAGACCAGGATTGCTTACCAATCAGCATAGGCAGTTAACATTAAAATTGTATAAATATATCCAATAGGAGTGCTAAAGAAAATATTAGCTTGGGACAGTATTTTTCTCTAATTTTAAGTTTGCTGTTGACGTTAACAAACACACACCTATACTATTAATTATGTAAAGCAGGTTTATAATTATTCTTAAAATTAAAATTTATGGGTGATGTTTGTTGCATCTAGTCTAGTCTTGAAATTTATTACAGTTTTGAATGTTGATAATGCGTTGGTTTTCTGGCTTGTTCATTTCACACCCAAATGTCGGACGGGAAGAAGGATCATAATTATGCGTTTGTCCTTGCGAATGGAAAAAGAAAAGTGTTTTTATCCCTATGTTTATCTGAGTATTGTAATAGATTGTTAAGCTATAATTATCAAAGTATAGATCATGGGCCTTAATGTACAGAAGAAGAAGCATGTTTTATATAAGGGCCCTTTTTATGTGTGCAACCTTTCAAACTATTCTATAGAAGCATTGAAATCTTACTCTGTACTAACTACTGTATATTGGTAGCAAATTAGAAACAGTGACATCTTAAAAGATTCCCTTTGATCTTGTAACAAACAGCTAAAAAAATTATCAGCCTCTACTTCTGATTAAGCTAATAAATAGCCCCATGCTTAAAATATAGTTTCTGAACTGATTTCTTTATTCTGACAACAGGAAGCAAAGCAAATTCACAGTCAACAATTGCACAGGATTTTTCACTGATGACATCATATGTTCTGCCTCACAAAAAGGATAAAACTCGTTCATATATGTCAAAATATTAATCAACAAAAATATCATTATGTTACAATATGCATGGAACATTTTTTAAATATACGCCTTAAGCTGATGTTCAGCTTGTCAATAAGATTCCACAATTTAAAACCCAGCTAACCAGACCTCTGCTTGTCTCTGTATTTATGATTAGCTAACAATAATGAAAGATATAACCTGGCAACAGGTCTTCGCCCCGTGGTCTTAATCAAATTTATTTGACCATGGGACATTTGGAGATTTCTAAAAATGTGATTTAACATCTTATCTTTTCTATTACAGACGCTCCTTCTATATGGCATATTTTTGCATCCTATGCTTATCCATGGCTTAGGTCTAGAGTTGCATTTTATTAGAGTTTTGAATGTTGATAGTGTGTTAATTTTCCTGGTTTGTTCAAGCAAACCAGTCTCCATGCTCGAATTCCAGACAGGTATAAGGAGGATTTCTATGTATTTGTTCTTGTATGTGGTACAAGTAATATGTTTTTTATCCTTATGTCTATCTGAGTGTTGTAACTGATTATTATTGTTGTGATTTATTTCCAAGTTACAATTTAATGTTGTATGTATTATTACAACTTTGCTCTTTGTTCTTCTATCATTTGCTGTTTTTGTTTGAATGCTTTTGACTAATGGTGGTACTCTTGTCAATATTCACCTGTAATTTTCTTTCCTTAAATCCATCTAATTTCAGCCTTTCCAAAAAGCCAGACACTACTTCAATGCAGGCAGTTGATGCTAACACACACATTGAAGAGTTCAGTAGCCGTTTCATCATCATTACAAACTGACCTTTTTCCTAAACTCTGGTGGCATCCCCATGGGGAGTCTGCATACAGCCTTCATGGCATCTCGCCACTGGTCAAACGCGCTTTGTCCAGGGGGTGGCTGGATGCTGAACTTCATCCTGGTGTCAATCTCTGGGAATATACAGCCAAATAGGTCAAACAGCTTGCAAACAATACTATGTTGTGTCTATTCAATAAATATGGAATTATTTTTTTTTAAACATTAAAATTACACTAATAAATGAGCACTGAGGTAACTACAATCCCAACAATTTTAATGACTTTTGAAAGAAAGTCATATTAATCACATTAGTCATTTAGTAATACACAACTGGCACAGTGACAAAAGATCTGTCACCATGACAACACAAGATGGCCTATGATGGCCTATACGTTCATTTAATGCCTGCATCTACAAACATTAAGTTCAAGACCTGACAGCCTGACTTGGAATGAGTGCTACATCCAATAGAAACAGCTAGATATAGATATAGATATTTCACTGAAGCCTATGCCTTGATGAAACCACTTAAAACCAGTGTAGGAAATCTTACCAAGTCTAACATTCATAACACAAAAAAAAATTTTGACAATGATTTTCAAATTTATTGATTCTTTATTTGAACTATTTACTGTTACCTATAATTGATTTTTAATTAATTCCACCTATCACTGATTCATTATTGCATATCACTGATTTCACTGTTACCTGTCACTGATTTCACTGTTACCTGTCTCTGATTTCATTGTTACCTGTCTCTGATTTCATTGTTACCTGTCTCTGATTTCACTGTTACCTGTCTCTGATTTCATTGTTACCTGTCTCTGATTTCATTGTTAGCTGTCTCTGATTTCATTGTTACCTGTCTCTGATTTCATTGTTACCTGTCTCTGATTTCATTGTTACCTGTCTCTGATTTCACTGTTACCTGTCACTGATTTCACTGTTACCTGTCACTAATTTCACTGTTATCTGTGACTGATTTCACTTTTACCTGTCATTGATTTCACTGTTACCTATCATTGATTTCACTGTTACTGTCACTAATTTCACTGTTATCTTTGACTGATTTCACTGTTACCTGTCACTGGTTTCACTGTTACCTGTCACTAATTTCACTGTTATCTGTGACTGATTTCACTGTTACTGTCACTAATTTCACTGTTACCTGTCACTAATTTCACTGTTATCTGTGACTGATTTCACTGTTACCTGTCACTGGTTTCACTGTTACCTGTCACTAATTTCACTGTTATCTGTGACTGATTTCACTGTTACCTGTCACTGGTTTCACTGTTACCTATCATTGATTTCACTGTTACCTGTCACTGATTTCACTGTTACCTGTCACTGATTTCACTGTTACCTGTCACTGATTTCACTGTTACCTATCATTGATTTCACTGTTACCTATCATTGATTTCACTGTTACCTATCATTGATTTCACTGTTACCTATCATTGATTTCACTGTTACCTGTCATTGATTTCACTGTTACCTATCATTGATTTCACTGTTACCTATTATTGAATTCATTGTTAGTCCACCTATATTTTCCTGTAGTTTCACATTTATCCATCTGTGTTATCACAAGTTTCCCCCTGTTATGTATAAGAGTTGTTTCCATGTGTTTTCTCTATTGCATATCTTTCCCCCAATGATCTTTGTTGTCACTGTTTATGTGTCATCAACAACCTGTTGCTCATTATAAATTCATGGGAATATTTAAACAGGGCTCTCTGCCACAAACCACGATGACAAGAATGATTCAATTACGTTTATTGCAACAATAACATATAAATAAAGGTTAGCTCTTAGTTTGTGTCCAGGTGAGTGGAAGTCTGCAGTAGTTAAAGAACTAGGCTAGCAATAATCCATTTTGGAATTTTCCAGTTGTTAAGTACCAGTATAAATACAATTTAAGGTTCATTGTGAAATTCTGCATTATATCCAGTAGTTAAATACTAATTTAAGAACAATGCAGAGCTTCATTGTGAAAGTCTGCAATATCCAGTAGATAAATATCAAATTAATACAATGTAAAGTTCATTGTGGTAGTCTGCAGTATCCAGTAGTTAAATAACAATTTATGAACAACGGAGAGTTTCATTATGGAAGTCTGCAAGTTCTGGTAGTTAAATATCAATTTAAGACAATGTAAAGTTCATTGTGGCAGTCTGCAGTATCCAGTAGTTAAATAACAATTTATGAACAACGGAGAGTTTCATTATGGAAGTCTGCAAGTTCCGGTAGTTAAATATCAATTTAAGACAATGTAAAGTTCATTGTGGCAGTCTGCAGTATCCAGTAGTTAAATAACAATTATGAACAATGGAGAGCTTCATTGTGGAAGTCTGTAGTAGTTAATGTGTCAGTATAAGAACTATTTAGAGCACAACAAGCAATGGGAATAATGATTTCTACAAAACTAAAACTCATATTAACTATGTAAATGAATACCAATCAAGAATCAACAATTTGAACAAATTCTTGTCAAGGCTCAACTATTTTTAATCCTATTTAAGTAAAGGACCAAGGGTTCAAGTGTATGTGCTACTGCAGTGCTAGTATTGATACCAATTACGAGGACCAACTTTTTGTAATAATTCCATTAAAGGACTGAATATTTTTTTTTAATGCTCTTTGAATGAGGAAGTTCAAGTTTCTGTATTTTTTTTAAATACCAGTAAGCCAAGACCTTTGAAGAGAATCAAATACAGCTCCATTGAAGTCATAAATAGTTCAAAGGATTCACATATAAGAGTAAACGAGATGACCACCAACATTTAACAACAACAAAAAAGTAAGTATCTATATTTCACCAATATGAGAGTGCCACTATTTCATGTTCAAGTCATTATCCATAGTTTACCATTATGAAAGTATCGTACAACTATTGGACCCTACGAGGGAACCAAACTCAAATAACAGCATTTTTAAAATGGGATACTTAAACTGAGTAAGTGTTCTTTAAAATTGTTGTATTACAATGTGTTCGAGTTATTAACACAGTAAACTAATCTACTCATCTATACACACTGTTGGCAGTAGACCATGAAACAATAAATTATGAGCAAGGTATATGATGTGCTATATAATGTGCGGGCCTGACCAAATGGCGGCCTGCGGGTCGAAGACAGGAGCGTCGGCAGCAGCGACGCATTAGATTTTTTTTGTATTCTTTCATCTCATTTAAAAAAAAGTGACGTCTTTAAGGAGAAGGCTTGTCTCACACGTGAGCAGGCGTTAGATCATGTTAGTAATTAAAATATATCAACATTAATTGTTTGAAAAAATTCAAAAAAATGTTGAAATTAAATAAAATAGCATACATTTTAACTTTGTAAAAATCCACCGCAGTTTGGTGGCAAGTTAAAAAGTATCAAGGCCTAATTTCCACGAGATCCGCCAGCAACTTGTCTGTGTATAACTAACGAGGTCCTAAGCTATAACAGTAGGACAGACCCGATATTAACGATCCAGGAAAACTTACAAAGCTTACGCAATTCTATAACTCGCGATCAGTCTAAAATACACGGAATGGTGCTGGACGTTAGTATACACGCTTTCATTACCTATTTGGTTTATGAGGTCACAAATTGTAACAAATTCAAAATAGGCTACAGGCGGAGTAATGAGCCAAACCACAAACAGTACAGAAACTCTATTCACCTATTCAACGCCTACACTATATCATGAAGCCATCCACGAGATATTCGTTGTAATTGATGAGACTCAAGGAAGACAACCAATAAAGTGGTGCGGAAACCACACTGGAGCTGCGAGCGGGGGTTCCTGTAGTTTCAGAGCTTGAGAACTGAGTACCACCCCACGAGTCAACAGTTTGACCAATCTCCCTAACACTAACACATTCTTGAAGAAACACGTGTGTGCTCGTGGTTGTAGCACAATCCTGAGAGATGGCCACTCATCTTGTTTGTGTTACCACACACGAATCGCAAGGACGCTGCCAGGGCTCAATGAATCCCACATCGGACCAATAAAAGAGCTGGAACTATTGATCGCGTGACGTCAATGCACGGCCCCAAGACGTCATCGCCCGTTTCCATTGTAGGGGGCGGAAATCGATCCGGCTCTCTACGGCTCCCATCCCTCCGAGGTTTAGCCGTCAGTCGCTGCTCCAGTCAAAGACGAGATTCTCTGCTCTTACAAAAACACGACTTACTTTCTTGACCGTCAGATTGAAACGTCTTGCTAATGGCGCAAACGGTGGGGTGTCAAAACAAGTGTTCGGTATTTTTATGTTCAGGTCTATGGTTATGTAAAAATGTATATGATTTTAAAAAGAATGGAGACATTCAACATAGAAGCTTTATGGAGGGACATCCCCAATCGTGCCGAAATATATTTCTTGGGCATTTTTGAAGTTGACCACACGATTGATTGATTTCTTAGGTTTAAAGGCAGACTGAAAAGTTAGACGCATGCTCAAAATAAGATTTACCACGATGATAATCAACGCATTTTTTGTTGGTCTACTTCATTACTGGTATAAAAGAGTAACCCCAAAAAACACAAGAATGTTGCAGTATTGGACCGACAAAGTTCACTGGAAGCGAACTGCGTGGTGGGCCAATGAGGAGAGGTTTCCAGTGTCTGTGACCAATCAGCGGAGATAGCAGAGCAAAATACAACAGCGGCTATTTTTGTGAGCTGGACATAATTACGAAAAGAAGAAAGAACAAGGGAGATGCTTATCTCTACACTGGATACTGGAGCATTATTCCTTGTGGAACTGTGATACGATCTTAGCGTTATTCTGATGAGTAGTTTTTATAATGTTAGAGAAAAGTTGCGATAAAGTATATAATCTCTCTTTCTCTCTATCTATCTATCTCCCTCTATCTCTCTTAATCTTACTCTTTCACTTTTGCTCTCGTACTCTCTCTCTGTCTCTCCCGCTTTCTCTCTATATCTCTTACCTTCACTCAGTCTCTCTTTTGTCCCCTCTCCCATTTCTTTGCTATCGGTTCACTTCTCACTCTTACTTTCAATGCCTCGCTTGCCTTCTCCCTCTCTCTGTCTCTCTCCCTCCCTCTTGTTCGCGTCCCTTATTTTTTCCAGAGTAAATCACGGTTACAAAGAAATGGGAATTTTGCATTGTTATTGAAGGTGAATTTGTGGGACAGAGTACTGTCTCTACCACATGAAAACAAGAGGATTTTAAAATAATTGATATGAAGATTTTTAAAGTATATTTTTATGGTGTGTATGAGTTTTGTTTCGGATGACGGTAACAATTGGATAACAAGAGAAGACGACCATTCCAACCCCCCCCCCAAGAAAAGCTCATGTTCTAAGCAAGGCAACCATTGGTGTACCCTGGGGCGAATCCAAACAGACATCCACCGCTGTCGCATACACTCCTAATGAATTACGCTTTCCAATCAAATTTCATTTCACTACACCATATTGCAAATAACCAAGGTAACCACCAATAAAGTGAATAAGAAATTTAAATAACAAGACGATCTCTTACGTCTCTTCAGCGAGGCAGCCTGGAGGATGGCCGTCACGATGTCAAAGTTCCGCTGAAGCTTGGCCAGGCACCTGTCCCGCCTCTTGAGCTGCTTGACCAGCCGGACGTTCATGACGGTGATGCTCCGCTGAAGGTCTGACAGGATCCTCTTCAACTGGGACTCGCCTGCACTCAGAGTAAGAACAAAGTCAATGTTAACATTCCAGCGCGTGGTAAATGGGGGCGGGGTCCTCACATTGTTTTTTTTTAACATCGGCATGAGATGAGAAGGGATTTTTTTTTAAAATAAATATTTAACTCCCTTACTTGATTATCGAATCCTTTGTAGGGTTTTTATTTAAAAATCCAAACCTTAACTGCTTTCATCCGCTCATTAGCATTTTTTGTGTGGCTCCATTGTTTTTTTTTGGCTACGTGATTTTTTTTCTATCGTTATGATATTTAAAGAATTTATAGCTATTTAAGTATAGATCATTCAGACGTTTCTAACGGACATGCCATTTTGAGAGAAGTCTTGAAAGACTAAGGTCTGTATTAAAGCTTAGCTTTCTCTGAGACCATTGATTTATTTATCGTTTTTTTGTGTTGTTTTGGGGGGATTTTGGGGGGGGGGTTGTTATGATGCAAAAATAACTTGACTGAAGCTCAAAAGAAATGAAACAAATGAGTGATAAAAATAAACATTTCTTGACACTGCATGTTTGATTTAATTTAACATTTGTTGTAATTAACATAATCAGATAATGGGGATATAATGAGCACGGTGCGTGGGCTTCTGCCGCCCGGCCAGATATCAAACTTGTCGCTCATCTCTTTTAAAATGTTTGTGCTAATATAAAGAAAATTGAATTTTTATTGGAAATTAATAATAATAACATTATAAATTTTTATGTTAGAAAAAGTGGGGGGGGGGTATTAATAAATCTAAAATTAAAATCATCAACTTTTCCGAGCAGCAAAAATCTTTGATGGCACTAACAAAACCAAAGTTATAAGTCATTTCATGCTCAATAGCCACAGTCAGCAATAGAGCAGGAAGTCTCTCATAGCTGGCAGTTGTACAGTATATTTGAAGTAACATCCTATATAATAAAAGGCTATGTTCCATGCGGTCATCGATAGCGATTGGTCCCTCAAACACATATGACTCCTACAGCCAATCATATTGAACACGTTTACGCGGACGTTCAAAACGAGTTATTTTTGGTGCAGTGTTTCTTCCAAGACTTTATTTTGAGTTATGCGCGTTGGGATTTATAGTCAAAAGCTCTATTTTTACGAGTTATTTATTTTAACAATAATGAATAGTATTTTTGACGTGGTGCACATGTATGCCGGTCGAGACGGCTGTTGGAGGGGAGTTACAACATGCCATCGAACGGTTGCGAACGTCCTTGGGCGGGCTTTGTTGCTCGTTATAATAACGAGCAACAAAGCCCGTGGTTTTCTAAAGTTAGTTTATCTAATAAAAATGCAACTTTCTTTAAACTCGCTTTCATATAACAATGTTTAATCTTCAATCCCATCGCCAACATTTTTCATCTCCCTTTCTTGGTCTGGGAGGTTCGATTCAAATTCCAAGGTCTTCACATAACATTTTAGTACAAGTCAAATCACCCTCCACTTTTTCCATTAGTTTCTCTGCGTGTAACATCTGCAAACCATTTTTTTAAGACAGCGAAGCCCCAAAATTTGTAAATAATATTAGGCATCATTGACCTCATGAAGTTCTGGTTTTCATATCTAAAAACAGCAAAGAAAATAAAAAGGATCCCATTGCGACTTAAAAAGTTCCCGCACCTGTTCGCGTGTTTATGTCTTTGTCTGCCTCTGTCAAATTTTTTTTATAACTGACAAAATAACCTTTAAATGGTTCCAGGTCATATTTACTGCATCGCTCCTACACCCAATCGCGTACCCTGGAGTCCACTTAATGGCTTCTCTGTGGCAGCACTTAGAAATTCCCAACGGTTTGTTGACATGGAAAAGATTGCGTTAAAAAAGTTTTGATTTACCGAGTTCTTTTTCGTTGCAGAGGCATGTAAACAAACCAGGGTTTATGAATTACTGGGAGGAGGTTAAAAACTCGACATTTTTAATCTTTCTTGAACTCAAAAACACTTTCCAGCCATGACAGCAGTAATATCATACGTTTGACTAATGCAGTTCATTATACTAATACCATCAGCTTTAAGCTTTATACTATAATTATAGAAATCCCGTATGCATGCAGATTCATTTTTCGTTTCAATTAAATCTATGAACAATTATACAACTTCTATTTTCTGACTTTCATCATTATATGTCGCACAATTGGCCGTGTTTAATACCTATGTGAAAAATCTGAAATGCTATCGAAAGAAATGGAATAAAATTTGGTCTTTGGTATAACCTAACAGACAATTTGTTGGCAAACTTTATCTCATCAAACTGCTATTAGCTCATTTTTAACTTGAGGCCAGGACATATAATCGATGTATTTTTTTTAAATTTTTTTTTGTTAACCATTGTCACTTGATATTCTCAGAGCATGGGTCGTACTTTGTAAGCAGATGCATCAGTTCTAAAGCATTGCCTATATTTCCACTAATTTTGTCCAACGTTCTATCTACGGTTCGTTGGTCCGTGTGTAAAATGAAAAGCTTGTGTGTAAAGTTGCACAGCATCCAATTTTTGACATTGGGTACAATTGTACAGCCCCAAAACACAGATAATACACTATCCTTATCCAAATTTTCTGCCCGGTAATTCTAAACTGCTGTGCGGCGGCTGGCTTAAAGGGAACACTGGTATTGTCCTCTCTGGGGTCGCGAAAAGCCGAATTCCGTTTTGCCGAGAATTTAATGTCAAACGTTCTAACAAATGATGCCTGCCACGTTGCTTGTTCTTTCACAACATAGCATTGTTGTTCTCTTTTCAATATTCTCTTCTTTTGAAGTCTGGTTTCTGGCTCCTTCCATTTGAAAAAATAAAAGAAATTGGTTGTGTTGAGCGCTTGATTTATGATTGACTACTTTGGTGTTTTCTTTATTCTAGTTATTAAAACCTTGAGAATATCAATTTGATTCATATATGTTTATGGTTTATGCTAACAGAGGCAAATTAGAGGCAAATTAAAGGCAAATTAATGGTGCTTTAGAAGGAGAATAAGCCATTTAAGTATGTAACATGTTGCTTTCCATTGGTTTAGGTACGTTAAAACCATTCTCGCCTTAGCCGTACCATCTCTATGTTGGTGTAAGGTTGGCATTCCATTTGTAAAAGTTAATATTCATATTTTGGACACTTTTTAAAATCTCTCTGGACTAATAGTTATGGGAAATTTTCATCTAAACGATCGGACCATTTAATTGCATCGTTGAAGTCCCTAAACATTGTTGAAGTTTGATTGGTTGCTGTTAAAATTGCATCGGTACGGTTTTCTTCGCATTTATAACAGGAGCGGATCACAATATTGAAGAATCAATTACAGGTATGAGCACATCGGTGTCACGTTCTCTTGCCATCTCAGCCTCCAGGTCTTTCAGTTCAGCATCAGAAAAATGTACATGCAGTATGGAGTTTGAAATTTTGACAGTGGAAACTTTCCCATAATTTATAATTCCTGCATTTATTTGCTTAATTTCTTTTATGGATTTTCTTTTATTTCGGAAAAAAGCTCCATTTTCTTTTAACATTTTCATACTTAGAAGATAATTAATAACGAAGAATGCCGCCCTCAACAAAGTGTCGCTCTTGGAATTTTCCCTCCTTGCCCCGACCCCAAACCGCTGCGCCGCTGAATATAACCTCAATAAAAAACCTCCCAATACTTCTAGTGGCCAATAAAAATCCATGTGGGCATCAGCTTTATCCGCCCATATATTTTTGTAAACAACAATCTTCTCATGAATCTTTACATAACCAACAATGAATGTCTACTGTACCAGCAATCACTACAATATGAGAAGAATAGAAACCGTGGTTTCAAATAAACCCACATCTTAATTAAAGTTCCCTTGTGTGTGCTGAGCCTGTGTTTGCATGATTTTGTGGGCGTGTCCGGTAAGCTCTCACAATACAGGGCAGTTACAGAAATTATATCCAGTTAACAATGAGTTTTTTTCCGAAGATATAAAATATTGAAGTCTCATTTATAAAATGTAGTGAAATATTTTGCATTAAAAATGTATATGACTTATAAAAATTGTACAAGCGAACATTTCCCAGAGATTAAAACCAGCCGAGATTCTTATAAAAAGCACTATACTTGATTGCATATGTTTCTAGTAAATTTAATGGGTGCGAAGTTAACGCTTTGCCGCTACCATTGTTTGTCTATAGTTATCAACAGAATTAACAATACCTAAGTCTCTTTTTAATTGTACGCGCTTGATTGTCTGGCGTAAATTTGTATACTATAGGTGGCTGGTGTGAGTTAATCAAGCCAGCTTTTCTCTTAGCTTACAAAGGTAATCCACCAGAGAGTGAGACCAAAACGTGTGCACATGAAGGTCAATACCTTGCATTGATCAGTGCGTCCAACAAAAGCGTGCGCAATGGTCGACCCCCCCCCCTTCCCACACACACACACACTCTTTTTTTTACTAACAACTTTGAAACCAGGATGCCTTTCAAAAAGAAGAAAACCATAATTCTTTTTTTTTATAAATATTTCTATATTCACCCACCGCCAGATAACATAGGATTAAAATTTTTACAACAAATATCAGTCGCGTTTGATTTTTGTAAAGAAGAATCAGGCGTTTATTTGCCTATACATACAGCTTGCTGACCGGTGCTTCTCAATCCTCTCTGTTTGGGGTCAACGACAGGAACTGAATCAATACCGCATGAGACGTTGAAATTAATGGGATTCTCTTGTAGTTAATTTTTTTATACACTTTGATTTTTGCTGATGGGCCGACTAATGGGTGCTAGCGGAGTGGCTCTGCCATGCAAACAACGAGATTTAAAAAAACCGCTAACTTTGGACTGGGTATAGAAAGGAAGAAAAAAAACAACTAAGGTGGTTTAGATGAAGAGATGATGGACCTGAAAGCAAACTGTTTAAAGTTGAGCTCTAAACTGTTTTAATATAAATGTTGATTTCATCCAGAAAGGAGTAAACTTAGTCAATATTTGAACCGCCCCGGGACAAACTTATTGAAGGAAGGTACGCTTAAAGAGGTGGGGTGCGTAACAGGGAGATTAACGGTAGGCCAAGCGGCGAAAATCAATTTAAAGTGTTTTTATAATTAAAACAAATGAGCTTGGTTTGGAAGAAAATACTTGATGCACACAGTTAAATTTATGTGCAAGGGTCTCCAACTATGTTCCATTTAAGCTGCGCGGGTGCGCGGCCGCGCAGATATCTGTAAAATAGTGCACACAAAATGGATGCTGTGCAACTTTGCACTCGAGTTGTTTTTGTTTGTTTTTTGTTGTTTTTTTGTTTTTTTGTACTTTGCACACGAACCAACGAATATTAGAGGGAACATTGGTCCCAACTGTGGCGTACGAAGGTTAATTGGTTCATTTTGGATCTGGGCGGGACAAAATATTTTCTTTTATATTTGTCCCCAGATGAAATAAAACAAACCCGTAAAAACAAAGTTTTTGACTATAAATCCCTTATATTTGAGACATAACTAACAGTATTGATTATTTTCAAACGCGACAAACATTTACAGACCGACACCGAGTGATGTCCCTTGTCTTTAATAAATGGGGGTGGGATGTGAGGGGGTGTCGGCACGACGGTCGGCGTCAACTCAAACTGACGTGGAAGTGGAAGAAAAAAAACAATAACAAACCGTGAATTTGAATTACATACCTCATATAAGGATAAACTAAAAATGCATTAATTTAATTACGGTACGTTCGATCGATCTGAAATTTTGATACGATGCATTGTTAGGTTAGACGGGTCCGTGTGCCAAATTTCAGCTCGATCCGATCACGGGAAGTGGGTCATTTTCGACTTTTGTTTTTCCGCCCGCCCGCCCGCCCAGCCCATGAGATGACGACAGAGACGGCCGCGAAGTTAATATAAGGGATTTAATAAAACAAACCCGTAAAAACAAAGTGTTTGACTATAAATCCCTTATATATGAGACATAACTAACAGTATTGATTATTTTCAAACATTTACAGACTGAATCTGTCTTAACCCAAGTTTGCTTCATAACCCTGGGGGGGGGAGAGAGAGAGAGAGGGAGAGAGGGGAAAAGTCTGGTCACCGATTCGCTTGACCGAGCTCAGCGTGACACGGAAAATGTAAACAAAAGTGCCGTGGTGCTTCGATGGGCCGCCTCAACGCGTCTACTCAAACTTTCACGTGGAAAAAAAACAATAACAAACAGTGAATTTGAATTACATACCTCATATAAGGATAAACTAAAAATGCATTAATTTAATTACGGTACCTTCGATCGATCTGAAATTTTGATACGATGCATTGTTAGGTTAGACGGGCCCGTGTGCCAAATTTCAGCTCGATCGAATGACGGGAAGTGGGTCATTTTCGACTTTTGTTTTTCCGCTCGCCCATGAGATGATGAGACGGCCGCGAAGTTAATATATGGGATTTAAAAATACAACTCTGTAGTGTAGTCAGGCGTAACGGCCCAAGCACATGACAACTGAGCACCACTCCCTTTTTCCTGCATTAGAGGTCCTCAAACAATATTCTACAATACATTCATGATCCTGACAATCCAATCAATGATTTTGTGTGGAAAGTTGGTGTTTTCTGATCACTATGTACCGCAATGTTTATTTTACTGTATTGTTAGACATTCAAATCTGGCTTGTTCTTTTATGGTTTCTTTAATAATCTACCAGATGCCTTAAACGCGGATATTTAAATATGATATCATAATATTCTCAACGATGCTGGGGCCCGACCTACTTGCCCCCCCTCCCCCTTTCCCAATCAACCTGCCGCATCAAATCTTCACACGTGCGCTACTCTATTTAGAGATTCACATAACAAATCAACCGCTAGCGATATAATTCGTAACACATTTCAATGAGAGTAAAGATTACCCAGTTTTCCATTTATTTCCTACTGCCTTCTACTAACTGTCAGCATTGAGGTCTGCCTCCAAAAGGGGGGGGATCCATGTTATCACGTGGTACACAGAGTTAGTCAACCTGGTGCAGACGCCTTTTCGAGTGGTCCTAAAAAATAAATATTTTTCTCTCCCCGTTTTAAAAGGACCCTCCAGAGAAAAGCATGAACTTTGCCGCCCAAATCATCTACCGTCATCGTATTTTCAATAAAACTTCTTTAATGCTCTTGCTCTCGTATTATAATGGTGGGGAAAATCATCTGTTATTACTTTTCCTTAAGTAATGGATTGTAGAAATTGGATGTCCTATATGTGGTGCACGATAGGCAAATCCCTGACCAGTATAGGATTAACTGCTTGGTTGAAATATAAGTTTATAATTCGTTTGTAGATCTTTCAGGCGCTCAAGATGTCTACGAGTACGAGTAATAAATCGAAATGTTAAAGACTTCTAACACATTTGAGGGCACTGTTATAGTTGTACAACCATCTGTTAACTTATGACATTCACTTTTTTTCTGATGAGTAATTAGGAGACAAACAAGGTGTAGAGTAGGGTATTCTAACTCGGTCCGTTGTGCAAGCACCTGGAGATATTCGACAGAACGACAATGATGATGACTGTTGGCTAGTGCACCAGTGATGATGTCGTGGCGACAACCGACTTCCAAGGGAAAGAACTGACTTCATTTTTTTCACGGTTGAAATAATATATAAGCTACAAAAATAAATATTAGAAAATTATATTTTTAAATGCACAACTAGAGGTATAACTTATACTAATAATTAGATCAAACAAAAGTTATTCTTTAATGATGATGTACGAACTCAAAGAAATTCTGCAACATTTTATTTTACTCCCTCACCCCGACTTCCAATAATCATTGTTCAGATTCTAGTGTGGGTAGCAGTGAATGCATGGATATATCTTATAGCTAAATCCCTTATATTAACTTCACCGCCGTCTCTGTCGTCATCTCATCGGCGGGCGGAAAAACAAAAGTAAAAAATGACCCACTTCCCGTGATCCGATCGAGCTGACATTTGGCACACGGACCCGTCTCACCTAACAATGCATCGTATCAAAATTTCAGATCGATCGAACGTCCGTAATTAAATTAATGCATTTTTAGTTTATCCTTATATAACGTATGTAATTCAAATTCACGGTTTGTTATTGTTTTTTTTCCACGTGAGAGTTTGAGTTGCCGCGTTGACGTCCACCGTCGTGCCGACACCCCCTCACGTCCCATCCCCCATTATTAAAGACAGGGGACATCACTCGGTGTCAGTCTGTAAATGTTTGTCGCGTTGGAACATAATCAATACTTTCAGTTCTGTCTCATATATAAGGGATTTATAGTTAAAAACTTTGTTTTTACGGGTTTGTTTTATTCTTGTTATTGTGTAATTCCCGTTTCGGTTCGTTTTATCCCCCTTAGTTAAAAATACTTTTTTTTTAATTACCCTCTTTTTCAAAAAACAAAACGATATTTTCTAAAATGTTGTCTAAAATGTTGTCTAAAATATTGTCTAAAATGTTGTCGACCATGCCGATCTCTCTGAAGTGATCATTTTTGTTGTTGTTTTTTTAAACCCGTTTTCACCTTTACCGTAAACAAACCACTGATAGATGAAACACATTTTAGCTTTGAGAAATCCATGGCTCCATATCATATCAGATCTGTTTACATACGCTCCTTCTATACAGAAGATTATTGCGTCCTACGCTCATCTATGGTTTGTGTAGTCCTGCATTTTTATTAGAGATTTAAATGTTGATAAAGTGTTGGTTTTCCTGGTTTCTTCAGGCAACCCATTCCACACCCGAATTCCGGACGGGAAGAACGAAAATTTGCTCCATGCAAACAAGATCTCAGTATCTTGGGAGAAAGCCCCTTTCGATTTAGAAGTTTTTTGTTTGGTGCACCATGCGAAAGCTGCATATTTTGATTCAATGAGATCTGCCAGGCAATAAATCTGAGAAATACACAGAGTTGGTGCATTTTATGTCCTTCATTTTAGCAATTAGCAAGGAACCTTCATTCAATGAAGGATGAGAAATGGAGGAATTAGGCCAAGAATTTATTGTAAACATTTTGATTTATTGTTTCAAAAGGCTCCAAGAAGCTGCGAATGCATACACATTTTATGGTATTGTCGATACTTTGATATTGAGGATATTATTTGAAAGACAATTAAATTAAACAATATAATTTGCAACGTCTGTCCGTGACGCTACTAATTTTAGAAAGCAGGGAAAACCAATTTACTGCACCAATGCATCAAAAGGTGTGCAAATTAAAGATGCGCTGTAAAAAAATATTATATGACGTCATTGTTTTCGCTCATACATGTATTTTAATTTTGGAAAAGGGATCAATGTAAAAAGAGGATTTGATGATGGTTAATTATAAAATTAAAAAAACAAAGGGGGCGCCGTAGGCTCCCTACAACCCCTATTATAAAATACTTTGTGTACATTTCAGAAAGTTTAATATTTCGTACTTATCAAACAAGGACAAGTTAGTTGGGCTTTTGAAAAGGTCGGCGCCTTAAAAAAAGTGCATTTTTCATAAAATAAATAGATTTCAGCTGAAAACTTCCGTCATTTTTTACGGGTGATACGCTAGTAAATTATATTTTATCATTAAATGTTGTAGTCACTACGGACGGTACCAAATGTAACTTCCCGGTGACCGGGGCTTCATTACAGTTTACATCCTACTGCGTGTGTTATACGTGAGTTAATACTAGCACTATGAAATGTAGCTGTTGCGCTGCCCTAATGAAATGTAATAGAGATGTTACAGCTACTGCGTGTTCTACAGGTCGTAAGGAAATAAGTGAGTTCGTACTAACACTATGAAATTTAGCAGTTCCCGTAGCTCTATTGAAATATAAATAAATCTGCAATGCTAAGGCGTGTAGCTCAGCTTATACTATAATAGCGCTATGAAATGTATATTTTGCAGTTGTTCTAATGAAAGAATACAGAGATGCTATAACGAAGTGTACGTGTCACGACCGATGCTATGAAATGCAGTTATCATCTGTAATTGTGAGGCGGTCACACCATTGATCCCCCGCCCGACGCCAGTAAATTTGGCCGCATGTGGTCCGTAATTAGCTTATTTGTTGCGCACATGTGCGTCAGTCCGGCCCCAACGGTTGGGGCGACTCCGGCAAGGTGGTACAGTCATTTCTCGGGCCGTTCGGTGGCCACAGCTGGTGGTTATTGGCAAGTAGCGAACTCTATGGAGGCCAGCAAACCAAGATGGGAAGGACATGAAAAGGCGCGGTGGTGGGGGGGGGGACGTGATAACATTTGGCTTGCATGATCAATCAGATTGGGAACGCCATGTTTTGGTATAGAGAAAGAGATGGGTGGATGTGTGAATGGTGGACGAGTGGATGGATTGTAGGTGAATCGACAGATTGGTGAATGGACGCGTGGTTATGCCTGCTATGTGGAGTGGGTGGATGGCAGGTGAGTTGATCTAGAAGCCCCCGGGGTTATGGACAGTTGCGGATGAATCGGCGGATTGGTGGAAAGGAAGGTGGTGAGGCATATTTACGTGGTTAAACGGTAGTTGAGTGAATGAGTGAAAAATTATTGTGGACAGCTAGATGGGTGAATGAAACAATAGCTCTAGATACAGCCAGGGGTCGGGAGAAATATTTATACGTTATGACCTATATAGAAACGGAGAGACGGGGTGAACTGGGAAGAGGGGAGAGACCTTGACCTTTCATCGCTAACAGTATAACACAGCTCAAAGTAAACAACCAACACATTTGCTCAATATAACTTATTGATCCCTATAAATCAAGGACATGCTCCTCGTATAAGCTTAAGTCAGCGTCAATCAGTCAGTCACGTGCTAGGATGCGTTTAGGAGATGCGTTGTTTTCAGTGAGCTCCCAGCAAGATTTAACGTTGACATGAAAGTCAATCAGCCTCAGGGTAGGCTGTGGCGTAAGAAACTTTGACATAAAAAGTGCGGTCAAGCAACCCCCCCCCTCCCCACATACACACTAACCAACAAAAAAACATCTTTATCAAGATTGAGCTGTACACGAATAACAATGTCTAGCTCGACAACAAATGAGGAGTTGTTTTTTTATTGGGTTTTTTTTTAATATTGTTTTTTTAGGTATAAAAATAACCCCAGCAACCAATACAAATCCCCAACCCCCAAACTCTAAACGAAACAACAACAACAAATAAATACGGAAGACAGATAGAACGAAAACTAGTGAAACAAAATGTAAAAAAAACCTTCCGAAATACACTCGAAGACTCAAGCACCCGGACCTGTAGTTATTCCTTTTGCTGGAACACTGACTGAGGCTCTGAGAAATTGCGCAGTACCTGAGTCACGTTTGTTTGTTCTTTTGTTTTATTTATTTTCGTTTAACAGCGGAGAAATCAGTTTAATGAATTTTGTCGTGCGAAGCTGTAGCCGCCCCGTGCATCGGGTGAGATCGGCAGACACCAAAATTGGAAAATGATAAGAGCCGATGTATCATATTAAACTGAAAAGAAAAAAAAATATGGCGCTCACAATTTTCAGGCAACGAATTCTAGGAAATATAATATTTGATACTGGAAACCCACGAAAAATCAGAAACTGACTTTTTTTTCTCCAGAAAATGTATCAGAAAAAAAGCAGCGAATAATTTGATAAATAAAGCAGCAGAATGTGTTTCTTCATCATTATTGTAAAAACACCACCAAATTCAGTACGTGCCTGCCGGGTTTTGGACCCGACTCCATCAGATTGGTAGCCCTACAATTGAACAAAAAGACCATCGCCTCGGAGATAACTTTATGACGCTTCCTAAAATTGTATAGGATGTTGTTGTTTTTTTAAATCGCGGCGCCAAAACTCCATCAATGCCGAGTTTCGGGGAGGTGTGAAACAGTTCAATATTACTGTATAAGAAAGTTGAGATGTGGCACATGAATAGATTCTCTAAAAAAAAATAATCAGAGCCGTATCTAGTGCCGGATTTAAACTTGATGTGGCTCTAAGCCCTAAGCTATCTGAGATATGGGGCCCTTTTTACGTCCAGATATTCTATGTCAGTACCAAATTTGACAATTGCTCCCTCGGAAACAATTTTGGGGGCCCCAAAGACGGAGGGGGTTGGGCTAAGCCAGAGGCGTAATTCGGTTTTTGACGCCCTTGGCTAATTTATTTTTTGGCGCCCTTTATTTAAATAAAAACTTTAAAATTGCAGGTTTAGCGGCGCCCTTTTGAACTGGCGCAGGCCGGCGCAGGCCGGCGCCCTTGGCAACTGCCCCAATGCCAAGCCGTTGTTACGTCACTGGCCTAAGCTATATCTTGCGTAGCTTTTAAAAAATACGTAATTCCATCACTGGCCGAAACTACAAGGGTTAATTTTGGTGAAGCTGTGCGCGCACTAAAATGTTTACACTGTTAATAAATCTCCAAATCCATGACTCAGAAATGTACACAGTCCATGGGCGTCACTATGGGGGTCGGGGGTTGCGGACCACACCGGCTGACGCCGTCACAAGGGGTGACACCAAATTGTAAAAATTGTGCATGTTCCGGTTACTTGGCACTGGCAGACTCAGGGGAGGTCTAAGGGGTTAGTCGTGAGGGATTGACACCACCAGCTACCACAATGGGTGACACAAACCTTAGTGACAATTAGTGACGCCTCTGATACAGTCCCTTCACAAACACCCGTTCTTTTTCTTTATTTCGCCTTCATTATTTAATTAATTTAGGTTGATTATTTCCTCCCAAATTCAAATTCACCACATCCTATTAAAACCTGGTATTTGTATTAGCCCGACGACTTTGTTGTAAGGCGAGATCACTTCATAGCCTGATTGTTGTGAGGAAACGGCACACCTGTTAGGCAGGAAAGATAAGAGTCTGCACGTGTCGCCACAAGAAAGAAAACACGCGATTAAAAATGTAAAAAAATAACACGTGATTGAGTCTGCCATCTACTTGTCGAAATGAACCGAGAAGTTGTATTAACTTATTTGAATATGTTTTAGTGTTACTGGCTGGTGGGCGGATCAATCGCTGTTTGCACCCCAACATGCACCCCTTTCGAGATATGTAACCGCCCTGCCTTGGCCGATTTACTTGGAGGGGGAATAATTTTGATTCAAGTAGTTGTTCTTTTTTATTTCTGTCATGGCCATGGGTACATCTTGAAGCATGTAAAAATATTGTCTAAAAATGCAAATGCTTTTGATGTGACATTGAGTGAGTGTGAGGATATTTTATTTAACCACAGAGCACACCTAAATGTATGGTATCAGGGTATAAGTTGAAAAGCCCCATTACCTTCCTCTCTTTCTTCCACCTTCCCCCTTTCTCTCCCTTTTCTCTCTCTCACTTCACGGTTTTTAATTTTTTTTTAAATCTTACTCATTTCATTTAATTTCTTCCATAATTTGTTGCTTACGATCAATCTTTTCATAAAAAGAAATCATAAAATATATTATTAAGAAAGATTATCTTACTTTCAGGTAATCTTATGACCTGAACATTCCATGCACTCATTGGTATTTAATGACACCTTATGCAATATTTAAAATAAAGTTACAAAATTTATCAACATTTTATGTAAATAAACACTGACATCATACTCTATTACGACGGTGGCCAAACTGTGGCTACAAGCTGCTGCTCACAAGCTGCATGCGGCTCCTCTGTGTTCACATTGCGGCTCGTGTACAATTTAGGAAAGATCTGTTATAAGGATTACTGGAAGATTTCCAAACCATGTTTAATGACCCATAGTGCTTCAATGCGGCTCTCAACAATTTTTTAATATTTTAAAATGGCTCCCAGTTACTACAGGTCTGGCCCGCCCTGCTCTATTATGAAATAATTTAGTATATTACCATGAAGTATAAGGTTCAGTACTAATTTATAAGTACTCATGCAGGATATCCCCCATGATCATTTTTTATCAACAAATCAAGCAGAACCAATAAATAGTTAACTCATCAAGCGTGTCAACTACCCTATTTTTTAAAATCAAACAGGTGACCTTAAAAACTTTATATTTCTTTTCAGTTTTTGCACAGCAAAATTTTATTTTTGAACTGTTCATTTTTTTTGGTCACGCATTTAAGTTATTTTAAACATTGTTGAGTGAAAACTCACAAGACTGGTGATGCTTTAGTTTTGATTGGGAATTATGCTAAGATATCCTCTTGATACACGTGCTAAGAATCTACCAACAACCCATTCTACTGATTCTAAGTATGAATATTATGTTTTAACCATCCAGGTCTGTACTGCAAGCAAGTCATGATATGTTGTGATAAAGAGAAGCCTGACTCAAAAATCTATATAATTTCTAAAGCTATGGCAAACATGAAATGTTCATGGACATTCTTGATAAAATTAACATGAAAAGTTTGGAATCCATTCAAACTGATGCCCTAATTAGTTTAAGGCTAATCAGGCACTTATTTAAACACCATTAGTTAATGCTTATTTTGCTATTAAAATTGCTTGAGTTAAAAAGCAAGAAAAAGAAGTGAAAGAGACTTTATTCTATGATTTTTTTTTAAAAGTATTTTTACTATGCTGTCTAAAGCACGCACAAAATATTTTTAAAATGCAAATATGAAATGGCATAGTGAGAAAAAATGTTCTGCATTTTGAATTGATAAGAAAACAACTTACTTTGATTCTGCAGGAATGATTGATTAAACTGACCAGCATGCCTTCTTTCTGAATGGTATCCCCCCGATTCATGTCGGCTATGGAATAAAAACTCAGATGTGCTCGAACATTCTGTCAAGGTGTCACTGTCTATACTGTCACTGCGGCCATACTGCCATCTGTCATATATTTCATGGAGAAGACCATCTACAATGGAACCTTGGCGTTCAACACGTGACCTGGACATGTGATCATTCGATAGCAGTGGATCATAGCAAATGTCATAAGGCAAGTCATCATTTGAAGCTACAACATTGTTGTGAGCATTTTTTGTGTGTATAAGACCATTGGAAAAATAGTTTTCTTTAGAATCAGGGTTTCCATAAAAATTACTTTCCAAGTGCACCAAGCCAGATTGAGGTTGAGGTAAGAAAAGGTCGTCATCATCAGAAACTGTTCCTTGCATCTTAGACATCAGCATCTTTTTTTATAATTTTCCATTTTTTTAGTGATGTGACAGTGATCAGCAGTTGAAATAATTTCAATCTTTGATTTGTGATTCTGCAATAAGACAAAGATGTTTGATGTAAAGTGTTTTTTTTGGGTGAATTATTTTCTTAGTAAATATCAGGTTTTATTTCAAATCAGAATTCATATATTTTCATTATCTGATTTTGGATTGAAACATTTTAAAACTACCATTGAAATAACTAACAGGTATTATCAGCTGTAACAGAATAATCTATAGCCTATTAAAGTTATAAGACTTTTATTGGCCATCTAAGTCCTAGTTTACTTCAGACTTAGTTTACTAATGACTAATAGTTAAATAGTATTTAAATTTCAAACATTAAACATAATAAATAGGGCTATGGAATTAACTAATCGATTAATCGTTAAAAAATTTAATTGATTAAAATTAATTTGATTTATTAAAATTCGATAAAAATTTAAGATTAAAATTCTATAAAAATTTAAGAAAATTCTCTTTTTTCTTTCAAATTTATTAATAATTTATATTTTTTGTTACTTACATACTTTTCCCATGTATTATTTTTATTTATTTAGACAAGCATACGTAAACAAAAAAGGTTTTTCTTCCTTATTTCTTGCATAGCAGAACGAATTTGCTTTGTTATGTCACAAAATTTGGGAGCCATGGAATTACCGCGTTTTAACCCATTTCATGAAATAATGAATCGCAACTTAACAAGATCAACTTATATGTGTTATAAAAATATAATTAATCGAAATTAATAGAAATTAATTGATTAAATTTTTTCCCGATTAATCGAACAATTTTTTTTAATCAGTACAAGCCCTGATATTACTGATAATAAATAATTTTGACAGGATGAGCACAATTTTTTTTAAATTAAGTATTAAGCCTAAATTATCCTAACTATACTATCATTGAATCATTGAGTTTGCTGCACAGTCACAGGGTACGACTATTTCTAAGACTTAGACTTAGACTACTACTAATAATAATAATAAATAATTACATTATTAATAATTTAATTTATATAAATTTAATTAATATGAAGCTGACTAATCAGACTTACACTTACTTACTGCTTTAGGGCTTTAATTTTATACCTGCTTGCTTGTCTTAACTAATCAATTTATCAAATGATCAATTAAATTTAATAAATTAAATCAAACAGAAAAACTGAAATTTCGAATATTTTGGCTTATTTGGCATTATTTGGACTCTGATAAAAATAACAGATAGTCAAAACAAACTCTACAAATAAAAGTTTTCAACCAAAACTTTTAAAATCTAAATTTAACTTGAAACTTACTTTACTTACTTACTTTTTAAGTTATTACTCATTAGTATTTGTAAATTTTAAAAATAGATGATAATATAAATATTATTATTATTATATTGATAATTCATATCATATATATTATATTTCATATATATTTTTGTGGCACGGCACGGCTTAGTGTTAGGCTAGGTCTAATACTATGTGGAAGAACAATTTTTGACCTTTGAATTATGCAGAATTTTGAAGAAAAACAAACAAATTATAAAATTTAACATAAAAACAACAATCTTATTTCGCATGCTTCAAACTACAACAACCAAACATAGCCATAGACCAGGGCCTACTTGTAGCAGTCGGTGAAATGTTGACGTTGCTAGCTTTTTTATTTTCTAAGTAATGTCCCTTTCCTTCTGAAAATAGTCGAAATTACTTTGTAAAAAATAAGCTATTACAATAGTGTGTTTATAAATAAGAATTTGTTAAACCTTTATATTGCATGCATTTTTGTTAAAATTTGGTTATATTATGTCTGTTATGCGCAAATAACACAGATTCTCATTCCAACAATCATTAAAAATAAAACGATAAAACATTACTAGTACTAGTACTAGTATACTAATGAACTATGAATTTAAAATGTAAAAGTTCAAGTACTTTAATTTAATATGACTAAAATACGTGGGGCGGGTGTTTGGTATAAAAATTAAAGATGTATAATTTAGAAGGCAAAAGAGAGATCTATAAGTAGTATAAGTGAGAGAATGAGTGAACTACATAGCCTATGTAAAACCTCATAAGCGCCCACCCCAAGTTTTTAGTCATATTATTATGACTGTCATATTAAATCAAAGTACTTGACTTGAACTTGTAAGTTTTAAATTATTTTCTTCTTTTTAGTCCACTTATAAAAACGTGGCTTTTAAAAATCCCTTTTTACCTCTATTTATTTTCTTCTTTTAAGTCCACTTATAAAAACGTGGTTTTTAAAAAGCTATTGTTACCTCTATTTATTTTACCAAACGCCTCATAAGCGCCAGCCCAACGTTTTAATATCACGGTGATGTGGTCACGGGGTGAACTCATGGATGTAAACAAAAGCAGACGGGTACAGATGCTTATATAGAGATAAACTAAAAATGCATTAATTTAATTACGGTACATTCGATCGATCTGAAATTTTGATACAATGCATTGTCGTCCAAGATCTATCTGTGGTAAAATTTTGAGATCACTTGGCTCTTGGACCATCAGAAGTGGTTTAATTTTACGTTGGCATATTTGAAAAAAAGTTTTAAATTATTTTCTTCTTTTTAGTCCACTTATAAAAACGTGGTTTTTATAAATCTGTTTGATCTCTAATTATTTTATTCTTTTTAGTCCACTTATAACAACCTGGTTTTTACACGCTTTTATTTAAGTCACACTGTTAGTATGTTGTATGTTGTATATGTCAAATCTTGTAACGTAAAATTAAACCATTTCTGATGGTCTTAGAGGTCTCAAAATTTTATTACACGCTTTTATTTAAGTCACACTGTTTATATGTTGTATCCGTCAAATTTTGTAACGTAAAATTAAACCACTTCTGGAGGTCCTAGAGGTCTCAACATTTTACCACAGATAGATCTTGGATGACAATGCATTGTATCAAAATTTCAGATCGATCGAATGTACCGTAATTAAATAAATGCATTTTAGTTTATCTCTCTATTTAATCTGTATCCGTACTGTTCTTGACTTTCACGTGAATGTCACCGAAGTTCACCACCTGCCATCGATGACCACATTCCAGGTAATACAAGAGAAACAACTGGAGTTTTGATTATTCAAACATTCCCTTTATCAATTATGCCCCTTCTCACACCCACATCTTTAAAATGGGGAAACTTTTTTTTTATTACATAAATTTGTAATTAATAATCTATCTTTTTAATCACATTTAAGTTATTGACAGTGAAGTTTAACTAATTAAATTGAATTGATAAGGTCGAAAAATCGGTTTTAAAAAAGTTGATACTACAAAGTAGAAAATGAAATATTTAAAAAATCTTTTTTTAAAAAAGGACACGCTTTTATTTACATATAGACCGTGCACTAAAAAGAAGAAAATAACTTTTTTCAATCCGTGAACCTATCGACTGCACATAAAAGTGTGGGGCCCTCATCACAACTCGCTATCATGTACAAGGCTGCGAAACATAAATACAAATTTCTATGAATATTAATAAACATTAAAAGTTTCACAACTTTGATCATATACATGCTACTATCATATTAATTGGAAAAAATTATCTAAATGTAAAAGAGTAGTTGCAAAAAGAAATGAGTTGTGATGGGCGCCCCACGCTTTTATGTGCAGTCGATAGGTTCACGGATTGATAATTTTTATTTTATTTAAAAAATTATATTACCTCTATTTATTTTACCAAACACCTCATCAGCGCCCGCCCAATAATAATATCTAATTTAATATCACGGCGATGAGGTCACGGGGTGAACTCTGCACGTGAAATTTTGCAACAGCAGACGGATACAGATTCTTATAGAGAGAAAAACTAAAAAATGCATTAATTTAATTACGGTACTTTCGATCGATCTGAAATTTTGATACAATGCATTGTCAGCCAAGATCTATCTGTGGTAAAAATTTTGAGCGCTGTAGTGCCATAAGTGGTTTCATTTTACGTTGGCAAATATGAAAAATTGCGGAAAGACAGGAACGAAAACAATGCGGACAGTCATGAACAAAAACAATGCGGACAAGCAGAAACGAAAGCAAGTTAATAAAAATGTGGTAAAAAAGGAGACATTCCATTGTTATTTAGATTTTCAACAAGAACGTTTAATAAGCTATAGTGTTACTTATGACTTATGACATCATAAATTTTAATTTTTGGCTTTAATCGAAATAAACGATTAATTAATCGTTAATTTTTCAAAAGTTAACGATTATATTTAAATTAATCGTTAACAGCCCTAAGGGCCCTAAATGTAAGTATTTTTTTTAGTATATTACTTGAAACTAGTAACAATAGTAACATATAGTATGGGCCAATTGAGGATGTGGTAAAATCTGGCATGTTACTTTGTTACACCAGTAGTAGTAGTGAAACAAAACAAAACAAAATCCCAAAACCTAAAATAAACCCTTTTCGGATATTTCCTGTACAGCCACGCAATTATTCAGTGGCACTTGATAATTATGTTTGTACTGTGAGGCAGTGCTGCCAGCGCTAGGTTTTTCAACCTAAATCTAGGTCTTTTTTTTACCATGTCTTGGCTTCTAGGTTTTGTATTTCAAAAATAGCTTTAATCTAGTTTTTTTTTAAAGTAAATATACGATGTTAAAGTACAGAAGTAAATAAACATATGCAATTAACGTCCTAAATAAATTCGATTTTTCAAAACTAAAAAGTAAGCAGAAGGTGGCAACAGTACTTTTAGCCACTATAAAATGTTACATTATTATATCAGTTGCATAAAGGTGGCGCTATCTGTCTTAAAAATTCTGGTAGAAGAAGAAACAACTTGAATGACCCAGAATATTCAATGTTATTAGACTTTAACAGCTCTACCAATTTCTTCTGTTTGAGTTGAGCGAATATTCTCTCAAGTATACACGGTATAGAATATAGACAAAAGATAATCTAATACAACACTCAGTTAGACATAGTTTAAAAACCCTTTTATTTCCGATTCTGTATGCAACAACAAACACAAAAATTCTCTTTCTTTCAGTCCGGAATTCGGAAGTGGCATGGGTTGCCTGATCAAACGAGGAAAACAAACATTTAACACTCAAAAATGCAAGATGAGACATAAACAATGGATACGCGTAGGACTCAATAATCTTCTGTATAAAAGGACCCTAGCGAGGGCAAGCCGTGTTGACGATAAAGGGTAATAGAATGTGCACAAACAGACATTTTTAAAATTTAAAAAAAAATGTTTTCGCTGGGGCTTGAACCCAGGACCTTCCCCGTATAAGGCGGACATGATAATCAGTGCACTACGAATCTCACGTTATTCTGTGAAGGAACAATGCAAGTGAACGCAAGGACCATTGTTGGTCTCGAGACATTGGTCAACCCCAGCGAGGGTTATTTGTCATGCTCGTTTGCACATACTCGCTTTGGCGAAGGAGGCGGAAGGAGGATTAGAGAGTCGGCGTGCGTGCGTGGTGTCCCGCATGGTTGGGCGACGTAGAGAAATATATATATATATATATATATATATATATATATATATATATATATATATATATATTTATATATATATATATATATATATAGATGCCAGGAATTCTGATAATATTGCCATTTATTTAAAGGAAGATGACATAAGTGATGAATAAATACAGATGTAAGTATATTTTACAAATAGTTATGTAGAACAGGCATAAATGAGGACACGCATCTAGGAGAGGGAAGGGGTCACACTTTTGTGATGATGTGTGACAAGGGGGAGTAGGGTGTTTAAAAACTGTGACGTCACATCAAACACGCGCAACTTTAAATGAAAACTACATTTAAATAATTTATTGCTTACAAATTATTCAATGACGTTTTAAATGGCTTCACGCGTGTTACGATATTGATATTAATATTAGAGTGCAGCCTGACACTAAATACACACTTAAATGACAATAAAAAGATTTGAAGCCTGCTCATTTGCAAATAGGAAATACGGCTTAAAAAGGGGGAGGGGGCAGAAGCTTTGTGACGTCATATTTATTATTTAATTTGTTTAATATTTTATTATTATTTTTTTTTAATATAATTTTGCGTGTCTAGGTTTTTTTCTTTCGGATCTAGGTTTTTTGTTTTTTACATGTTGGCTAGGTTTTTCCCAAAATTATCACTTGCAGCGCAGCACTGCTTTGAGGGGGTGATGCGATGACAGTTGAGCATGGAGGTAGTCGTATGACAGTTAACTGAAATCTTCGGGTTGCATTTTGAGCTTAAGTATGCACATTGATTGTAAATAAAAAATTTATGTTAATGCTGCAGTTTTAGATATTATTTCGCAGCGAATTTTAATTTTCTCGTGAGAACTTTTGTTTTTAATTTATTAAGGTAAGCGTTATTCGCACGGTTTCGGATAATGCCTAGCGTTATTCGCACTGCCGCACGGTTGTGACCGTGAGAATGATGCCAAACGTTATCTAAATTCTTATTACTAACTTTTTATTATTTATGTATCATTGTTTATCGACATATTTTGGTTTGGAGTGTATAAAAATAATTAAATTGTCATTTTAACCGTCTTTCGAGTGAATGGAATCATATATTTTTTACGAAGTGTCTACAGAAACCGCGGCGGTGCACCCAGCTAAACCGTCGTCCTTGGCCTGCTTACACCGCCGCGGTGTACCTAGCTAAGCCATTGGCTTTGGCCTAGGTACACCGCGGCTTACAAAATGAGATGATTTCACTATATTTAGGCTAAAAGTGTGTAATCCCAATGCTAATAAACAGTAGACCTTAAATAATCAATGTATCTATGCAATTGTTAATTACTGAATGTTTAAGAAAGCTATTTTGGTCACCATTCCAGCATAATTAGTTATAACTTTTAAAAATCAACATATTTCATGAGCATTTCCAGGCGAATGGTAAAGTGCAGTGAATTAGCGGTTACGTTGGTGGTGTCGGGTTCGTTTCTCTGTGATGGAATAATTTTTTTAAAATTGTTATTATTTTAATTTTAAAACCACAATGTGGGTGCTCGCAAATGGTGTTTTATACTACGTGCATATCCAAGTATCAATGAAGCATTCACCCCCCCCCCAAAAAAAAAGGCCTGTCTTATCTTTTGTGTTACAGACTCTCCTTCTATTTCTACACAATCTTGCGCCTATGCATGATTTAATATTTAATGGATTTATGTTAAGTATTTCATTTTTGTTAGAGTTTTAAATTTTTAAAAAATGATTGTATGTTGGATTTCGTAGATAGTTTAGGCGACCCATTCCATACCCAAATTCGAGACGGGAACGAGAATCGGTATGAGTTTGTTCTTGCATACGGCTAGGTAAAGGTGTTTCTATCACCATCGCTTTGAGTATGACCTTTATGTTTAACAAAAGGATTGTATTAGTATTAGATTATCTGTTTGTCTCATTGACTAGCTAACTTAAAAAAAGTGTAGAACACGTTGTTTTCCACCCGACCCCTCCCCCATTATAATAATATAGGTAAATACCCCCCCCCCACACACACACACAAACACCAAAAGAAAAGGAAAATTAATTTCAATTTTTATTTTTAAAATGTGTATTCATTCAAAGATATTAACAATTATATAATATTCAAATGTTTACCTTATACGTAAGGGGCAAGGGGCGAAGAAAGTGATTTTAATTTATTTCATTTTCAAATAGAAAATACGTTGTTATTTATTTATTTTTTTATTTTTTTTTGGGGGGGGACAGCTCTGTGATTTCATGTTGAAAAAAATGGGGGGGGGCCTACATTTTTATGACGACATGTGACGAGTGTGAGAGACGTGTTGTTGTGTTGACATTGTGTGAGAATGCAATGACTTGACCTGGTATGAAACACGTGGGTTAAGAGGTGAACTGTAAGCGTGCCTGGTCAAGGACTGAGAGAATAGCTGGCTATAAATGTACGGTTCAAGAGGCAACCGGGGTGGATTGTAGTTGATTGCATACGAGCTGCTTAGGCAGTTGATTGTACAGTTGATCACAGTGAATTGTATATAGTAATTAAACACAGTTGTTACAAGACCACAGTGTGTTAAAGACTTGTCACTTGACCAGCCACAATAAGCTTTTACATGGTGTCAGAAGTGGTGGAGTTCAAGAATATTTGAAGTACTGACGCCAAAGCTTTTACATGGTGTCAGAAGTGGGGTGAAAATCGTCAAAAATCGTGTGACCTTATTTATGGACATTTTTTCACTGGATTGACAAATAAGATAGCCTACACGCACAGGTTATAATTTGTTCAGGTAGACTGTCACTAGTGGACTAGTATATAATCTTATCTTTAAAATGTATTTGTTAAAATGATACTTGTTGATAATTATGTCAGTTTCCACAGCCTGAAAGAGAAATAGTGTAGTTCCTCGTTGCCATTGAATGAAGAAATATAGGAATAGGGGGGATATGAAGAGTCGAAGATGAAAGAGTATCATTTTGCAGAAACATAAATTTTGCGTTGAATGGAAATTTTATAATCACTTTTTAAATCTAAATAGTTTTGAAATTTGAGTATTGGCAAGCGATTTTTACCTCCCCCCTCCGCCTTGTCAACATCTTGTCAAACTTCCAGAGACCCCCCCTATAAACATCACTAAATACATGGTGAACATAAAAATTAAATAAACTTGGCGAGGTGTTGTAGTATTAGCATTCAATATCAATAAAAATGTCTTTTCCCTATAAAGGACCTAACTCTAACAAAATATGAAATTATTACTGGTATTGCTGATAAGTGATAGCCATGGCTTTTAGTTTAGCCTTGGCAACTAAGCACACTTACAAATTTAAACCAGTAAATACAGAAAGATTGCCAAATAACTTATACTTTTTAGCTAATGCGTAATTTATTCACATCTATGCTTAATTATGGGTAAGGTATCATTTTCTATTAACTTTTATATAATATCTATTTTTAACCGCGGTGTACCTAGCCCTGACACAATGCGTTGGCTAGGTTCACCGCCGCGGTGTTTCCAGCCCAAAGCTCGTATTTTGGCTAGGTCCACCGCCGCGGTGTACGTAGTGCCGGCCTATTTTTTATCAATTTTAGCAATAAATAATCTGAGCAGACCTGCATATCTATATCTCGGTAAAATTACAACCTTAATTACGTTTATGGATAAAAATAATTGGACTTATTCCCTTTTTAAGTGTAAAAATACAACATTTCATTCCCGGAAGTACGCGCTCTGCCATAACAATGTATCAATGTAAATAGTTGAGCGCACCGTTCTCTTTGCTTTAGCCCTATATCTCATATTCATATCGTTAGATAATCATTAATTAATTAGTAATACTATGGACTATGGATTTAGCTGACTATTTAAATGAAGCTAAAAATAATTTAAAGTAATTTAACTATTATTATCTGTTCCAGTGCACTCGAACTTTGTGTTTTTATTCTATTTCTATATATTATAAAGTAGATTTATTAACTTTCATTCATAATTGGACGAGGCTCTGTAAACGACTAAACGTAATTAAAACGGCTAATTATTATATTATTCTCCCCAAAATTAGCTTTGTACCTGTAATCATCATAAATTAATTAAGTTAATTTAAAGCATCCAAAAGCGAAAGACGATGACATAATATAATGGTATAGCATAGAAATTTAAAAGTGAGATTCTGTAACAGTGAGTAACAGAATAGATAAGACAGGCATAAGTGGGGGTGGGGGGAATAATAAAATGTTTCGGGAAAGAGCCTGCTAGAGTCTTGAGTGTTTGCAAACATCCACACTGTGGTTGTAAAACAAACAAAAAACTAAGTAACCAAAAAAAAAGTAAGACCATCCTGGGATTCGATCCAGATACCATCATGCTTTAAGTTTAAGTAACTAAGCTACGACTAACCACTCACCTGGCGAAGCTGACGATCGAAGTGCGTTATTTTAAAATTATAAGAATTATCATTAATTGCACACCAATCATTTTTTTATGGCAGTGCTACTTTAAAACTTCAGTAATCATGAAATTTTAATTTGTATTAGCATATTAATTACACATTTTTAGCCGAAATCGAGTGATATCAGCTTTTATTTTGTCTACACAAGGCGCGTTATTTTTTCAACGTGACCAGCCCATAGAAGACGCATGCGCAGACGACCCGTGCGGATAATACTCTGCATTATCCCCGCGGCCAAAACCGTGCGTATAATCACTTTGTTTATTAAAGGCAAGCATTATTCGCACGGTTTTGGCAGTGCGGATAATGTTCGACATTATAAGTGCACGGTTTTGACCGTGAGAATAATGACCAACTAATTCAATTGTCATTTTAACCGACTTTCGAGTGTCTGGAATCTTATATTTGTATCCATTTTAGCAATAATCTGAGCGGACCTGCATATCCATAGTTAATGATTAATTAATTAATTAGTAATAATACGGATTTAGCTGATATAAAATTTTACTATTGACTATTAAATTACTATTATTAACTGTTCCAGTGCAATCAACTTTGTATTTTTATTCTGTATAATTATGGAGTACCTTTATTAAATTTCATTCATAATTGACATGAGACTCTGTAATGAAAAAGAATAATTATTATTCTCCCCAAAACTAGCATTGTACCTGTGGTCACCATAAATCCATTAAGTTAATTTAATATAAAGCATGAAAAGACGATACAAACAATGGTATAGCCAGTATAGCATAAACATTTTAAAGTGAGAGTCTGTAACAGTGACTGTTAGTAACAGAATAGATAAGACAGGCATGTGTGAGTGTGGGGGAATAATAAAATGTTTATGGGAAAGAGCCTGCTTGAGTCTTTGCAAACATCCTCACTGTGGTTGTAAAACACAACCCCTTCGCCCCCCCCCCAAAAATAAATAAATAAAAATAAGTAAGACCATCCTATGATTCGATGCGCGTACCATAATTATAAATTGAACTATGCTAGATTAACCACTCAATTGGAGAAGCTGATGAACATTAACATATATGTTATTTTAAAATCATAACTAATTATCATTAATTGCACACTGATCAATTTTTATGGCAATGCTACTTTAAAATTTCAGTAATCATGACGTTTTAATTAGTATTAGCATATAAATTACACATTTTAGCCTAAATCGAGTGATATCGGCCATTATTTTGTCTACACCGGGCGAGCTTTTTTTTTCATCGTTACCAGCCTCGACGACCCGTGCGGATAATACTCAGCATTATCCGCATGGCCCAAACCGTACGAATAATCACTTCGTTTATTAAATGCATTTAGTCCTATATATAATATAATAATATGTCTATGTCATGTTATATTTTAGTTAATTTTATTTTAGCTATTATATATATTTTTTTATATTTATAGGGCTATTTGTAAGGCAGTTTTTTAATATATTTTGGCACTAATAATCAGCTATATTGAGAGAAAGAAGGACACGTTCGGTAAATTAAAAAGTAGAGGTTGCCATTTTCAATCATTTTGTCAACAAAATTACGAAACCAAATTTTCGGGAATTTCTGGTCGATATCTAAGTCTAAATGCCTACCTATATGCATATGCCTATATATTTATATAAGTATAAGTATAATATAAGTTATATACCTGCAGCTTGCTTAATAATTAATACTATACTATATATATACTACATCACATTCACATAGACATAGTCAATTTTCATACACATCATATGTTAAATACTTAATTTGACTAATTAGTGAAGAAAAAAATTATTTATTCTTTTACAGGATTCTACAGTTACAGAACATTTCTATACTTCAGATATGAAATAGTGGCATTAGTGGTGTGGAATCAAGGTCATAACCATCATTACCATGGCATACATAGAGCTAATGTAATTTAAATCTGGAGGTTAAACTGAAGCATAACTTAAATACTTGAGAAAAATAGCTATAATGAATATGAAAATACTTTTGAAAATATTAGCTACAGGAAATATAATTAATTACTTATCCGTAATTAGTAGGATAATTTTGAGATTAAAAAAAGTAAAATTAAACAAAAGGATTGCCACAAAAAATAAAAAAAGGCCAATCTCAAAATGCTTACAGAGGTTTAGTATTGTTCAGTTCCAAAAAAATGATGAAAATCAATTTCATAATACTCAAATGCTTAAACCAATCAGAGATGAAAATAAATGTATAATAGTACTAAATGAAAAAGTTGAATTGACTAAACCTAAACAGCTTCTTTCTTTGGAAAAAGAAAGTAAACAAATTTGCATTACAACCGTTGATTTAAGTTTTTTTCTTTAGAAATGAAAATATTTCAGAATTTGAAGTTTTTAAAGAATGTAGATTAGGTTTAGAAATTTTACATCAGAAATGTGCACACTTTGATAAAAACCTTGATAAAAATGAATATGAAAGCAATAATAACAAAAATGATGATTCAACATTGCTTTCTGATCTGTTACAAAACAGACATTTCAAAATCAAGCAAGACAATTTATTGGTCTACATGCAACCAGGAATTGATTTATGGCATCCTGTTAGTATTGATGACATCCCATGGGCTTGGTTAAAGGAGGAAAAATGGAGGCTGCATACATTTGCAAAATATCCTCATATTTCTGCCAAATCCGCTCTTTTGTTGGCAGCAGATGGGTTTGCTTACATTGGTGTTGGAAGAGGTTTAGATGACAATGTAATATGCTATTTCTGCTGTGCAACAAAAAACAATTGGCGTCCTTCTGATGTGATTTCTGATGTTCATAAACAACTGTCACCACAATGTCCTATGGCCAATGGAATCAAATGTGCCAATGTTCCTATGACCAGCCCTAATGGTGGCGCTGCGCTTTTTAATAAGATTTATCATGAGCAGAGGTCCGCCAACTTTGCAGAAAGCACTTTAAAATCTAGAAATAATGGAGTTGAAACAGACAGCCAGGTCAGCCAAAACGTGTCAGAAAATAATGTGACCTCTGGTATCATCTTTGCCACATCCACTGTCAACAGACCACCTTTACCACAACAGGCATATGTAGAGCACGGTAATGCTAATTTCACAACTCCACACCAACCCTCAGAAAATAATGCACCTTCAAGTACAATAACATCCAGTAATGTAACTGTCTGGCAATCCAATGAGTCAAACATTGCTATCAGATTCCAGCAAACTGTCAGACAAGCATCAAATGGAAATGACAGACCCAATGTCCCCTCTGCTCGTACAGAAAGCTCTTCTTTAGGCTCACCAGACTTGTCAGACTCCACTACAAATGCAAGAACTAGAGCTTCCCCCTCAAACTCTAATCATAGAGTTTCACAACCTGAAAACCAAGCAACCAACTCACAGTTGGAGACAGACAGTGCTACATCTGATCGTGTTGGTAATCAAGTTTCAGCTTCTGGCACAAGTCAAAATGGTACCAAAGCAGAAGGACCTACTTATGCTCAACTTGGTATTATTACAGAGAGGCCAAAGAGGTATGAATATGCTTTGATAACCAAGAGACTTGAGACATTTGAAGACTGGCCAAGAGATCATCACTTGAAAAAAGAGGATCTAGCTGAGGCTGGATTTTACTATGCAGGTTTGTAAATTAACGTTATTTAAGCATTTTATTATTTTTTAAAAGTTTATGTGGATGGCATCAGATTTCAAAAACGAATCTTATTCTAGTTTTTTTTTAATCCACATGATTATGCTCCTGACTATCCCACATGTAAAACCCAATTAATCAGTAAAATATTAAATTGACTTTAATGTAATATTATTTAATGAGTGTTTACTTTCTTTTTTGTAAATCATTCTCTCTATTTTAAATATTTTAAGCCTAATTGCCTGATTCCTTCAAAACACTTTTCAGTTTATGATATAAAAAGATATGTTAATTATTATTTGTATTCATCTGAATTGTACTAAAATATCAAAACAGGTTACGGAGACTGTGCACGTTGCTTTTACTGTGGTGGTGGCTTGCGCAATTGGGAAGTAAATGATGATGTTTGGGTGGAACATGCCCGTTGGTTTCCTAAATGTGCATTTATCCGACAACAGATGGGCCAAGTTTTTGTTGATACCGTGCAGGAATTAAATAAGACTTTTGATCAGGTGAGGATGAACTCATCAAATTCATGAGCTGCCCTTATATTGTATTAATGGTTTGGTTTTAAAATATTAGAGTAAGTCAGTAGTGTAATTACTTTACAAAAATTAAAATCTAACTTGAATTGAATCAAATTTTTTAAATTTTAATTGTTCATCAAGATTCCTTTTGCAATGGTGTCTAATAAAATTGGAAAGCCAGCATCTGTATTTCATTTAGGTGAGTTTTATTTTCTTAAATGGTTGTAAAATAATGTTAAAAAAACAACAATAATTAATAATGTTTCATAATTCTAAAACTATGGTTGGTATCCATTAATTAGGGGTCTAACGATATATCGGCACCGATATCAGAATATCGGTATCGGTAGCATGTAAAGGTCCTTATATTGACATCACTGATATTTCATAATAAATTACATTTTGACCCCCCAAAAAATCAACAAAAAATTTATGATTAAATATAGATTTATAAATATCTCAACAAATTAATATATATCTGTCCCGATACCGGTATTGAAAGAACCAAAAGAGTTCTAGTATTAATATGTACAGACCCGATACAGCCCACCATGTGCTATGGTATTGTATAAGTATCAGCCGATTTTCGTATATTCGGAAATACTGTGTAAGTGATGCAGATGCCGAGTATACCGAAATTGTTATAATAGCTAAGTTGCACGCAGAATCCCAGATGTCTAAAACATTTCATTTTGTATGGAATAACAAAATGTACCGTGTGCAGACTTGTTGTCATTGGCAACGTTTCATCCTTCAACTTCACTTTGACTCTATTACTATTGCTTTGTTCTCATTGTTTCATTCATAAAAGGTGGCCGTGTGCAAAAGCCATTTAACTGTTGGTTAGAATTAATTATGAGTTAAATTCCTAATTTTTTATTTGTACATTTTTAGAGGACAGTTCGCTTTGTCATGAGTCATATGTAGGTTATGATCTGGAACTTGTATACACATCAGAAACTTCGTTTAAAGATACATTTTACTGTTTAAACAAAGTTAAATGAGTTAATAATAAAAAATATTTTTAAACAAAATAAAGAAAATAATACTTTTATTTATAGCATTTATCCTGAAAAATAAAATCATTATTAAAACGAGAGAAAAAAATGCGTGCCGCGAACAGCGGAATTGAGGTCACAAAATGTGAAGGTAAAATGCATAGTGGATTGGGACAAATTCAACTACACTTTAAAAATTCATAACTTTAAAACTACAATTCTTAAAAATATAATGTTGGCCATTCATAAAATGTAACACAATTTTAAAAAATTCATACTGCTTCAAAGTACTCCGTATCGGTACTCGGTATCGGCAAAACTTGGCCGCAACTACTAGGTACTTTGTACTCTGCAAAAAATCATACTCGGTACACCCCTAATATTGTTTGAGTTAAAGTAATTTGTAAAAATAATAAATTAATATAAATCACTAAATGTATATTTAAGATTGTTTTTGTTATTATTAATAATAAAAAATGTTTGCACATGTTATTTTATCCCGATTATTACGGTATTAACTTATTTTATCTATTAAAAAATAGATCCATATTCCTGCATTGTTTACAGGAATAGAAAGAAACATGAAGCAAAGTGACAGAAGTATGAACACGAAATACGGAAAACCCGTGATCGACGTACACTTATAATTTATATGAAGTTGTACGATTTGTTTCTCAATTTACGTTTGTCTTAATTAAATCAGAAGCCTGACATATAAAATCTATATATATATATATATATATATATATATATAATTCACTTTAACGGGCATGTGCAAACGAGCATGACGAATGTCCCTTGCTGGGCTCGACAGATCACAGTGGGCAAGCGTAGTGGGATGAAAATAAAAAAAAGGAGTGGGGGTGGGTGGAGGCAACAACGCTTCTTGAGTTCATGTGCGTTGTTCCTTTACAGAATAACATATGATTCACAGTGCAGTGGTGATCACGTCCGCCTTGCACGCGGAAAGTCCTGGGTTCAAACCCCAGCGGGAACAATTTAAAAGAAAATAATTTTTTAATGTTTTTTCCTGCACGTTCCCCATTTTTTTGCGAACATGACTAACCCTCGCTAGGGTCGACAAATCATAGTTTATGGTTGGCAAGGGATGGCAGTAAAGGGGGGGCAGGTAACAACAACCGCTGTGCACATGTCCACGTTTACTAGCTTTTTTTTCATTACGTCATGCTGCTGTTTGTGTCCGTTCTCTTACCCCAGTTCTTTGCACTATCTATGATGAGCAAGTCAGCAGCGTATGCTACACCGGGGGTCGTATCTTGTATAAATAATTAAGAGTGATAAATTTAAGAATGACGTCAGCAAACATGATCGGTGGTTTTTGTCCTAATAAATACTCATCTGCAAATATACATATTGGTAGACCCCTACCGTTAATCAATCGAAAGAGCTTAGTTTTTTCTTTTCGAGGTTACCAGTTAATAGTAACTTAAATAGTCTTCATGATATTGGCCAGATTTTTTTGGGGTGTAAAGTCATAAAAATAACCATGAAATCTGAGAGAGCCGTTGATTGATAGTTTAAAATGAAATGGTGTTTTAATACTGAAAAAAAAGCAATTTCAGTGATTTGAAAAGCTTTAACTTTAATGTGTGTGCCTGTACCATCAAAGCATTTTTATAAGAAACGGAAAAGTCTAGTGGGAGTAGAGTTACTAGAGTCAAAGGCTTACTTCAAAGCAAGACGTGAGAAACACACCATGCTACCGCTAATAAATGGTTAACTGTTTTTATAAATTTAAAAAAACAGTTATCTGGTCTTAAAATTGAGCGGTTTTAACAACCTAAGTCTTAACTCAAATTCAGTATCATTATCTTTGAAAAATAATGTTATTTTAATAGTAAAGTTAAATAAATTATTAATAGCAACTTTTTATAATTTAAAATGAAATATTTTGCACTCTAATAGACTCTAAAGACACACCTTTGAAACGAGATGCTGCAGTGAGAACTGTTGTGGGAATGGGATTTAACTTGAAAGATGTCCTCAATGCGGCTGAGTCAATTAAGGATGAAGGTAGCTTTAAAAAGTTTATACACTAAATTCTTGTGGGAAAAACATAAAACGATCATTTTAAATATAAGAATAAATTATCTTAATCACTTCCTGTGGTCTAAATATGGTAATAAACTGGTTTAGATCTTATTTAATTTTCATGAAATCTCTTGATCTTGATTATCAAATCAATAATTTGAATAACAAAAAACAAATAACTTTAAAAGATATTTTTAAACATTCAGTACCAACTTTTCTTATGAAATGGAATTCAAAAATAATTTTCTACTATTGGTCGTACGCTTGTGTATAGTCAAAATTTCTGGATTGGACTTAGAGATTTTCTTTACATCTTATCTTAATACATGCAACTTGCTAATATATAACCTCTTATCACAGTTGGTATTTTGTCTGCCGACAAGATTTATGAAAAATTAATGCAAGAAAATAAAGATAAAAGCAGGAATGCAAAGACACAGTATACATCATTGGATATAGGCTCCTCAAAAGATCAAGTAGAGAAAGATTTAGGTAATTTTGCTGAATAAACTAAAGTGATTTAATCAATTCTTAAGAATCCAGACTTAAAGTTTATCTTTGAAAGTAATTAACTCAGTACAAGGGCATTTAAATATAATCTCACTAATTAAGAAGAGCTAAAGTAGAAATGCTTGCTAAATTTTAAACTGTTGAAAAAAGTATGTGTCAATTTAATTTCCTTTTTAAATATATTCTTAACAGTTTGTTTTTTTGGTTTAAATTTGTACTCATTATTTTGCCATTATTTTTTAGAAACATTGAGAATCTTAAAAGAACAAAATAACCAGCTGCGCCAACAAACTGTTTGTAAGATTTGTATGGACAAGGAAGTAGCAATTGTCTTTCTTCCCTGTGGTCATCTAGTCTCATGTAATGATTGTGCAGCTGCAATGAAGGACTGTCCAGTTTGTAGAAATTCAGTAAAAGGAGTTGTTAGGGCATTCATGGGTTGATAATCAAAATAAAATTACTTTTTATTCTTTGTTGTTGATAAATTAATTAAAATAAATAAATACAATTTTGATGAATTTGTTACTACATGTATTGCTTTTTTGTGTCCTTTTCATTATCAAAAAATATATTTGCTATACTAATATCATTACCTACATTCATACTTGTATAACGTTGGTACCCAGCCTGGGGCTGTACTCATTGCATTGCATAAAAAAATTGTTTTCAAATACAAATTATCTAAAGAAGACAACATTTTTAATTTTTCAATACACAAGGTCAAGCCTCTGATGCCATACCGCAGTATATTGTTTATCAGTCAAAATATGATAGTATAGCTTATTTAAAAAAACTAGATTTGAACTTAAAAGGTCTAAATGGTCCATATTTTGCTGATGTGTAATGGGAGGGAATTCCATTTTTTTGTTTCAAGCAGAGAAGAATTGTTTCAAACTATAATTAATTAACCAAGAATTCAGCATGTTAAAAATTAAAAAATCAATGTAATAAATTCTTTTTATATTGCAGTAGGTTTTGATAAAAATATTTATAAAAGTTAACTATCCCATATTTACTAGGGCTGGTACTGATTAATAAATAAAAATTTGATTAATTTCGATTAATTGTATTTCTATAACGCATATATAAATCCTGTTAAGTCGCGATTCATTATTTCGCGAAATCTGTTAAGTCACGGTAATTCCAAGGATCCCAAATTTTTGACGTAATAAATACATATATAATATTTCCGTTTTCCTCACAACTAATGCTATTTAGGGTAAATACCAGCAAATAAATAGCTAATAATTTCAAATCCCCCCTCCTTTTCCTGTCTCACTGCATACATTTTAAACCAAACCCCTTACGAAGTTACCTTTAACTCTATGCAGTCTACACGACAACAAAACCTCTGTGGTTTCAGTCATGCGCACACACCAAAAGCCAAACTAACCTGTAGGCAAGGTAGTCATATTCCGAGGTACTTTGCCGCTACAGTACTTTGATGCAAATATTGATAATATCTACATATTATCATCAGTTGTGCCCCATCCCATGTGGGACTTTGACCGTAGTTATGGCCTTCCGACTGCACGCACAAATACCCACCTGCAGCAAGTTGACTTAAGTTTCTCACTTTTAATTACAAGATGACCCTCCAAGCGCAGTCTCTCTCCCTTTTTAATCATTGTGGTTTTGAGTGTGTTTAAAACCAACATATATCTTACTGTCTTGCAGAATCTTATAAAGTCATCTCCCACGTGTTTAGCAGGTCATCTACTTTCTCACAGACTTGCATTTTTAAGTAACTGGTTTAGCATTTTTATCATCTCGTTGATCTTGTTTTTGGGGTAGCTCTTAGATATTTGAAATGAGTCATTCTCTTAAATCAAGACTATTAAGTGCTAAATATGTAGTGGTACCTTGAGATACAAAATTAATCCATTCTGGGGTGGCTTTCGTAGCTTGGATTTTTCGTATCTCGAACTAAGTTTTACATGTAATTTGTTCCAAGCAACACAGAAAGAACACTAAAAATGGAAAATATCATGGAAAACTTTACCAAAAAAAAGTAGGATTCTTCAATCCTTAAAAGCACACATAAATCAAATAATTGAAACAAAAAAAAAGATAAATGAACAATATGTATACAAATGCACCTTCAAGTGAGGCAAAGTGTCGAAAATAGTGGTAGGTACGGATGGCAGAAAACATTACGTCAGAGGCGTCACTAGGGTTGGTGTCACCCGGGGCGGTAGCTCATGGTGTCACCCCTTCACGACTGAAGGGGCCGTCCATAAATGACGTCACGCGAGGTTGCCGATTTTACCCCACCCTCCCCCAGCGTCATACTTTGTCACAAAAACTTAGACCCCACCCCTTTAACGATATGACGTCACAAAGCTTTGTAGGGCTTATTTTCTCAATAAAAATTAGCATGTTGCAAATTATTTTTTGTCATTTAAATATGTATTTAGGGTAAGTCTGCACTGTAATATCGTAACACGCGTGAAGTCATTGAAAACGTAATTAAATAAATGGTAAACAATCAAATATTTAAGTGGAACTTTTATTTAAAGTTTCACGTTTTGATGTGACGTCACATTTCTTAAACACCCCACTCCTCGTACCACATCGTCACAGATGCGTGGACCCCCCCCCCTCCTATGGCGGATTAAAAAGGGGGAGGGGTGCTGAACGGGCTAGAGCCCCCAATAATTTAAGGGCCCCCAAACTTTTTATGAATTACAGTGTATAATAAAGATGCAGGCCATTATGTTTGTACGAATCCCTGAAAATGCCTTGGACAGTCATACGGCAATGCTGCAAATGAGTAGGAAGTATAACGGAAACCATGCTATTCTTCGTAAGAAGTGCATTGTAGCTCATTATGTGCCGTGCACAGCTCATTCCTTTAATTTGGTTGGGAAAATAGCAGCAGGTTGTCCTGCTGCGGTCAGATTTTTTTGTCTTCTGCAAAATCTTTATATCCGACTTGTTGCATCTACTCATCGTTGACAGGTACTCCAAAAACATATGAAATTGATACATGCTAACAAAGCCTTGTCTGACACAAGATGGTCAGCCTGACATTATGCTGTAAGGTCTGTTAATAGCTCATACCATGAGAATATCGCAGCACTGGAAGAATTAGCAACGAATGAAAATCAGCCACGTGACTGCCGACTTGAAGAAGAAGGATTTCTAAAGGAAATTGAACAACTGGAAGTCGCTATTTTACTTGAAATTTGGGAAACAATTTTAGAAAGGAAGTCTCTCATTGAGTTTGTTAAAAAAAATAGCATTCTTAATTTTATTCCTATGAAGACAAAGGAAAGGAAAAGTCCGTGGTAAAAACAGTGTAAACAATCTTCAATGCTATCAACAACAAAAAAGAAAGCGTCAGTTTGATAAAGGGACATTAACAAAACAGTATTCTCCTGGAGAAAAAAATTCAAGATTGAGGTATTTCTGGTAATCATTGACAAACTTTCTTAAGCCCTACAACATTGGTTAGGTGCATATAAATACATCCATGAGAAATTTGGCTTTCTTACAAACCTAACTGAGCTCAGCACTTTCGCCTCCCGATGGGCAGCAGCCAAGTTAATGGAAGAAAATTCAAGAGATTTCGAAGAAGGTGTCGGGTAAATCCGAAGCAACCGTTTCGTCCCACTCAATTTACTAGCAACGCCATCGAGCGGTGCCCGTTTAGGGCCAGGAGCGCCAGTACGGATTACCAAAAAGTGCCGCGAAGAACGCATTGGACGCCAGCTCTGAGGAAACTTTCCTGTGGGGGTTGCACCCTAGGTAGGTCTTTGATGATCCCCCGGTCTGCGGCGGTCCTAACCATGGAGACCCGTGTGCTTTGCCGGGATGGCGCCAAAGTGGTAGCGGGTCGTACCACCTCCTTGTGAGGGCAACTTAGTGGGAGGCATCTTCGACTGGATGCCCAGGTGGCCACTTCAGAAGCGACCACTTTGTTCCTCAGCTGTTACGTCCCTTTGGTGGCCAGATGGCTAAGGGGGTCTTCCTGGAAGACCCATAAAGAGCACTAGGCTCGGGGCTTCTGATTTTCTTCCACATGTAGGTTCATGAGTGATTTCAAAGACTGCTTACCTTCAGAATTAGTCCAATTTTCAGAACTCTTAAACAAGTTATTGTCCAGCCCCAGGCTCAGGGTAAGGAAAAGGAATTAGCACAAAGCAAAACTAAAAAAACTTGCACAGAGCTAAAAGTTTTGCTGCTTTTGACTGATCTATATTTCACACAGTCCTTTAAAAATGTACACATCACACTTCGCATCTATCTTTCAATGATGACATCAAACTGCAGCTGAGAGCGATCCTTTTCAAAGTTGAAAAGAATATATATTGAGTTAGAATTTGCATGGGACGAAAAAGGCTGAATATGCTGTCTCTAATGAGCATTGAAAAGGAACTTGTAAGCTTGCTCAGCTTTATTGACTTGATTGAAAACTTCGCCATTTGAAAAATTTGCAAACAAAGGTGTAGGTTGAAATAATAATCATACATATTTTTCAATAATTTTTGTTATTTCAAATAGAGAAAAGAATTCGTTAGCTCGTGAACATTTTTTTTTAAAATACGGAATAACACGTAATACTATTCTTTACGGGGGCGCGTTCGTAAGCACTAAACAGCGTAAGTCGGGATGGGACCGTCGTAACCGGAGGACTACCTGTATATAAACATGCATATCTATGCTTTCACGCCCTTAATATATATATATATATATATAATATTAACTCAAAGACATTGAAATCATAATTTTCCTCAAGAAAAACATCAACAAAGAAAACCCATCTTTTGATTTTTTTTCTTTGGTGGGGGGTGGTGGTGGGGGGGGGGTGGTGATAAAAATCGTATTCCCCCCACCCCACTGTGGTGGAGGCAGTCGTGAGGTGGGATTCGTTCATGCTGTCGGTGTGTCCAAGCCCAAATGGCTTTATATCTTTTAAAACAGAAGACACTGCCTCTTTCATTCCAGCCTTTTTTAAAGATCTCTCTGCTGCGACTATTTCTTTTCTTTTCTTCCTAATTTGTTTTAATGTTGTTCGTGTGTTGGGACTGTTTTATTATTGCAAGTTAACTGCAATTTTTTTAATAAGAAATTTCGCGTTTAACGTATTTCATTGTATTTCTTAATTTCTTTCTAGATTAAATTTTTTTTCATCTTTTGTTTTGTGACATAAAATCGTACACAGTAAAATTTTAGGCTCGGGTGTCACCCCCTGATGGGTGTCACCCGGGGCGGCCTGCCCCCCCCACCCCCCTAGTGACGCCACTGCATTACGTCATTACATTATGAAACACTTAACGTAGTGAAAATAATATGTTATTATTGTTATGTACAAACTTTGTATGAATTAATGCTAAATAAACACTTACATTTAGTACAAATGTACACCAAACAAACGTTTCATAACTCTTAAACTTTTGTAAAAATAAATAAATGAAGAAAAAATAAACCCGTAAAAAAACAAGTTTTTGACTATAAATCCTTTATATAGGAGACATAACTAAAAGAATGCTCATTATAATACGCAGCGCACGACAATCCAAAATTCCAAAATTTTAGTTATGTCTCGTAAAACATGTTTAATATAATGCGCACCGATCGGGAATATATTTTTAAAAAGAAACGTTAATATAATACGCACCGAATCGCGCAATAGGAAAGTATTAAATTTAAAAAGGTCGTTCAATATAATACTCACAGCGACACTCTATCTCAAAAATTAACATGATACATAGAGATAAATAAAAAAAATCTAAAAATTCAATAATTTAATTACAGTACATGCGATCGATCTGAAATTTTGATACATCATTTTTATCATCGGTACGAAACTGCCTGCAAAATTTCAGCTCGCTAGCTTACGAGGAAATGGGATAAAAATCGATCCAAAGTTTGTTCGGCAATCAAGGGCTCAAACAGACACCACAAGTTAATATAATTATAAAGCATTTAAAAACCTCCTTGTTTTGCGCTTTCTAATTTTCTGTTTCATCTTTCATTTCAATTGCCTCACTTCCACCAACATCTCCTTGTCTTATTTTTTTTAAAAATATTGTTTAGTCTTTGCTTACTAATGGTGTCTTTGCAAAAGTTGATCCAAGGAAGCTTTTTTGTTGTTGTGTAAACTGCATTTTACAATGTTTCTGAAATAAGGCAGGCAAATGTCATTGAACCGCACGAGAACTGATGGTGGGGCGTTGAATGCAGTCACGGGATTCCCAATGTTGTCAGCTGTGCATGTTTCTTATCTTGGATTTTTCCCTGTATCTTTGAACAAACAAATATTCGAGTGAACTTTTGTATCTTGGATTTTTTTGTCTCTTATTTTGCTGTATTTATCTTTGCGCAAATAAATATGGATATGTATTACTTTTTATTTTGGTATACAACTCAAAGTTTATCGCTTAAAATAAATAATATTTTAAAAAATAACACCATTCCCCAAAACTCTATACGGAAGCACTCATAAAACATACGAGGAATACAGAAAATTTAGACGTAATCGCGGTCAAATTAAAAAGGAACTTCCTATTCTGTTTTCTAAGTGTGCATAATCTAAATCACGATTATCAATACACTATAGAGATTCTGTAGTCTTACACTTTGTATACACATTACATAAATGTGTATGAGTTAACTCAATCATGTTAGTATTTTTAAACTTTGAAAACATGCTTAGGGATTTAGTTAGATTTTAAGTTTATAGTTTATAAGTTAACCAGTCGAATCTTCACACTTTCCGTTACTGACTGACACTGAGGAGTTACTGGCCACTGTCACAATTTCAGTTGCTGTCCACTGTCAAATAATAATTAAATAATTAAAATTTTATTCAACATAATTATGAAGCAATATAGCAAAAATATACCCAAAAGTTAGACATATCTGTTAATGAAACTTAAACGAAATGGGGGCAATAAGTTGAATAAGTATAAGCCCCATTTTGTAGAAGTCGTAGATAGTAATTATAATGTAGATCAGATATATATATATATTTTTCACAGTGGCTATTGACAACTCTCATTGGTCCACAGTCCACTCCATGTCTTAAATATAAACCTCTTCTTGGATTTCTATGCATTTAACATGGTACCAAATGCTTAGGTTCACGCTCTTATCTTATCTTATCTGTTTACAGACGCTCCTTCTATACAGAAGATTATTGCGTCCTACGCTTATCTATGGTTTGTGTTTAGTCCTGCATTTTTAATAGAGATTTAAATGTTGATAAAGTGTTGGTTTTCCTGGATTCTGGCAACCCATTCCACGCCCGAATTCCGGACGGGAAGAAGGAAAACTTGTATGTGTTTGTTATTGCATGCTGCATACGGAATAAGAAAGGTGTTTTTATCCTTATGTCTATCTGAGGGTTGTATTAAGTTATCTTTGTGTTGTATTTCTAAATTAGAATTAATTGCTTTATGTATGATTACTACTTTGCTCTTGGTTCTTCTATCCTCTAGTGTTTCAAGGTTTAATGATTTAACTAATGGCTAATGGTGTTATTCTTGTCAGTTTCAAATATTCTCCAGTAATGAATCTGGCAGCTCTTTTTTGAATTTGTTCTAGTTTATCAATGTTTTCTTTGGTGGATGGGTCCCATACAGAAGATGCATATTCTAGTACAGGTCTCACCAAAGTGAGGTAGCATTTTAGTTTTATATCTCTATTACATTTGTTAAAGTTCCTTTTTATAAAGCCTAAGGTTTTGTTTGATTTTTTAATAACTTCATTGACATGGGGATTCCATGATAGTTTCTCATTTATTAAGACTCCTAAGTATTTTGCGTCTTTAGTTTGGGTCAGTTCTTTTCCATGAATGTAATATTTTGAATTTATTTGTTTCTTTTTCTTTGTTACTCTTAACAGTTGACACTTTTCTGGGTGGAAAGACATACTCCAGTTAGTTTCCCATTTTATCAATTCATCTAAGTCTTTTTGTAAAATGTTGCTATCTTGTTCTGATTTAATTGTTCTATAGATTATACAATCATCAGCAAATAACCTAACTTTTGTACCTGTTGAGATGTTCTTGGGTAAATCATTTATATAAATTAAAAAGAGTAAGGGACCTAGCACAGTTCCTTGTGGAACTCCTGAGTTAACCTTTATTGGTGCAGATTTAGATCCATTAATTATTACAGTTTGCTCCCTGCCCAAAAGGAAGTCTTGGATCTAGTGATGCAAGGAACCTGAGATTCCAAAGTAGTTAAGTTTTTTAAGTAAACTAAGGTGGTGAACTTTGTCAAATGCTTTTGAGAAGTCTAGTAATATTGTGTCTATTTGATCATTTTTGTCTAAGCCTTTTGATAGTTCATCTATTAAACCTATTAATTGTGTTTCACATGATCTGTTTTTTCTAAAGCCGTGTTGATGTGGGCATAGGGCATTATATTTGTCAAGGTGGTTAACTATTCTACTATATATTATGTGTTCTATTACGCTCTTTTTGTCAGTTACGAAGTGTTTCATCACAGATACATTTCTGACCACATAATTATAATTTTCGCATCCTGTTAAGTATTCTTGTGCAGTTCAAACCATTTCTCAATGACCAAACTGCTGTAGCCCTTGCATAGTGCTCTGTTTTTCTTAGGACCACTGTTGAATGGTGCCTCGGAAAGCCTCACAATCATTCAAGACTAGGTCGATGATCCACGAATTGCGACGAATGGATCAAATATAAAAAATGCAAAAACTTTAAAAAAAAATTATTTCCACAAATCATTACATTTTGTTTTCATTTTAAAGCATTTCTTATTAATATTGTTAATTAGTTTAAAACATGAAATTTCTTTATTTTATCAATAATATTTGGTGGTTTTAACATTTTTTTTAAAGTTGGGGGCATTAAGCCCCAGGATTTACATAAATTAAATTAAACAAGCTAATTAATGAGCAACTGGACCAAAGGTGTCTCAGAAATGCTCTCCTTTCAAAATAATACAGGAAAGTTTTTACATTTATGTTAATATTAGAGCTCTTTATAAACAATTTCAAATCCTTCATCCAAGACCCTCTTTATTTTGCAAAAACAATTGGCTTCCTCACTAGCAGAACATGGCCTACAAATACGAGCTTTTAACTCAAAAATGACATACACAGATTGTTAAGACTGAAAAAAGGTACTTACCGATGTACTTGTAACTAGAGGGAAATTTTAAAATTTCAGCTTTAAAATATGCTTTCATCATCAAAACAAAGATGAACCGTCTAAGCAAACGTTTTAAGACACATTTGAATGAAATCACTCATACAAAGATGCAAAATTATAATCAATGCCAAAGGTTAGAAAACTAAATAAGGTTGTAAATTATTCCCTGATTATTTCGATTCTTTCCAGCATGTAGAGCTTAATGACTTAATGCCAATCTTTCTTTTTAAAAAATAGCATCCATCATTTTAGTCAATGACCTCAGTAAGTGGGGCTTATTGCCTCATGGGGCTTATTACCCCTCCTTAGCCTTACTAAAAAACTAGATGCACAAAGTCAAATTAAATTATCAATATCATGTAATTAAATGAGATTATTTTTAGGCCTACATTAACAAAATAATATTACAATGTATTAATTATAACCAAATAAATATAAAGTAACAGGAAAGCTTTATTTATGAACAAATTCAAATACATATGTAGGATAATTATTTTGGCAAATTCCTTCACCAGTACAAATTAATAGACACAAGGATTTAAATTAAATTATAATTAAATATTATCTGATATATCCTAGGTCCCCTCCCCCCAAAGTCTTGGAAATATAATTAAGTAAAGTAGTAGAGATATTTAAAAGAAAAGAAGAAAGATGAGCACAAGAGAAGTAATTTGAATTAACTTAGCATACGCCTCAGAGCAGGAGGGGGAGACAGCTCAACTGCAGTGCGCATGTCTCAAGACCAATGATGGGCATGCAAGGGAAGGGAGGGTTTGCCTGTGTTTTCTTATATATATATATATTAGGGCTGTTAACGATTAATTTAAATTTAATCGTTAACTTTTGAAAAATTAACTATTAATTAATCGTTAATTTCGATTAAAACCAAAAATTGACATTTATGGTGTCATAAGTAACATTTATTAAACGTACTTGTCGAAAATCGAAATAACACTGGAATGTCTTCTTTATATGACATCTTTTAACCAACAAAGCAAACAGACAAGTGTATTGACATTATTTGGTTCAAGTGATGAGTGGGTCTTATCGACAATATAACCAGCCGAGCTGAACAATTGTTCACATAGCTTTCGATTGTCTCAGCTGAAGTTACAGATACTGTAGTGGATGTTTGGTTTGCAGGTGATATGTAAGCGAAGTGTTAGAACCATGGTAGCAATGTTCCCTTTAAGCAGCGCGACTGCGCAGATATTTGACCGACGCCACGCAGGATTTTATAATCCCTGCGCAGCCAATTTTGTAAAATATTGCACAAAAAATGGACGTTGTGCAACATTGCACACGAGTTTCTTAAAAACCTTTTCACACGAACCAACGAAGCTTAGACTTATAGAGAACATTGCATGGTAGGCAAACGATTTCTCTCAATGGAAACAATAACATTGATCAACATTTTAAACATGCACGTCAGTCAAAAGTTTAAAACCAAAATGTTCGTGTAATCGTCTGTAAAATAAGTTTATATTTATCGGCCGAAATATTTTCTTTTTGACTTCCAGTACATTTATAAGTGGTGGGTCAATTAATCGTTTAAATATTTTTAATGGTTAAAATTTTTAAAGATTAATCGAGAAATTAATCGTTAATTTCCGCAGCCCTAATATATATATATATATATACATATATAAATAGTAATTAAGGTTGTTAACGGTTAACTGGTCCTCAGATCAGGACCGGTCCTATTTAATCGGGATCAGTTAACCGCAACTTTACTTTTAAGATGCGGGGCAGCATACGAGACTAACGCGAGCGACTGTGACATCAAATCATTTGTCATTTGTTAGACGTAGCAAAGATACTGGGCGATTAATCAGTCCTCAAATTCGAGTTTGGTCATGTAGTGAGTTTTCCTGCAAGTCAAATGCATTTGACGTAAGCTTACCACATTAATATCAAAACTGATATTTTCTTTTAAAAAATGTAATTGTTATGCCTTGGAAGGGGAGTACCGCAAGTGTAGCTCAAACCCTATTACTATTGGAACTGGAAAAATGGGGGGGGGGCGTCGTGTGCGCCGCAAAATTCAATAATTCTGGCGAGTTGACGATTGAAAAATAATATGGTATTTAAATAAATTCCATTTTATCATCACTGTTTACTCCGTAAGCTTTATAATTTTATTGTTAATATTAATTTTAATTCGCGAGTTGACTGGCATCACGCGCAAGACACAAGAGAGTCACAGGACGTCCCAACGGACGAGGCGAGGCGTTGGTTTTTTTAAACTTAGGAAAAATACCTCGCTAACTTTAACAAACGGTTTAACCGGTCCTCTTATTTAGAACAGTTAATCACAAGTCTTAATTTTAAAAAAAAATTGACTATTAACCATCATTGTTTAATTTATTTCTTTGCATTTTTAAAAATTATTTTTTGTTAATATATATATATTTTTTAAATTCACTGAATTGAGGGCATCGCGAAAAAGAACTGAACGCAAGCGGGGGAAGCAGTCTCTGATGCCACCATCAGACGACGCGAGGTGAAAAAAATTCTCTCGTTGGTTCTCAAAACATAAGGCAAGAAGGGACTTGCGGTTAACCGGTCTTTTTTTGAACGGCTAACCGGTCCTCAAAAACGAGCGGTCTTAACAACCTTAATAGTAATATATATTTCTAAATATAGTATATAATTTTAAGTCTCCAAACCCTAATAGAAGAGGGTCAAATTTGTGATTTAATGTCGGTTATCTCATGATGCAAGAGAGATATCACAAGTGGCAGTGACATGAAAGTGCCCCGCATCGTCCGTTGGTGACATTGTGTTTACCTCTCTTGAGCCTTGCCAGTCATCTCAGTGAATTTAAATCAAAATTATAAATAAAATTGTGATCCAAGCTGAGAAGTTAAAAGTGCTGATATTGGAATTTAAAAAAAAATGTTATATAATTTTTCATTAGTCAGATAGGTGGAATTATATTATAATTGAAATTTAACATTTGTTTAAAGATTTTACTGATTTGAATTGGATAAATCATAAGATGAACTCCAGATAATACATTAATATAGAGAAATTGAAGTTACAGTTTAGCAGTCCATATTAAACACTAAAATACCACAATGTAAAATGTGTAGAGTAGTTATCATTGGCAACCATTCATTCCACCTTATTATGACTCAACTGCTGCAACGGTCCCAGTTTCATTCATAAAAAATGGTTGTATAAAAATAAATATTGTAAATATGCTCAGAGGGCGCATTCATTGATAGCAGTATAGTATCTGTGTGACACAAGGAGGGAATTATGGTCTCTGTATTTCTTGAATTTTAATTTGAACAAAGCAACATATTGAGTTTAATAGAGGCATCATTCTTAACAATGGATAATCACAAAAATAGGACCTAAAGTGTTCAATAAATGCTTGGAATCAGTTGACATTCTTAAAAAGTGTGTCACTTAGATGTATGTTATGTCAAATAAATTTAGTAGTTGGGAAGTATACGACTTCTCCTATTAATGTTTTGCAGCTTGTGTCTAGCTATGGATATTTTTTTATAGTAGCCTTTGCCAACTGATTAATTCATAATCTTAATATTATTATAGTAACCAGTGTAGCCATTCAGCCTAGTTTGTCCAGCAAATGGAATGGGCTGTATATTTTTTAGGAGGTTCCATCTGACCATTTGCAATTAACTAATTTTTATAATCTAGCCATTACATTAACAAATATTATGCATCAAAATATGGATGTTTATTAATTATATATGTTACCAACAATGTGTGAAGTGGAGGCATTATGTAGAATGCCTGCAATTTTTAGGCAAAGTATGAAATATCTTGTTCTAATGATTGTGTTACATACTTTGCCTAGCTTAACAACCAAACCCGTAAATTGCCGTAAAGCAAAAGTGGAATTGAGCTACTTGCTGCAACAAGTGAGGTTGCAGTGACATTTTGAATTAAATTAATTTTCCTTTTCTTAAGTTTATTTTTCAAACAAATACACTTCATGATTTGGCACTTAGTCTTGCACATACACCTAACAAATCCTTGACTGATCAGAAGTAACAGCAGAACGGAGAGGTATTTTATGGTCGAGGAGGTCTTAACTCTCTGTATACTTTAGACATATCTTGTATATGGATTTCGAGAAATTTTATGCAGTTCCAAGTCGGTAAAAGACATCCTCTGTTACCATCATAACAACTGTAAACAAATTGCATGAGTCACAGCGTCTGTTGTCAACCACAGGAATCGGAATTCTTACTGTGGCTCCCGAAGGTGCAGGAGAGAAAGGGTTAATTAAACATTTTTTAGCCATGGTTTTCAAAGTTAACTTTAGATTCTTTTCTAGCGTTGACAGCTCTCTCAATCTTGATGGATGATCTTCAAATCATGCCAGTACTCTTTTTGGCTGTTAATCAAATTGTTGGCTAAGTCCATACTATTTTCAGACTGTAGAGTAGATGGAGCTCCAAGCAACATAAATATTTACACTAATTTGTAGGCACCAACTTTGATGTCATAGCCAACAGAACTACAAACTTTGTGAGATGATCTTGGTGCACCATTATAAATTTGTATTCCTTGTCAGGATGGGACTGAAAATCAATAAGACTGACCATACCATGGGAATTGAATTTAGAAAAAAAAACATAGGCTTCACCACATCACCTTTTTGATACCTTTTTGTTTATTCTAAAATTGTCCACAAAGATATGGGTACAGTTTGATTGCATTATGAGAAATGTTCATATAGTTATGGGAAAGTTTTTTAAACATTTTGTCCTGTCCTTCATGTCCAATGGCCAAATAGGCCTCATGAAGTACTTTAAATAAATCAGATTACATTACACATAACTGAATAGTACTGGCATTGTCTTTAACGGGAGAGATCAAATTACATTTCTTCTCTACTGCCATCACATCATAGCATTTCAGCAGCCAATAGTTTCATGGTTCATTTTTTCATATTATCCACTATTTTTGGTAACTGGTTTCGATTAGAGAATGTGTTTTTTTAAAAGTTTTTTTTTACAATTTTGGCCTGTATGTGACAAATTTATTGTAGAACCGCCATTGCATGTCAACAAGCGATGATTCCTGCTCAAACTCTACACTCTGGTCGTCTAACATCACAGAAGCCATTTTGAAACAATAAGGGCAAGCACCCATTGTGAAATCACGGGCTGTCACGACTCCACTCAACAAAGAATCAAATTCTAAACTTTGCCAGCTCACTCTTAGACATTGTATAGCATGCCTAGGCATGCCTACTTTGCCTGTGAATTTCAGGCATTATATAGAATGCTGTTTTTCACACAATGCTGGTAACATATATATTACATATACTTACATGGTAATAAAAACAGAATTCTTCCTCTCCCCTTTAGACAACAGTAAAAAAATCTCCCTACCCACCCCCAAATCACTTCCCCATTTTATTTATGTAATAAATTAAAAACCTTATATTTGTTTATGAAATAATTTATTTCTTAAGTAGTAATTATTTTTTTAAAAAGCTATGATTCCTTAGGCCAGTGTTTGTCAATTATTTTCTGTCTTGCCCCCCCTAGGAAGAAAGAAAACATTTCGCGCCCCCCGGGCGACTGATAATAGTATCATTTGTCTATAAAATTGTTATAAGTACACCTCTGCATAACGGTCAAACGAGCCCCCCTTTACGGAGCCTCACGCCCCCCCTGGGGGGCGCGCCCCACTATTTGAGAAACACTGCCTTAGGCCAATCATTTTTATATTAGTGCCTATACTCTGAGAATGTATCCCCATTTTGAACCTTTTGTTATGGTTTGAGAAACTCTCTTTTTATAATTATAGCTTTTATTTTCTGAGCTAAGCCTTATATTATACAAGAAATATACCCGCACCTTGTAACGGGAGTGTGCTGACCCTTTTCCCCAGTATTAGTTGCTGGTTATTACATTTTTTTTGGCCAAGTTATTTATCAGATTTATCTATTACCAACCATTTTGATAATAGTACCCATAAAAAAGGCAACTGCTTTGTACAACTCAGCTCAATTTAAGATGTGTACTCGAAAATGTGCGCACCGTAATTTGACAATAAAAGATTTTTGTAAGCGCACCGCTCAAAATAAAGTATTGGAAAAAATACCGCAACAAAATGAACTCGTTTTGAATGTCCGCATGAAGCTGTTCAATATCAACATGAGATTTAATATTTCTCTATTTGTCTCAACATTTTCTGATCTTTTAATTGATGGCTTTCGGGCAAAAGGGACAATTACAAAAAAATATACGTAAACCATCTGCAGGTTAAAATGAACCGTCCTGCAAAATTTGGTCCCCGTCTGTCATTTGGTTTTTCCGTGATTGTGGAACTTACAGTCAAAAAGTGAAACATACAAAGATACAAACACCAACTGAGCTTTGTATATTAGATTATTATTTATGACAACCAACTCCCATAACCTACATATTTAATCATCAACAATGTATGGTGGGGATGCCATTTACTACGCTTGAGTTAATTAAAACTAATCCTAATCACAAGTTAAGTAGCTTAAGTCTTATTAAAATTTAAGTTTTCCTATGCCTAATCATACAATAAGCAGCATTTAATTTTATAAAACTTAATGAATATTTTGGGTTGGCTTGACTATTATTCCTAAATTTTGTATTGACATTACTACCTCATCAGATCAATTGTTTTTTTGTTGCAAATAGCTGTTTACTCTCATCCAGATTATTATCATGATTATCAGCAGTTTGTAATTAAAGGAAACTTATTTGTGTTCAAAAAAGCTTTTGAATGAATATAACCAAGAAATGGATAGTCTGGAAATGACTGGAATTTCCCAGACCCAACATGACAATGGATCAAGTAAAAGAAAATCTGTTACGAAAGTCAATGGACCACAGTTCACCATACCACGGTTAAAAAAAATCAAACGAGGTTTGTGAGTCAACTTAAATTTTTATTTATGCAATTTTTTTATATTCATGAATATATATATATTCTTTTGAGTACTCTTAAGACTATACTGAAATATAATTTGAAATTCAGGACATTTGGAATGAAATGTTCCAATTAGATCTGTTGGCATTCTTGTTTTCATTGTAGCCTAAAAAGTTCCTGTCCTATGGATACATTATGTTTTATAAAGGGAGAAGAAACTTAAGCATGTTTTTAAAATATACTAACAAAATGCTTTGCAATAAATTTATGTTAAATATTTAAGAGCCATTCACAGAGATCAACAGAAGATCTCATATATTTGAAACACGTTGGTTTTGTCACAATAAGTTGGTATTGAGACATTATTTTTTATTCTGTTATGACAATAAATGAATTCAAGAACAAATAATCATAATTCTTTTTAAACATTTGTAATATTTTCTTCGCCTAGATTTGCTGACAGATCTAACTCTTGATTCACACGAGTGCCAGCAAGAAATATTAGCTCCCATTCGCAAAAGTTTTCATTTCCCATTTTCCACTTCCGGCCATGAATTCACGAGAGTGCAATCTGTTTATAATTCTGAATTGACTGGGAAGGTAATCAAATCAAATTTTACTATATCTTTTTGGATTTAATATATGCTAATTTTTTATCTCTGCGTGTACATTTACACATATTTTTTTTACTTCTCAGTGTAACCTTTGTCATTCTCTTATTACCTTAGTATTTGGAGAAGCGAAAAGAGATGAAAAGCAATGGATACCCAGATGCATTACTTGCTGACAATTTTGCTTTCATATCTATTGAAAATCCTTCTGCTGTAAGTTTTTGATTTGTCAAGGTTGTACATTTTTTCCCCAAAAAAATTTAACTACCGTATATACTTGTTCGCAAGTGGACCTTTTTTGGACAAAATCTAGGGGGAAAAGTTGGGGGGTCGGCTTACGAGCGGGTCATTAACGTATTTCTGCCTGGATATTGAATATTGGTGTTGTTATTGTAGATCATCAAGGTCCTTTTCAACATTCTACAAGATTTGACTGCTCTACCAGAAGCTATAATATATTATTAAACATCTGCACTTACCTTATTGAATCATTTTATTTATTTTTGTGAACGTTTTACTAAATTGTTTTCCAAATTTTGTTTTCAACAACGAATTTTAATGTACGTGCTTTCGTCACTATTTACCAAAGAATTTTTTTCTTAAATACCGGTAACTCTTGCATAAGAAAGAGAACAAAGACAAAGATAGGCAGTACAAAGTAAACAATCATAATGACCGTTTTAGCTCGTTGTTTAAAAATTTTGTTTACCATTTTGTTTAAGCTGTCCTATTATTTTGGGGGGTCGGCTTGCAAGCGGGTTATACACTTTTAATACTTTTCTCTTCCAAAAGTGGGGGGGGGTTTGACTTATGAACGAACGGGCTATAGAACGATTATATACGGTAATTACAATTTAGTTTTTATAAATATCCCCAGTATTAGCAAATAATGTGTTTTTTTTTAAAATTCAATTTTTCTTTCATCCTCCTTGTTTACTTATGCATTCATTATTTTTTCATTGTATGAATTGTATAACAAAAGTTTAAAGGAGAGTTTATTCATTAGAGAAAACTGTTAAATTAAAGCATAGCTGTAAAAATTATTCCATGATTTTAGGTGGGAAAGTTGTGTAAGGAGGGCCTCAGGTGTGGCAATCAACAGTTTTCAGGACTTGGTGTTTCCCATATGGGTAGGTTATTATGGAAAAGCTGCTTACTTAGCCTGTTTGAAATTAAAACTCACCAATTGAGAGTTTTATTGAGAGTAATGTATGTGTAATTGATTGAATAACACCTTTAAATTGTTAATGAAATCTTTTTTTGATTATTGTTTTTGGAAAATGACATAGCTTACATTCTATTATTCTCTTAAATTCACCTTAAAGTACAATGGCATCCTAAACCTACGAGATACTAAAATGTTAACACTTGCTGTAAATAAAAATAAAGATAAAGCACAAAAACTTTCTTTTTTGTTCACCAGCTGTGCATGTTTGCAAACATGCAGACGTTGTGACTCCTATGAGACCAAAATGCGGGGAGAAAATTCTTCTTGTGGTCAAAGTAATCAAAGTAAGTCAAAATGCTGAGAAACCAACATGCTTAATTTCCCCTAAAGCTCTGTCTACTCTAAAGGCTGATAAGCTAATAAAATTATGCACAAAAAATAGTTGCTGTGACACTTAGCAGACAAGTTTTTTTTTATTTTGCACACAGACCAATGAACCTTAAGGGGAACATTGCCCTTGAATATTATCTTCTGAAATGACATTTAAAATATGGATATCCTTTTAAATATTGGTATTCAATGCATCCTTTTTAAATTTATTGACTGTTGTTACAGAAACAAATATATATCATTTGAATTTTTAAAAAAGTGTTTGTTTTTTTAAATTGTGGCTAGATCATTTGTTATCATTATAAAGTGCTTAATTTTAATTTTAACCATGTGAATATAAACGAAAGCAAAATGTAAATGTTTTTCTACTTTATTACATCATGCTAAAAATCACTATTTTCTTCATTCAACATTAAACTCATAATAGGGCAAAGTCAAAACAGTTCTGTGTAAAAATGTTGGTGTTCAACTGGAACCAACACCCAACTATGACTGTCACATGGCCAAACCTAATACAGACCAGTCTGCCTTACAAGCCCCTCACATGCTATTGTACTCTACGCAGGTAAACCTTATCTTCCAAGCTTGATATTATCTTGCTATATTCCTATAGGTGTTCTGATATCAGCCTGAATATCCTACTTTAAGTCTGGTACTTAAAAGTTTAAAAGTAATTATGCAATTTTTTTAAAAAATGGTATCAATGTTCATAATACTATTCTAGCTGCAATCAAAACAATTAAAGTAAAATTGAGAAGCAAAATTTTAAAATAAAAATTACTTGAATAAAATAATTTTTTTGTTATTTTAGTGCCTACACATCTTTGATTTATCATCACATTATTTTTAAATAGTAATAAGACGTCTTTAATATTTTATTTTAACAGCTTTATTTGTATGAATATGGAGAGTTTGAGATAGAGGAGTATCCTAGGCAGGTGCTGCCATATGCTGTTGTGCACTACATTTTGAAAGACCCACAAGTAGTTTCTCCTAAGGTTGTCGTAAGGTCAGTGTGTCATAATTCTGTAAAACATGTATTTATTACAATTTTGGGAGTTTAAAAAAGAAAGACGAGAAATAAACTTTATCAGTTGTTTTTTTTTCTTCCTAAAATATGATTTTTTTTTCAGTTTGCCTCATCAAGTGGCTGCTTCAACATTACCTCCCTTACCAGCAGGGGGAATAGCTCAGTCTCCAACCAATCAATCTCTCACATCAACACCACAGGACACAGGGCCCAACAATGAAGTGTGGCGGGGCAGGTTGCATCTTCGTTTAACTGCTGGGGGCCACATTTCTATTGATGTTGCCATGTTGTCCTACTTTGTTCCACTCACAGTCACTTTGTGAGTACATTCGTTAGATGCATTTTATCACTAACTAATTAAAATATTTGGATACTCAAATTCATACCTCTTTAAAAAATTTAGAAATTACATTTAAAATGAAACCTATTTATTTAATGTGATGTGATTGTTGGGGAAAATCTACTTGGTAAACACTTTACATTAAATTATTGCCATGATTGAAAAATTAAAATAGAAAAACAAATCTCGGTTTCTTATCATTTATTTTAAGGTTAATTACCATTTATATTTATTAATTAAAATCGTTCAAATATATTATGTTAATCATAAATACACTTATTAAAGGAATCTTGGCTGTAGTGTGAGGCTATATGGAAATGATAAATGATGGACTGAAATACACAATTACCACACCCATGTTTGTTGCAAAATTTAGAATAGACGAGTGATTTTTTTTGTGCATTATATTAGGGGTAGAGTCAAAATAATTATTCCCTTTAAGTTGTTGATTGTGTGGATTGGAATAAATTACCCATATGATGATATTTTTGACAATGTGTTTGACTGTTGGTAATGATGAGATGGATGGAAAATGCTGCCCCAGGTAATTTGGGTTTATATGAGAGTATGTATGGTAACTTGTGTCCGGTTCTCAATATTGAGGTACATTGATTTTGTAAAATAATAGGACCTGTTGGGGCTGTTATCAATCATCTAAAATTCAAGTATTACATTATACTAGCAGTTCCATGCTCATACCTAGGCCAAAGCCTCACATCAATCCAATGACTTGTCTAACACTTTGCAGGATCTCTCCTATTGTAATCCACGGCCTGTACCCTGAGCACAATGCCCAGTTCACATTTTTTGGTGGCCTTACCAACATAGCCCACAAGGATGAGGTAGAGTGGAGAGCACACTATTTCAAGTCATTTGTCATGAGACCTAGGCCCAATAACGAGGAACATTTCCGGGCTTTGATAAAACATGTCAGTGCCAAGAGAGAGGTCAGTAAAAAAATCTTTTAAATTTAACCTAAATTAGACGTGCAAGGGTTAGACTGAATTCAAAAATTAAAAAGATAATTATGGATTTTCATACCTCATATTGTGGTGATTTGAAAGTCAACTTGAGATTCTTATTTTGTGTTACGATTTTTTTTTGCAAGACAAAGTGGTTTATCTCTCTCCCTTTTCTAAGTAATTTTAATAATCTAGTTTTTTTTTATTAACCTCTAAAAGAAAGTAAAATTCTCAAGTCGCTATGTAATTTAAGCAAGTAGAGGTGTTCTAAGGTCATATTTGCAGATGTTTTATTTTTTTAAACCTAAACAGAAATTCAGTTAAGTTAAAGATAGCTAACGTATTTCTCAATACTTGAGTTAAATTGTTCCCAGATGCCAACTGTCAAGCTACCGAATGGGGTCTTCTTGTTTCTAATGCCAAACTGCTTGCTGGCTTCACAGCTAGGTAGGTGTTTGCCCGTATAATCATTAAATACATCATAACTTTGTATACATCTTTATGATATGCTAGCATAACATATTGGTAATTGTATTATATATTCATATTCTTTAGTTAAATCAAATGTACAAATTAAAAAAAAATATTGATTAAATCAGATAGTAAGAAAATTCATATGTTGTATAACATAAGTTACATTTTCATGTACTTTAAACATGTTTTATATATAAAGTTGTTTTTTTTAAAACTACACTGTACAATTGTTAACTGCAGGCTTGGTAAGGAGAGATGATGATTCACCTGTCTTACATTGTGTCCTTATGTCAAATTTTTCAACCATTGAAGCTCAGAAAAGTAAGTATTTCTTAATGTAGCCTACATTGTTACCCTTTTAATAGAAGGCATAAAATACTTTAAAATTATAATTTACGCAAGTCTATGACTTGTTTCATCTCATATAGTCTCTCCTTGTATCCAAGGCAAATAATTCATTCAAAGAACTCTTATATTTTGACACTTAATTTTTTTTATTTATACCTACATGCCAACCTGTGAAATCCAAAAGTATTGCAATACTTATATTAAAAAGCTTCACATTTTTAACAAGTTTTTAAATACTTGAAAAAATATATTATCTCCCTTGTCTTGGGTGAACATTCTTATTTTGAAGACTGGATAGATTCATAACTGGATAGATTACACATTTAAATACTGCTATTAAAATTAAAGGCTCCTGTTTGTTATTAAAAAATGTTCAATGCTATGTTAATCATATTTTAATCCTTTTGTTGTATTAAACTTGGAGGTGTGATGTTAAATTTCCTGCTTGTTTGATAAGGATTTGTAAACTTTTTGCTCTAGTGACGTTTAAAGCCATGTTTACTTCAAACTCAGATGAGTTCCAAGTTATATTTTTATGTAATTTCACACAATTATGTCAGCGCAGATCAAATAAAAAAATTTCATTTAGAAATGAGTGTTCCTACTATGCGGTTGAAACAGAACTGAGATCTAGATAAGGATAAACTGAATTAAGCTTTGACTGAGTCATCTGTTGAAAGGTTGACGAGACTTTCTTTTTCAATTCAATTTTAAATGTTTGCTGCAAAGGATGTGTTATCCAATATTAGGCTTTCTAGCATCTTCTTAATTTTGGCTGAAAAGAACCAAGAGATTCTGTTAATGATTATTTGTGCTGTTGAACAAGGGTAACCACCTGCCGGTAGACATCTTTCTCTATCAACATACATCGATACAAATTTTAAAACATCTATAACTACCACAAAAAAAACTTGGCTACCCAGTCAGCGTTGGAAAAATTAATAATTCTTAAATTTTAAAAATAACTTTGTTTACATAAAAATATTTGGCATCTTCACAGTAGGCAAACAGGTGGGTTAGTATTGCTACCCTCCCCTCACATATTCTTTAAGGAGAATGTGAGTTTATTTTAGGGGTCTACCGATATGCCTTTTTGCCGATATTACCGATATTTTTTTTGCCGATATGAGTATTTGTTAGGACAAAAACCAGCGGGTGTATTTGATGACGTCATTCTTAAATTTATCACTCGTAATTATTTATCTTTTATATTAGGGGACTACCGATATGCATTTTTCCCGATATTACAGATATTTTTTTCCGATATGAGTGCCGATAGGGCATTTGTTAGGACAAAAACCAGCGGTCATATTTGATGACATCATTCTTAAATTTATCACTCCTAATTATTTATCTTTTATATTAGGGGACTACCGATATGCAGCAATTATATGCATTTTTGCCGATATTACCGATATTTTTTTTCCGATATGAATATTTGTGAGGACAAAAACCAGCGGTCATATTTGATGACATAATTCTTAAATTTATCACTCCTAATTATTTATATTTTATATTAGGGGTCTACCGATAAGCATTTTTGCCGATATTACTGATAATTTTTTCCGATATGAGTGCCGATATGAGTACTTTGTTAGGACAAAAATAACAGCGGTCATATTTGATGACGTCATTCTTAAATGTATCACTCGTAATTATTTATATCTTATAATTAAGGGGTCTACCGATATCCAGTTTTGCCGCAATTACCGATTTTTTTTCCCCGAAACGAAGTTTCCGATGTGTTTACAAGTTCCAGATCATGACCTACATGGGACTCATAACAAAACGAACCGTCCTTTATAAAAATGTACAAGCATATTAGGAACTCCTTTTGAAACTTCAACCTTGACTCATAATTATTAATTCTAACCAATAGTTTAATGGCTTTTGCACATGGCCCCCTTTTATGAATGAAACAATGAGAACAAAGTACAATAGTAATAGAGTGAAAATGAGGCTGAAGGTTGAATGGTTGCCAATGACAACAAGTCTTCACACGGTACATTTTGTTATTCCATACGAAACGAAATGTTTTAGACATCTGCGATTCTGCGTGCATCTTTGCTATTAGAGCAATTACGTGAACATAATGTTTACGTGTTATATATTTATTAGAGCAATTACGGTATACTTGGCTTCGGCACTATTTACACAGTATTTCTGAGTATACGAAAATCGGCCGATACCTAAAAAATATCAAAGCACATGGCACACTGTATCGTGGCTGCACATATTAATACTAGGACTCTTTTGACTATTTCATTACCGGTATCGGGGTCGATATATTAATTTGTCGAGATATTGTAAATCTAAATGATAGTTTATTTGTTTCCGTTTTGTTTTTGGGTCAAAATGTCACTTATTATGAAATATCGGTGACGTCAATATCGGGACCTTTACATGCTGCTGATACCGATATTGCCGATATCCAGATATCGGTAGACCCCTAGTTTATTTGGGACTCCTTCATTCACAAAGTGCTACAAATGTTGGGGGATTGAGAGCATTGTGTTCTGTATCTTTTTTTATTATGATATCATCCAAAAATCTAGTCTTCTCCCTTGTAGCCTCCTCCATAATATTAAAGCTAGTATGTTCACTTCTAAATTAAGATAGCTAATAAGATTATGCTTCCTGTTTTCCAAAGTTGAAATTATTGCACGGTCAAATATGATAGTGTGTCTTGTGCTTCGTTTCTAAATCCATGTAAAACAATACAAAAGCTTGAACAGCCTTGGCAAATGTTTAAAAGCTGTGTCAAGGATACAAAAGCTAGTCAGTGTAAGAAGTGCTGCCAAGATGGGGCGGATAATTTGATTGCTCTATACTATGAATAAAGTATAAAGTTGGCCGAAAAGGCCATTTCTTGATAAAAAGAAAAAAATTGCACCTTCCTAGCCCACTCTTAATCACACAGGTTGGCATTGAAATAATAAATAATACATATTAGTAAGTATACTAAAAAGATTTATTTATTTCTAAACCACATTTATTTTTAGCAAAAATATTGTTTATGTGACAAAGCTTAGAGATAAATTTTAAAATCGTTTCTTTAAAAGTAGCTAAATGTATAAAAGTATTTTCATTATTTAAATATATTTTTTCTGTATTCAAGATATTTTGTATACACTTGTCTTCAAAATGAATTACAATTAGTATATATATTCTTGATTATATTTAATTTAACATTACTTATGGAGAGTTTTGAATGTTTCTTTTTCTAATTGTTTCCAAAGAGAAACTTGTGGAAAAAAAGAGCCTCTTCACAAATTTTGGCAGTGCTACAAGCTGGGAGAACCTATTTGATGACTCTGACTTTTCTGATGAAGACATCGAGGAAGAGAGCACTCAAAAAATCAAACACAGCTTTTCTAGGAAACTTCGGCCTTTGTTTAATGAGCAGAGAAAGATTCATAATAAATTTGCAGCCATGTCCCTGGCAGATGCAGACATCAATTTCGCACAATGCTCATGTAAAAAACTTTCCCTGTCAAAAGCACACCAGCAGCGCCGACGTGATGATGATGTGGCTAGGGTGTTCACTTCTATGCAAGCTGCAAGCCTGTCTAGTCAGAAGAGCAAGGTATCCCATTTCCCAGCAGCCTCTGGCAGTAAACCAAAGCAGCATGTGTCCAGGAGGGCCAAGGCCATGCCTTCATTTAGCCCCCACGGCTCTGACTCAGACACAGAGAACGGGCCAGGGGCGTCCAGTAAACACCATGACAGGTTCACTCTCCTGGACAGTACAAAAACTGTTGAAGAAGAGCTCAGTGAAGAGGAGCTGACCAATGAGCAGATGGAAGACATCATATTTCTCAGGAAACCAGCCATCACAGCATCAAGCTCTCTTCGGCCTAAAACAACTTTGACCCGAGATAAAACTGTTGTTCTGGGTGAGAAAAGTGACATCAAGTCACAGGCCCACCCGAAATATTCACGATCAACTGCAACAAAGCAGGGATTGAAATCTTTACACCTCATGCCTGAATTTCACAAGTCTTCATCAGAACCTGTGCTTAGTTATAAGCCCAAAATTATACCAACTGAACCACTTGTAACTGCAACAAGTAAACTTGTGTCTAAAACAAAGATCATTCCAGTTGAACCAAAGATTATCCCCACAGAACCTGTTTTGGACACACCTGACCAGGTGGTGGTTCCTCGGCCTACGGCTGAAGTAACCATAAAAAAACCTGATGTGGTTCCACAATCTATACTTAAAAATAGAGTCCCTTCTGTAGTCCAACCTTTGATCACAGAAAAGGTCAAAGAGGAAATTTTAATACCTTCACAAATTCATGTTGATGAGGACTTTGGGGACGTTGATATGCGAATTCCAAATCAGCAATCTGCCAGTTTGCACCCTGTGTTTCTGTCTGCCAGGCAGCCGTCCACATTACAGCACTCTCCGCCCCAACAGCAGCTGTCTCCAAATTTTGCCTTTGGCTCATGGCTGACACCCGCCGAGATCCAAGCATCATCGTCATCAACCATTAAAGCTGAAGAGATTCAACCCTTTTTCAGGACTACTTCACCTTCATCACCTGTCTCTCCACCATCTGAATCACCCCCTTCCCCTGTGGACTCCCCTGCCTCTCCTCCCTTGGATTCTCCAGCGTCTCCGCCGCCAGTAATCGACACTGAATCTCCTGCCTCGCCCCCACAGTCGGTTTATATCAAGAGCTTCAGGTCATCACCCATAGCCATTCCCACTTCTCGTATTTACCAGAATGCATCCCCTGAAGTGAGTCATGTTCACTGTAGCCTGTATAAAACAAGGACTATAGAGGATCTTGACAACATCCCAATTAGCAGGTCCACTAGGACCAGGATGAGGTCGAGGGAAGGGATAGACAATGCTGATGACATGAAGGATTTCCTCAACTCTGGGTTTGACTCTGACTTAGACAGTTCTTACGAAGATGAAAGGTAGTGTCTTGAATCTTTTACAGCATTATAATAACAATGGTAGCAATGGATGCAATCAAAACGTTAATTTAAGCAATTTTTTTTTGTGTGTGGGGGATATCTGGAAATTGTTAAGTCTTTAATTATCTAAATATGTAATATATTTCATATCTAGGCAACCTTTGTAACCCTGAAAAATCTAGCTTTGCCACAGTGATGAAATTAATGAAATTTAATAGTTTGATTTCATGCCTTGATTATTATTAAAGTTTTATATTGATAAAATTTGGAAAAAAAATAATTCATCATTTCAAAAATCTCACAAATACAGTATATAAAATTACAGGGTGTCCACCGAAGTCGGAAAGTCGGATTTTAGTCGGATAAAAATTTTGTAGTCGGATTTTGGTCGGATAAACCATCCTCGGTCGGATAAAAGATATAAATAAATGAATGACGAAGCGCACGTTGCACATTGTTTTGGTTTGGAAATACCAATAGTTCGCAGCAGTATAAAAACTGTTGTTTACCTATGACAGAGTCCCCTGTCCATATGGATATCATTATCATATCGTATATATCTATAGTAAAATGTGTGTTTTAAAACAAAAGTCGAAAACTAAACTTATACAAACAAATTACAGATATTAAACAAAATAATTCTCGTTAAAGATAGGATTTCCGACCTTAATTGCACTGTGATTGAAACAGATAGAAATTGTGAAATTACTTACGCTTAGCCATAGTATAGATCTAGTAACCGCGTAATAGTAATTAGTGTGATATACTAGATCTAGATATTCATATTAGGATTTTGGTTAAAAATATATCATGATCTGAGTAAATAATAGATATCTATCCCCAACTATTAAAGTATTGTAAAAGTTTTTAATGGGGGATACTTTTAAGTTAAGGCAGATATAGATCTATGTTTGACAGCAAAATAGCTAGTCTAGATTCTAAGTAAGGGGAAGAGAGAAAAAAAATGACCATTCGATTCAAAACTTTGACAAGGCCCTGTATCTTTATAAATCAACATATTTTCTTAAAAACGGTCATAAAACGTCAAGAAAAGTATGAAGATTCATTCCAGTTATTAATTTAATTTTGTTATATCTCCAAAAAATTTATGGGAGCAGTGTTAACTACGATTTTTGTGCTTATTGTTTAGCTGCTTTAGCAGCAGTCGCCATTTTGTCTGCTTGAAGTCAATAGATCTCTCTAATCTAGTATTTTGTGAAAATTAAAAACGAAAAAAACCTTAGGCTTAGCCTAGCCACGTCTAAAATCTAGATCTAGTTCAGTTAATTTCTTTTAAAATATTTAAACAGTCACGGTATGACAAAGTCACAACTATTAAAGCAACTATTTAAATAGGTTTAGATCTAGATTCTGTTTCAAATCAAAGCTTATTTTTTATGATTAAATAGATTAAAAATCAGTCCTGTTCAGTGTTGAAAATTATGTGCTAAACATATAGAAATCTAGATTCTAGTCTAGTTAAATGGTTACAATTTAAAGTGTGTTAACTTACATTTTTTAGGGTTAGGCTGCAGTAGGCAAATTCTTGACTAAAGTCTTAAGACTAGTTTACTTTTTGTCAGTTTAATTTGGTTCCTTACTTCACTATCCAGATATTGACAATTTGTATACTATTACAAAAAACACTATCAATCCCATCAACATGGGGAAATGTTATTTTAATTCAGACGGGTTAAAAGACACTTCTTACTTGAACAACTAAGTGAAAATCGTGAAAAGTTCAAGTGCAAGTACTGTGGTCAAGCTTACCTTATAGGATCGTCAGGCATAAAAGCCTTGAACACCCATATGTCTTCACAAAACACATGCGGGCCAGTGCAAGTCATTGTGGTAGCAGGTCAATGCTTAGTTTTGCAACAAAATCAACACCTCCATAATCTCTGAATCAGACTGCCACTTCAACTACATCTAATCCAACTTCAACTTCAACTAAACAGCCAACTCTTAAAGTTGCAGATACTCTAAAAGCAGAGGTTAGGTGGACAATGCACCTAGTTTCTAGCCACTCCAGTGCTCGAAGCTCAGACGACATAGGCAGCATTTTTCAACCGATGTTTCCTGACTCGGATATAGCCAAACAGTTTACCTGTGGACGTACCAAAGTAGGTTACTTAGCTACGTTTGGCATAGCCCCTGCTATCAGAGATGCCATTCTAGACAGTTTGAGAGACATTGTTACTTATGTGATAATTTTTGATGAGAGCCATAAAGCTGACCTTGTTAAAAAGCAGCTCGATGTTCACATGAGATTTATTGATTCTGAAGGTATAGTGAGATCAAAGTATATAGACTCCTATTTCCTTGGACATGCTTCTGCAAATGATATCATGATTCACTTGAGGTCTTTCATTGAGAAAGCAGGAAGTCAAAAGATTTTGCAGCTATCTATGGATGGACCAAATGTTAACTGGAAAGTGTTTAAAACATTGTGCAAAGAAATGGAGGATGATAATCGAATGAGTTTACCGAAAGTTAAATTTTTACTTGTCGAATATATACTTTTACTTGTCCGAATAATAACTTTTACTTGTCAGTTGGATGGTAGGATTTTTTGGTGGCTGGTAGGATTTTTTTGGACCAGATTTGGGTGGACACCCTTTAAATGCAATAATTAAATAGATGATATTAAATTTTAAAAGAAAAAAACAAAACATTTTTTTCCTGTTACTTATTCTGTGGTGAGATGGTAACTTTCAAGACAGTTTAAGGTAAATAACATTTCTGAATTTTGTTTATGTCCTCTTCCCACTGATCCTATTCGTTCTTCAAAGGAAATAATTTTAAACTAGTCAGCTTGGTTGTGTTACTTTTAAATATATCTTGTCGCTTACCCTATCAATCAATTTTAATGTTAAAGATCACCTTTATTTCTTCAACTTTAAGAAGAAAGCTTTACTTTGGCTCATCAATTAAAAAAATCACAATTATATTAATATTTATCAATTTCTGTTTTCCATTGATGTTGTTGGGAGTGCAAGACTGGTGGTCTTAATTTTGAAGGAAAAAAAATCAGTGCAACAATTCAGAGTTGTGTCCTATTGTTATTTATTATACAATAAATTATTTTGTTTCCTTACAGCGGATTACACAAAAATAAGCAAGGTGAATTTTTTTTTGTTGATAATTTTGTTTCAAATTTTTGTTTGTTTCTTGTTATTCCTTAACACAACTGTTATTTGCATCAATTTTATTGATAAAGAAAACTTACTGTAGTAGTAAATGATAGATCTGTATGGGGTGGGGTGTCTAACAGTAAAGCCTATAGTAAAAGTACAATAAAATATCAAAGAGAAATGTGCAAACTATATATTATATCTCAGATGATCTTTTGACAATAACATTGGTTTCAATCTTTATATATTTTTGTTTTTTGAGGTGGGAAGGATTAGATATTCAGAAAATTATTCATGCTTGAAACTTTGTTTCATTATCTCCTATGAATTTTATCATGTGAAATTTATTGGAAAGTCTAAGATCCAGTAGGATGATTTGGTCATCTATCACAGTGTGGGGCATCCATATTAAAGCTTACACTGCACTGGTGTATTTGACCTTAGGTTATTTCTAGTCCTATCATCTCCACTTCTTGGGGTACTGTAAATAAATTATACTGCCCCAATAGTGTAAAATTGTAACTATATTATTGACCCAAAGTGTGATTAAGGATAATAAATGCATTTTTAAACATATCACATGACTCTCCAAGAGCATACTTAAGTTTGTTATTTTATTAAAATTGTATTGACTTTTTTGTGTTTGTTTTAATTAAAAAAAATTTTCAAGTTGACGTTAATTCTTTGCAAAGTTTGCATTAACAATTTTCCACTTAGGTTCTTATTGTTAACTATTGGTTGTTTATTAGTGCATTAAACAAAACTCTTAAGAATCCAAATATGTTACATATTAAATTATTAGTACATGTAAATACATTTTTAAAAAACTTTTCTTTTTCAGTTTTCTAAAAATAGAAGTGATTACTTAAATTTGAAAAAAATAATAATTTAATAACAAGATTATACATAATAATTTATTTTAAAAGAATATTGATTAAATATGGCAATATGAAACATGGCCTAAAATTAACATAATTTTGTTTGTGTCCGTTTATTACTCATAATAAAATGTACCATATTTATCGGCGTATAACACGCACCTTCTTTTTAAGAGGGAAATTTCAGGGAAGAAAATTAAACATTATATTGGCGTATAACATAACACGCATACATCATTTGCCCCATATTTTCAGGTGGGGAAAGTGTGTTATATGCCGATAAATACGGTATATTGTTTTTTATTGAGAACTAAGGTGGAGGGGGATGAGGGGGTGATCAACTGAAACACACTAAGCATCAATAAGGCCTTCTTAATAAGAATACTTCAAACAAAGTAAATCAACCCATTCTAACTGACCAATCCTCCTTTAAGATTTTGAGGGTCAGAAAAGTGATATCTGTACATAATTTATGTGGGTAGGATATTTAACTCTAGAGTGCATCATACATTTCCATTTTATTCGCTTTTTATTTATCTTTTAAATGTAAAAACAAATTAATAATTTCAAGACATACAAAATTTAAATATCGTTATCAGAGGAAAAGCTATCCATGATCTCACTCCATTTTCTTTAACAAAAATCGGTTAAATAAACTGACATATATTATTATAATACATGTAATTACATATCATTCTTTTTCAATTTTCATTTCAAAAGTTTAGTTGTGGCTTAAGACATTTCAATTAAAAACAAAGTTAATGCATTGTATTATATCCCTTGTTGACAATGAATGACAATGGTAAGTTAACTATTGGTGTAGTATAAATAATAACTATTAAGTTTTATGTTTAAAGATTCATGAATACACAAAAGCATTCATGGAGAAATTATTTACAACTTTAAAAAAAGTAATTATTTCAATGTAATGCCTAATTTCATGGTTTCCATCAATTAACTTAGAAATCTAAGAGTACAACATGGATAGTGTAACAACTCTTGTTTAAATATAAGTCACACAGGATCACAGTTTTATAATAAGATTATAAGCTAAATTTACTTTCCCCCACCCTCCAGTCTTTGATAAGCTGATGTCCTTCCGTGATCAAGATTTAGTCTCACCATCTTGCCCGCCATTTAAGCGGGGTAAGATCAGTCCTGGCAAGACACTCAAATTTCCTCACCCTTGGACATCGAATTCGGGACCCGAAAGGACTGTGTGCATGTCATGTGATCTATATACTATATGTCACAAAGTGCAGAGCTACTTTTTGTGTGCAGACTGCCACATATTGAAGTCAAGAAATGATTTCTTTTGTTTGGCTGTCTACTCCATCAAGTTCCTGCAGATGGTCAATATTGACAAAGGATATCCTATGCAACGAGACGATTACATGCTGAACATTGTGCAAAAAGCTGGCAGTGGAAAGCTCATGAATGAAGGAGAAAGTTTCTATAATACAAACATGAATTGTCAGGATCACAACAGACTTGATCCCACTGGACGTACAGATTTATCTGATGCTGTTCAGAGTGGTGTCAATATATACCAGTGGGTGGGCAGGATTTGGACCAATGAATATAAGCAAATCCTTGAAGAAGTTGACTCAGAATTCAATAGTTTATCAACTTTCATGTTCTCGGGTGCAAAACAAGATAAACAGTTTGCCATTCAGCCTGTAACATATGAGTACTGCAAAGTTGACGTGGATGAGCCTTGGATGAACAAATCTAAATTTGACTCTCTTCGATCTTCGTGTGAATTTTCTCAAAATTGGATGAGCCATCGACACATTCCATGTATTATAATTCAACCCTGGCCTAACCCTGTTCATCAGGTAACAGATTTAACAGTAATGCCTTGTAGCCTACAACATGGCAGTCCATCTGAAATGCCACCGTCGGAACAACGGTCGGTAGACAATGGCAATACTAGTGATGCTTCTGTAAGCCAAACAAATCAAGAATTAAAATTATCATCTCATGCCGGGTGCCAACTTCAGAAATTAACTCACCATGATGACATTCAACAAGGGAAGTCAGCTAATGATCTACATGCCGTACTGAAATGTGATCCATTACCACTTACCTTAGCAACCAATGTCCCTCCACAGAAAGACATGCAAGAGACTGACTTTGAAAAGTCAAGCATTATAAAGAAACCTGAATCCAGCAAAACATGGACACACACGGAACAACATAAATCCTGTGGTAAGCAAAGAAACCAAAATGAGTTTGAACAATTTGCCATTTGTTTTGATGAGCGCAAGGATTTTGGCACATCGCTATCTATAAATATGAGTGAATTTCACTTTGAACAAGAAAACGACTCCCCTGATTCTCTGATATTCAGTAAAACTGAACCAAGTCTTAAAAACAAAAGTGCTGAAGATCTACAGGAGTTCAGCACTAATAAAGGCAATCACACAGTACTATGTCACCATAATGTTGATGAAACATCCACTAATGATAACAAGAAAACCTCGGCTCAACTTGATTCTAATTTTTTGAAAAGTTTGCATCATAATTCCACAGGACTAGCAGTGGATCAATGGATAAACTGTGAGATTTCCGGGAAGGCCTCAAGCTCTCTAAACCAAACTATGGGGTTGGATTTGCATCCAGTAACCATACCCAGGGAAGTTATTGTGGTCAGGCCAGCTAATGTCTATCCTGAGCTAAACACGTGGCCTGGAGCTTTATATGAGCTGATCACTGATGATGAGTCTGTCAGTGACAAAGTGGACCATGAATCTCATTCTACCTATTCTAGGCTACCAGCAGAAAATTTTTGCATTCCTTTTAAAAAAGTGAGCCCAGGGGTTGGCTGCAGTGGTTGGGATTTGTGGGAGGAAGATTTATTTTATCTGGAATCCAAACCTCAGTTGGACAAAGGTAAAGTAAATATGCTTCAGAATAAAAGGAAAAAAATTAACTACAGCCAAGGAAGAAAACCTGCCACTGAGTATTTTCAGGATGCTGGTGACACTATGAGTTTTTCTAAACGTAGACTTGAAAGAGAAGCAGGTGAATCGAGCCCAGAAAAATCTTGGGAATCATATGAAGGGGGAAGTCCAATGAGTGATATCATACCCATAATTCACAATAGCCCTCATACAGTTGGCCAAAGTCCTGGAGATAATATATTGTTGAGAAGTCATTGTGATAATGGTAGTCCCTATATGAAATGGCAACTTGACATCACAGGCAATCCTAATGGTGATGGACAATCTCCAATTTCTACACGAGAAGCTGGTGACATTGACATTCCTCCCAAGATCGACTTCACAGCCCTCTTAGAATCACAAATGTATTTTGAAAAGCTTGATAATTATGGCCTCAAGATTTCAACTGATTTACAAACTGCAGAGCAGCCGTTTGAATCATTACAACAGTGGAACACAAGGCAACCCATTCCAAATAGGTGCTCAGAGTTCAGAGTGAACCAATCACCCGATTTAAATATTAAACAAATAGAAAACCAGGATCAAGTTAAGAAAACTCCAAGAAATCAGGCTTCTGGCTCTGTTTTTCTATCTTCTCTGTTTCATGAGTTGAGCTTAACAGAAGTGAAGTCAAGTAAATTCACAGATTCATTCTCAGATGAGCCACATGTCAGCTTTACATGTCCAAAACGTCCTGGTCTCAAAGAGAGAAGTTGTCAGAATTTATGGGAAGCCCTTGCCTTAGATTTAGAATATAAAAACCCCACAATAACACAACCTGATGAAATCAGTTGTTCTATTCCACCTTGTGAAGGTGTGGAAAATGTTGGGCAAGTCCCACAGGTTTCAAAGAGCATCCAATCAAGGCTTTCAAGTAGTGTAACCAGCACTGCGACAAGACCTATTACCTACTGCTTTAACACTCTGACCTCTCAGTTTCCCATACAGTCCAACCCCTCACAGTCTTCTCTGGTGTTACCTCAAAATAATTTAGAGCATTCGGCTGGTAAGACTAGATGTATTAGTGTTAATGAATTGACCATAGAGGATGTATATAAGAAAGACACCAAGCAATCTGGAAAAGCCAGCACAGTTTCCATAATTAAACCATTAAACAGTGTTTCTTCCACTGTTCAAATGTTTAAAGAAGATCCAAGTATAGGAAAGAGAAAAGTACCATTTAGACTACATCTGCCATCTTACGTCATGCCACCACCAAGATGCCACTCTCCCAAGGAGGATAACTTGACCAACTCAGCTGTGGACAAACAAGCAGATGACATCGTTACCAGGTATCCCAAACACAATTTAAAAATTGGCTCAACTTTACAAGACCCTAATGCAGAGGATATGTTTGAATCACTGTCAGAAAATGAGATGATTCCGAACTTAAGTGAAACTGTCAACAGAATCCTAAAAAATGAAGTCCATACTTCTAGGCACAAGACATTAGATAACCATTGTACCTGCAAATCATCACAAGGTAGATTTTACAATCCATTGCAAAAAGTTTTTTCTGATCAATCAACGCAAACAGAATCTACTATAGATTTATCACTAGAGAAATATATAAAAACTCAATCACATGCAAAATCTTCTAAGTCAACACGAGCCAGATCTACTGACAAGCCAACACTATCAAAAAGTTTTAAAATACAGCTTGAAAAATGTACTGAAAAAGTATCACATGGGAAATCAATTGACTCATCAACACATGGAGAACCTAATGAAAAAACACATGGAAAATCAACTGAAACATCTCATGGAAAATCAACTGAAATATCTCATGAAGACCCTAATAACAATTCACATGGTAATTTGGACAAATCACATGAAATATATGACAAATCATTACAAAGAAAATCTGACAAATTATCACAAAAAATATCTGACAAAGCATCAGGAGGCAAACGTATTGAAAAATCATCACATTGCAAAACTACTGCCTTACCATCATGTGCAAAATCTGAAGAGTCATCACATGGAAAATCTGCTAACATGTTATTACATAAAAAATCTAAAAAACCTGAAAATTCACAAAGGAAATCTGAAAAATCATGGCATGGCAAAACTACTGAATTATCATCACATGGAAATCCTACTGACTTATCATCACATGGCAAAACTACTGACTTAGCATCATATGGCAAAACTGCTGACTTATCATCACATGGCAAAACTACTGACTTAGCATCATATGGCAAAACTACTGAATTATCATCACATGGAAATCCTACTGACTTATCATCACATGGCAAAACTACTGACTTAGCATCATATGGCAAAACTACTGACCTATCATCACATGGGAAGTCTGAGCCATCACCAAGAAAATTTACTGACAAATCATCATTGCATGCAAAATATAATGAAAAATGTCCAGATGCAAAATTGACTGATAATCAATTGCTAGCAAATTCTGGTGACAATCTAGTTTGTGCAAAATCTTATGAAAAGCTCTTACATGCAAACTTTACTGAAGAAACATCCCATAGCAAACCTTCTTACAAATCATCATATGAGAAATCTAAAAAATATCCACTTGAAATGTCTGACCAATCACCATCAAATCAGAATTTGGAAAAATCAGTACATGGAAAATCTACTGACATATCAACTTCAAAATTTGACCAATTATTGCATGAAAAATCTAGTGACATATTAAATTCAGAATCTTCTGCCATATCAGCGTGTGAAAAATCTAAAGAATCATCACATGGAAAATCTACTGACACATCATCAAATGGAATATCTGCTAACATATTACATAAAAAATCTAAAAAATCATCTCATAAAAAATCTGACAAATCGCATAGAAAATCTGAAAAAATTTTGCACGGGAAACCTACTGACTCATCATCACGTGGCAAAACTACTGACTTAGCATCACATGGCAAAACTACTGACTTAGCATCACATGGTAAAACTACTGACTTAGCATCACATGGTAAAACTACTGACTTATCTCATGCCAAAACTATTGACTTATTATCATCCGGGAAGTCTGAGCCATCACCAAGAAAATTTACTGAAAAAGCATCATTGCATGCAAAATGTAGTGAAAAATTGTCAGATGGAAAATTAACTGATAATCAATTGCTAGCAAATTCTGGTGACAATCTAATATGTGCCAAAACTGATGAAAAGCTCTTACATGCAAACTTTACTGAAAAATCATCACATAGCAAACCTTACAAATCATCACATGAGAAATCTAAAAGATCACCACTTGAAATGTCTGACCAGTCACCATCAAATCAGAATTTGGAAAAATCAGTACATGGAAAATCAACTGACATATCAACTTCAAAATCTGGCGAATTATCATATGAAAAATCTACTGACATATCAAATTCAGAATCTTCTGCCATATCATCATGTGAAAAATTGAAGGAATCATCACATGGAAAATCTACTGACACATCATCAAATGGAATATCTGCTAACATAATATTACATAAAAAATCTAAAAAATCAAATCATAAAAAATCTGCCAAATCACATAGAAAATCTGAAAAATTATTGCACGGGAAACCTACTGACTCAACATCACATGGCAAAACTACTGGCTTATCATCACATGGCAAAACTACTGACTTATCATCACATGGCAAACATCCTGACTTATCATCACATGGCAAACATCCTGACTTATCATCACATGGCAAACTTACTGATTTAGCATCCCATGGCAAACTTACTGACATAGCATCACTTGGAAAAACTACTGAGTTATCATCACATCTCCAAACTACTGACTTAGCATCACAGGGCAAACTTCCTGACTTAGCATCACTTGGCAAAACTACTGACTTATCATCACATGGCCAAACTACTGACTTATTATCACATCTAAAAACTACTGACTTATCATCACATGGCAAAACTACTTACTTAGCATCTCATGGCGAAACTACTGACTTATCATCACAGGGCAAAACTACTGGCTTGGCATCACATGGCGAAACTACTGACTTATCATCACATGGCGAAACTACTGACTTATTATCATCTGGGAAGTATGATCCATCACCAAGAACATTTACTGAAAAATCATCATTGCATGCAAAATGTAGTAAAAAATTGCCAGATGAAAAATTAACTGATAATCAATTGCTAGCAAATTCTGGTGACAATCTAATATGTGCCAAATCTGATGAAAAGCTCTTACATGCAAACCTTACTAAAAAATCATCATATAGCAAACCTTACAAATCATCACATGAGAAATCTAAAAAATCACCACTTGAAATGTCTGACCAGTCACCATCAAATCAGAATTTGGAAAAAACAGTACATGGAAAATCTACTGACATATCAACTTCAAAATCTAACCAATTATCACATGAAAAATCTACAGACATATCATATTCAGAATCTTCCGTCATATCATCAAGTGCAAAATCCAAAGCAGCATCACATGAAAAATCTAGTGTCATATTAAAATCAGAATCTTCTGCCATATCAGCCTGTGAAAAATCTAAAGAATTGTCAAATGGAAAATCTACTGACACATCATCAAATAGAATATCTGCTAACATATTATTACATAAAAAATCTAAAAAATCATCTCATAAAAAATCTGACAAATTACATAGAAAATCTGAAAAATCATTGAACGGGAAACCTACTGACTCATCATCACGTGGCAAAACTACTGACTTATCATCACATGGCAAAACTACTGACTTATTACTTGGCAAAACTACAGACTTATCATCACTTTGCAAAACTACTGTCTTAGCATCACATGGCAAAACTAGTGATTTATCATCACATGGCAAAACTAATGACTTATCTCATGGCAAAACTACTGACTTATCATCACATGGAAAAACTACTGACTTAGCATCACATGGCAAACCTGCTGATGTATCATCACATAGCAAACCTTCTTATAAATCATCACATGAGAAATCTAAAATATCACCACTTGAAATGTCTGACCAGTCAACATCAAATCAGAATTTGGAAAAATCAGTACATGGAAAATCTACTGACATATCATATTCAGAATCTTCTGTCATATCATTATGTGCAAAATCAGAAGAATCATCACATGAAACATCTAGTGACATATTAAATTCAGAACCTTCTGCCATATCAGCATTTGAAAAATCTAAAAAATTGTCACATGGAAAATCTACTGACACATCATCAAATGGAATAACTGCTAACATATTATTACATAAAAAATCTAAAAAATCATCTCATAAAAAATCTGACAAGTCACATAGAAAATCTGAAAAATCATTGCACGGGAAACCTACTGACTTATCATTACATGGCAAAACTACTGACTTATCACATGGCAAAACTACTGACTCATCATCACATGGCAAAACTACTGACTTATCATCACTTTGCAAGTTTACAGATTTATCATCGCATAGCAAACTTACTCACTTATCATCACATGTCAAAACTACTGATTTAGCGTCACATGTCAAAACTACTGACTTAGCGTCACATGGCAAAACTACTGACTTATCATCACATGGCAAATCTACTGATTTATCATCACAGGGCAAAACTACGGACTTAGCATCACTTGGCAAAACTACTGTCTTAGCATCACATGATAAAACTAATGACTTAGCATCACATGCCAAAACTACTGACTTATCATCACATGGCAAATCTACTGACTTATCACATGGCAAATCTCCTGACTTATCATCACTTGGCAAACCTACTGATGTATCATCATATATAAAAACTACTGACTTATCACATGGCAAAACTACTAACTTAGCATCACATGCCAAAACTACTGACTTAGCATCACATGCCAAAACTACTGACTTAGCATCACATGCCAAAACTACTGACTTAGCATCACAGGGCAAAACTACTGACTTAGCATCACAGGGCAAAACTACTGACTTAGCATCACAGGGCAAAACTACTGACTTAGCATCACATGCCAAAACTACTGACTTAGCATCACATGCCAAAACTACTGACTTAGCATCACAGGGCAAAACTACTGACTTAGCATCACTTGGCAAAACTACTGACTTAGCATCACAGGGCAAAACTATTGACTTAGCATCACAGGGCAAAACTACTGACTTAGCATCACAGGGCAAAACTACTGACTTAGCATCACAGGGCAAAACTACTGACTTAGCATCACATGCCAAAACTACTGACTTATCACATGGCAAAACTACTAACTTATCTCATGGCAAAACTACTGACTTTTCATCACATGGAAAACTTACTGACTTATCACTCGGCAAAACTACTGACTTAGCATCACATGCCAAAACTACTGACTTAGCATCACATGCCAAAACTACTGACTTAGCATCACAGGGCAAAACTACTGACTTAGCATCACATGCCAAAACTACTGACTTAGCATCACATGCCAAAACTACTGACTTAGCATCACATGCCAAAACTACTGACTTAGCATCACTTGGCAAAACTACTGACTTAGCATCACAGGGCAAAACTACTGACTTAGCATCACAGGGCAAAACTACTGACTTAGCATCACAGGGCAAAACTACTGACGTATCATCACATGTAAATACTACTGACTTATCATCACATGGCAAACTTACTCACTTATCATCACATGGCAAAACTACTGACTTAGCATCACATGCCAAAACTACTGACTTATCATCACAGGGCAAAACTACTGACTTAGCATCACATGGCAAAACTACTGTCTTAGCATCACAGGGCAAAACTACTGACTTAGCATCACTTGGCAAAACTACTGACTTATCATCACATGGCAAACCTACTGATGTATCATCATATATAAAAACTACTGACTTATCACATGGCAAAACTACTAACTTATCTCATGGCAAAACTACTGACTTAGCATCACATCGCAAAACTACTGACTTAGCATCACTTGGCAAAACTACTGACTTATCTCATGGCAAAACTACTAACTTATCATCACATGGCAAACTTACTGAGTTATCATCACTTGGCAAAACTAATGACTTATCATTACATGGCAAAACTAATGACTTATCTTTACATGGCAAAACTAATGACTTATCATTACATGTCAAAACTACTGACTTATCATCACATGGAAAACTTACTGACTTATCATCACATTGCAAACTTACTGACAAATCATCACCAGTCAAAACTACTGAATTATCACATGAAAAAACGACTGACTTAGCATCACATCGCAAAACTACTGACTTAGCATCACTTGGCAACACTACTGACTTAGCATCACATACCAAACCTACTGTCTTAGCATCACATGGCAAAACTACTAACTTATCATCACATGGTAAACTTACTGAGTTATCATCACTTGGCAAAACTAATGACTTATCATCACCTGGCAAAACTATTGACTTAGCGTCACATGTCAAAACTACTGACTTATCTCATGGCAAAACTACTGACTTATCAACACATGGCAAAACTACTGACTTATCACATGGCAAATCTCCTGACTTATCACATGGCAAACCTACTGATGTATCATCATATATAAAAACTACTGACTTATCACATGGCAAAACTACTAACTTAGCATCACATGCCAAAACTACTGACTTAGCATCACATGTCAAAACTACTGACTTAGCATCACATGCCAAAACTACTGACTTAGCATCACAGGGCAAAACTACTGACTTAGCATCACAGGGCAAAACTACTGACTTAGCATCACATGCCAAAACTACTGACTTAGCATCACATGCCAAAACTACTGACTTAGCATCACAGGGCAAAACTACTGACTTAGTATCACTTGGCAAAACTACTGACTTAGCATCACAGGGCAAAACTACTGACTTAGCATCACAGGGCAAAACTACTGACTTAGCATCACAGGGCAAAACTACTGACTTAGCATCACAGGGCAAAACTACTGACTTAGCATCACAGGGCAAAACTACTGACTTATCACATGGCAAAACTACTAACTTATCTCATGGCAAAACTACTGACTTTTCATCACATGGAAAACTTACTGACTTATCACTTGGCAAAACTACTGACTTAGCATCACATGCCAAAACTACTGACTTAGCATCACATGCCAAAACTACTGACTTATCTCATGGCAAAACTGCTGATGTATCATCACAAAGCAAACCTTCTTACAAATCATCACATGAGAAATCTAAAAAATCACCACTTGAAATGTCTGACCAGTCAACATCAAATCAGAATTTGGAAAAATCAGTACATGGAAAATCTACTGACATATCAACTTCAAAATCTAACCAAATATCACATGAAAAATCTACAGACATATCATATTCTGAATCTTCTATCATATCATCATGTGCAAAATCCGAAGAAGCATCACATGTAAAATCTAGTGTCATATTAAAATCAGAATCTTCTGCCATATCAGCGTGTGAAAAATCTAAAGAATTGTCAAATGGAAAATCTACTGACACATCATCAAATGGAATATCTGCTAACATATTATTACATAAAAAATCTAAAAAATCATCTCATAAAAAATCTGACAAATTACATAGAAAATCTGAAAAATCATTGCAACGGAAACCTACTGACTCATCATCACATGGTAAAACTACTGACTTATCATCACATGTCAAACCTACTGAAGTATCATCACATGTAAATACTACTGACTTATCATCACATGGCAAACTTACTCACTTATCATCACATGGCAAAACTACTGACTTAGCATCACATGCCAAAACTACTGACTTATCATCACAGGGCAAAACTACTGACTTAGCATCACATGGCAAAACTACTGTCTTAGCATCACATGGTAAAACTGCTGACTTATCATCACATGGCAAACCTACTGTCTTAGCATCACATGGTAAAACTGCTGACTTATCATCACATGACAAACCTACTGATGTATCATCACATAGAAAAACTACTGACTTATCACATGGCAAAACTACTGACTCATCATCACATGACAAAACTACTGACTTATCATCACATTGCAAACTTTCTGACTTATCATTACATGGAAAACTTTCTGACTTATCATCACATGGCAAAACTACTGACTTAGCTTCAATTGGCAACACTACTGACTTATCATCACATGACAAAACTACTGACTTAGCATCACATGGCAAACTTACTGACTTAGCATCCCATGTCAACACTACTGACTTAGCATCACCTGGCAAAACTACTGACTTAGCATCACATGGCAAACTTACTGACTTAGCATCCCATGTCAAAACTACTGACTTATCTCATGGCAAAACTACTGACTTCTCATCACATGGCAAAACTACTGTCTTAGCATCACACGGTAAACTTACTGACTTAGCATCACTTGACAAAACTACTGACTTATCATCACATCTCAAAACTACTGACTTAGCATCACATGCCAAAACTACTGACTTAGCATCACATACCAAAACTACTGACTTAGCATCACATGCCAAAACTACTGACTTAGCATCACATGCCAAAACTACTGACTTAGCATCACAGGGCAAAACTACTGACTTAGCATCACTTGGCAAAACTACTGACTTAGCATCACAGGGCAAAACTACTGACTTAGCATCACAGGGCAAAACTACTGACTTAGCATCACAGGGCAAAACTACTGACTTAGCATCACATGGCAAAACTACTGACTTAACATCACAGTGCAAAACTACTGACTTAGCATCACATGGCGAACCTGCTGACGTATCATCACATGGCAAAACTACTGACTTAGTGTCACATGTCAAAACTACTGACTTATCTCATGGCAAAACTACTGACTTATCATCACATGGAAAAACTGCTGAATTAGCATCACATGGCAAACCTGCTGACGTATCATCACATAGCAAACCTTCTTACAAATCATCACATGAGAAATCTAAAAAATCACCACTTGAAATGTCTGACCAGTCACCATCAAATCAGAATTTGGAAAAATCAGTACATGGAAAATCTACTGACATATCAACTTTAAAATCTAACCAATTATCACATGAAACATCTACAGACATATCATATTCAGAATCTTCCGTCATATCATCATGTGCAAAATCCGAAGAAGCATCATATGAAAAATCTAGTGACTTATTAAATTCAGAACCTTCTGCCATATCAGCATGTGAACAATCAAAAGAATCGTCACATGGAAAATCTACTGACACATCATCAAATGGAATATCTGCTAACATATTATTACATAAAAAATCTAAAAAATCATCTCATAAAAAATCTGACAAATCACATAGAAAATCTGAAAAATCATTGCATGGGAAACCTACTGACTCATCATCACGTGGCAAAACTACTGACTTAGCATCACATGGTAAAACTACTGACTTATCATCACATGTCAAACCTACTGACGTATCATCACATGTAAATACTACTGACTTATCATCACATGGCAACACTACTGACTTATTATCACATGGCAAAACTACTGACTTATTATCACATGCTACTGACCTAGCATCACTTGGCAAAACTACTGACTTATCATCACATGGCAAACCTACTGACGTATCATTACATGGCAAACCTTCTGACGTTTCATCACATGACAAACCTACTGACGTTTCATCACATGGCAAAACTACTGACTTAGCTTCACATGGCAAAACTACTGACTTATCATCACATGGTAAAACTACTGACTTAGCATCACATGGCAAAACTACTGACTTAGTGTCACATGTCAAAACTACTGACTTATCTCATGGCAAAACTACTGACTTATCATCACATGGCAAAACTGCTGACTTAGCATCACATGGCAAACCTGCTGACGTATCATCACATAGCAAACCTTCTTACAAATCATCACATGAGAAATCTAAAAAATCACCACTTGAAATGTCTGACCAGTCACCATCAAATCAGAATTTGGAAAAATCAGTACATGGAAAATCTACTGACATATCAACTTTAAAATCTAACCAATTATCACATGAAACATCTACAGACATATCATATTCAGAATCTTCCGTCATATCATCATGTGCAAAATCCGAAGAAGCATCATATGAAAAATCTAGTGACATATTAAATTCAGAACCTTCTGCCATATCAGCATGTGAACAATCAAAAGAATCGTCACATGGAAAATCTACTGACACATCATCAAATGGAATTTCTGCTAACATATTACATAAAAAATCTAAAAAATCATCTCATAAAAAATCTGAAAAATCATTGCATGTCAAACCTACTGACGTATCATCACATGTAAATACTACTGACTTATCATCACATGGCAAAACTACTGAATTATTATCACATGACAAAACTACTTACTTATTATCACATGCTACTTACTTAGCATCACTTGACGAAACTACTGACTTAGTATCACATGGCAAGACTATTGACTTATCATCACCTGGCAAACCTACTGACGTATCATCACATGGCAAACCTACTGACGTTTCATCACACGAGAAACCTACTGATGTATCATCACATGGCAAAACTACTGACTTATCATCACATGTTAAAACTACTGACTTATCATCACATGACAAACCTACTGACGTATCATCACATGGCAAACTTACTGACTTAGCTTCACAATGCGAACCTTCTGACGTATCATCACATGGCAAAACTACTGACTTAGCATCACATGGCAAAACTACTGACTTAGCATCACATGGCAAAACTACTGACTTAGCGTCACATGGCAAAACTACTGACTTATCATCACATGAGAAATCTAAAAAATCACCACTTGAAATGTCTGACCAGTCACCATCAAATCAGAATTCAGAAAAATCAGTACAGGGAAAATCTACTGACATATCAACTTCAAAATCTGACCTATTATCCTATGAAAAATCTATTACAATATCAAATTCTGAATCTTCTGCTGTAGCATGTGAAAATTTTGTAGAATCATCACATCAAAAATCTACTGACACATCATTAAATGGAATATCTGCTAACATGTTATTACATAAAACATCTAAAAAATCATCTCATAAAAATTCTGACAAATCACATGGAAAATCTGAAAAATCATCGCATGGCAAAACTACTGATTTATCATCACATGTTGAATCTGATGAAAAGCTCTTACATGCAAACTTTACTGAAAAATCATCACAAAGCAAACCATCTTACAAATCATCAAATGAGAAATCATCACTTGAAATGTCTGACCAGTCACCATCAAATCAGAATTTGGAAAAATCAGTACATGGAAAATCTACTGACATATCAACTTCAAAATCTGACGAATTATCACATGAAAAATCTACTGACACATCATCAACTGGAATATCTGGCGACATATTATTACATGAAAAATCTAAAAAATCATCTCATAAAAAATCTTTCAAATCACATAAAAAATCTGAAAAACCATTGCATGGAAAATCTAGAAACAAATCATTACAATCAAAATTTAGTGACGTTCCATTGCCATCCAAATTTAGGGGTGAAGCATCTATTGAAAACTCTACAGAACGCCACAGCCAAGATGCTCTAAGTACTTGTTCTATAGAATGTCACAGGAAAGATGCTCTAAGTACCTGTTCTATAGAATGTCACAGGAAAGATGCTCTAAGTACCTGTTCTATAGAATGTCACAGGAAAGATGCTCTAAGTACCTGTTCACCACCAGAGTTAAGCCTGAAGCAAGTCCAGCTGTCTTCACCCCAAGTTGAAAACAAATTAAAGGAGATCCCTGCACCAATGCCACCAGTGCAAAATGACCCCTTGAATCTGACAGATACAACCATGTCCCATGTACCCTTTGACCCCCAAACTCATATTGCAAGTCTCCCACTCACTAAGAGCATTGAGTTCCATAAAGTACCCTCGTCCCCCTTGTCATCAAGAGCCAATAATTCAAAGGAGGATGTGATGAAAGATCCTAGGACAAGTCCACCAAAGATTAAATCCTGTAGTGTCAAACTGATGGACATTAGAGAAATCAAAGACATCGAGTCAGAATATCATGTTGTGTTAACCCCAGGGACTCAAGCCATCTTAAATGCTGGGTGGGGAAATGTTAACTCAGGGGCACGAGGTGAGCTGACAAAGGGTTTGAAAGGAGCAGTGAATGATTGGCAAGTTTTCTGCCGCTCTGGGGCCGGTGCCAATGTCGACAGGTGGAGCAGGTTGATAGAAGTTGAGTCCAATTTGCTTACCTGTCAACGAAGCTTGACCTCGAGTAATTCTGAAAGTCACTTAACTGTTGAAGCTAAGCTCAATAAAAAGAGACCCTATCATTTTCAGGATGAACGTGAAAGGCAAGCCCAAAAAGAACACTTGCAAAGAAATCATGGTGGATCTCCTGGAACATTAAGTATAATGAAGAAAGAAGAGATTTGTGTAGGCAAGCAGCAAGGCCTGTTGAGCAAACAAGTGTTATCATTTGGGGTAGAGGGATCAGAAATCAGCGTTATGGGAAAGGAGCAGACATCACATAAAAGTAGACACAAGGGACATCACAAGCCATCTCATAAAGGTAGCAAAGTCAAAGACCACAGGGAGCACCATTTTCATGACAAAGAAAAGTTAGACCAACAGGGAGATCATGTCAAAGATATCTGCAAGGCAGAGAATGAGTCATCTCATAATAGTTACAGAGACAAGCATTCTTCTCCTGACAGGAAAGGAGAGAATAATTTATCTCATTTCAGTGAAGAAGAAAAAATGACATCTCAAGTTAAATCAATCGGCAAGGTGGAGCAAAATTCAACTCAAAGAGATATCAGTAAAGGAGAGCAACATTCAACTCATAAAGATATCAGCAAGGGAGAGTTTCAGTCTTCACCTAAATCTGAGAGGGAGATTCCACCACAATTTGTAGAGAAATCTCACCACAATGGGAGCAGTAAAGACGTGGAATCATCTCAAGGCCATCGGATTGAAAGCTCGAAGAATTGGTCGTCTCATGAAGGAGAAACTCAAAACAAATCAAATGTCTCATCCCCGTCGAAACCAAGTGGCAAGAATAATGAAACTCATAAAAAAGGGGTTGAGCAGTTGTCCAGCAAAAAGAAATTCAGCAAAGATAAGGAAAATGCCAGGGATGGAAGCGATAAGTTATCAAAGAAATCTCGGGCGAAAACATCTCTCATTGAGAATAATGATTTTAATTTATCCATGGAAGCGCAGTATAGGAAAACAGTGGCAAAATCAACAGTAGGAGTAAACCTTTTATCATCTAATGTGAATGACAGAGGCCCCAATAGTGATGAAAAGACAAAGCAACATAAACCTAAATCATGTGAAATTGTGAGTACAAAGAAAGAAGCTGTTTCCAAGAAACAAGAACTTGAGTCATTGACAAAAAAGAAGGATAGCAGGAAAAGGGATCATCAGTCCTGTAAAGAACATGACATAACTCAAAAGGGTGTAGAGCAAATACCAGCCAAGAGGGTTAAAAAACGTTATTCAGTCATGGTGGTAGAGCCGCTTCAGTTATTTGAGGAGAAGATTGTTATACAAGATATAGAAATTTACCAACAAGAGAATCAATCAATCAGGAAAGTTTATCAAACCAAAAAAATAACTAAAAAAGATAATCTTTCATCTTTGAATAAAAAAGGTGAGCACTTAGACAATGTAGTCCTACCTGGCGTAGGAGATAGAGCTGAAAAGAGCAACCTTCAAAAATTAAGTGTTGAACAGAAGTCAAAAATGGAACATTCAACTCACAATAAAGAAAGTAGTTTACCTGAAACCAAAGAACATTTCAACCAGCCAGGTATATATAACTATTTGCATGATTGGAAGGATAAACATAATTTAATCGTCAGTGGCCAAAGTTTAAATGTACAGACCAGGCCTGCAAATGAACAGGAACAAAATTCTAGCCAGAAAACTGACCACAAACAAATCTTGAGTCACACAAATGAACAGGAACAAAGTTCTAGCCAGAAAACTGACCACAAACAAATCTTGAGCCACACAAACGAACAGGAACAAAAGGGAGAGCATCAATCATCAAGTAAAGTTTCTAAAAACAAAAAAATAGCTAAAAAAGATAATCTTTCATCTTTGAATAAAAAAGGTGAGCACTTAGACAATGTAGTCCTTCCTGGTGTAAGAGATAGAGCTAAAAAGAGCAAGCATAAAAAATTAAGTGTTGAACAGAAGTCAAAAATGGAACATTCAACTCACATAAAAGAAAGTAGTTTACCTGAAACCAAAGAACATTTCAACCAGCCAGGTATATATAAGTATTTGCATGATAGGAAGGATAAACATAATTTAATCATCAGTGGCCAAAGTTTAAATGTACAGACCAGGCCTGCAAATGAACAGGAACAAAATTCTAACCACGACACTAGCCACAAACATATTCCGAGCCACACAAATGAACAGGAACAAAATTCTAGCCAGAAAACTGACCACAAGCAAATCTTGAGCCACACATATGAACAGGAACAAATTTTTACAAACAATATTGAACAAGGATACAATGCCATGAATGTTCTTGAGAAGGGACACAACCCATGCCAAATTATTGAACAGGGAGACAACTCTAGGTATTATAATAAACCTGAGCATGATTTTGTTAATTGTGCTGATATTAGTAAACAGTGGTTTTCCAGTGACCGTAATGAAATCACAGATTCAAACTATGTAGTTGGCAGAATTGATTCCGAAAGTCTCACTTACCAGGAACAGGGTCAAAACTCAAACATATTAATTGAACAGGAGCACAAAGTTTTATCATCTAATTCGAATGACAGAGACCACAATAGTGATGATATAATAGAGCAACATAATCGCCACAATAGTGACGAGAAGATAGAGCTACATAAACCTAAATCATGTGAAATTGTGAGTAGAAAGAAAGAAGCTGTTCCCAAGAAGCAAGAACTTGAGTCATCAAGAAAAAAGGAGGATAGCAGGAAAAAGGATCATCAGTCCTGTAAAAAACTTGACATAACCCATAAGGGTGTAGAGCATAAACCAGCCAAGAAGGGTAAAAAGCATACATCAGTCATGGTGGTAGAGCCGTTTCAGTTATTTGAGGAGAAGATTGTTACGCAACATATAGAAACTTACCAAAAGGGAGAGCATCAATCATCAAGTAAAGTTTCTAAAAACAAAAAAATTGCTAAAAAAGATAATCTTTCATCTTTGAATAACAAAGGTGAGCACTTAGACAATGTAGTCCTTCCTGGCGTAGGAGATAGAGCTAAAGAGAGCAACCAGCAAGAATTAAGTGTTGAACAGAAGTCAAAAATGGAACATTTAACTCTCATGAAAGAAAGTAGTATACCTGAAACCAAAGAAAATTTCAACCAGCCAGGTATATGTAACTATTTGCATGATTGGAAGGATAAAAATATTTTGATCATCAGTAGCCAAAGTTTAAATTTACAGACCAGCCCTGCAAATGAACAGGAACAAAACTCTAGCCAGAAAACTAAGCACAAACAAATCTTGAGACACACAAATGAACAGGAACAAAATTCTAGCCAGAAAACTGACCACAAACAGAACTTGAGCCACACAAATGAACAGGCACAAAACTCTAGCCAGAAAACTGACCACAAACAGAACTTGAGCCACACAAATGAACAGGAACAAAATTCTAGCCAGAAAACTGACCACAAACAAATCTTGAGTCACACAAATGAACAGGAACAAAGCACTAACCAGGACACTGAACAGGGATACAATGCCTTGAATGTTCATGAGAAGGGACTCAACCCATGCCAAATTATTGAACAAGGAGATGACTCTAGGTATAATAATAAACCTGAGCATGATTTTGTCAATTGTGCTGATATTAGTAAACAGTGGTATTCCAATGACCGTAATGAAAACACAGATTCAAACTATCTAATTGGGAGAATTGATTCCGAAAGTCTCACTTATCAGGAACAGGATCAAAATTCAAACATATTAATTGAACAGGAGCACAACTCTGTCCATAACTTTAAACAGGGACACAATTTTTCCCAGGACACTGAAAAGGGACATGACTCTCGCCATCATGGTAACTCTAAACAAGAACACCGCTTGAGCTACTACACACAATCAGATAATGATTTTGTCTATTGTACAGATATTAGCAAACAATGGTTTTCTTGTCAAAAGAATACAAACATTAACAATTATAATACACCTTGGCTAGCTGAGTCCAAAGTTGGTCAGGAAACATATTTAAATAAAGCACAGTCTAGTTCTGAGGAAAATGCACACAATAAAACATCTGACTATAATCTCTATTCATACAACACCCAAATGTGTTTGTCAAGCTTTACACCACAAGGAATTCCCCATAAATCTACACCTCAATCCTTGTGCACTAAACAAAGCCATAGCAATACTGAGCTATTTAAAAACTCAGAAGATTTTTCTAATGGAACAAGGGATCCAACTTCAAGACTACTAGTACCAGCTAGTGAGGGTACTGAATTTTTAGATTCATGCAAGATAAGTTCAGGACTTGAAGGAATTGATATATATACACCTGGGAACTCTCAACAGCCAAATGCTACACAGCTGAAATCATCCACTGATGCATTCTCCCCATTTACATTTAACAGTGCTAGTGATAGGGTTTCTCCATTACTAAGTGCATCTCTAGATATAGATAGAAGAGAATCATCACTAAAATCCCTCAATAATACTGATTTAGCTTCACTTCTGAAAACCCCTGAAAACACAACCTCACTATTCAAGTCATCCACGGATGAAATCTCAACACAAAAGTTAGCGTTAGACTTAGCCTCACAACACTATAATTGTAGTGACAGGGGCTCGCTATTAAAAGCAGCCCTGGGTGCAGTTTCACCTTTGAAGCCACTAACTGAAAGTGATTCAGTCTCTCCTTTGAAACAACCTGCTGAAACTGTGTCAGTCTCTCAGTTGACATCTACTGTTAGCGGTGCAAGCTCACCCTTGAAGTCTCCCATTGACCAATTTTCTATTTTGAAATCATCCTTTGACCCAGTCTCGCCAGTGAAAATTGCAGATGGTACCCATACAATACCACTTCTGAAATCATCCTCTGATGTTGATATAATCTCATCAATAGATTCGGACACATCATCGGCACTATCCATTGGCACCAATATGATTCCACCCACAAGCTCCTCCACGGATCTTTCCTTGACATTGCCTCCAGGCTCTGAAGCTGTCTTTCCCAAGCACCTCACCACAGCCTCAGTGCCACCATCAGATCTAGACGCCAGCTTTGATGCGGTCTCACCATCTTCAAACTCGACCCCAGAAGCGGCCCCAAGCTTGAAACTACCTACAGATAAAGAAGCTACCACTACTAAATCAGTCCCACTGCAGCAGTCATCCAGTAATTCAGTCTCCCCATCAGGCACTGATTCAAAGTCACTTACTGCTACTCTTGAGACTTTGATTGCAGTTCCTGGATGTATTACCAATAAAGATATACACAACCCAGAGCACGATAAAACTAAGCCTGTAAAGGGAAACAGTAATCTCTTAGCTAGTGATGGGAGTTTCTTGAGCAGCGAAGCTGTAATGTCAGCTGGTGTCTCCATGCAATCTACTGAAGGCAACAACACCCTCACAGTGTCTTGGGATGAACCACACCAATCAACATGGGAAGAGCCCTTAAAATCAGTACATGACATATCCACCCACTCAGCTTGTGACATCCCCCTACCATCAACTTGTGACAAGTCCCTGCAGTCAACTTGTGACAACGCCCTTCAGACAGCTGGGGACAATATGCTTCAGACAGCTGGTGACAATATGCTTCAGACAGCTTGTGACAATATACTTCAGACAAATTGTGACAATATTCTTCAGACAGCTTGCGACAATATTCTTCAGACAGCTTGTGACAATATGCTTCAGACAGCTTGTGACAACCCCCTACAGTCAGCTTGTGACAATATTCTTCAGACAGCTTGTAACAATCCCATTCAGTCAGCTATTGAATACCCCATTCAATCAACTTGTGACAACTCCCTTCAGACATCTTGTGACAATCCCATTCAGTCAGCTATTGACTACCCCCTTCAGTCAACTTGTGACAATCCCATTCAGTCAGCTTCTGGTAACCATGTCATTGTAGCACCAAATGTTGAAAGTGTTTTACAAAAAATTGGAAAAACTGTTGCAAAAGAGAAAAAGGCTTTTAATATATCATTTAAAATAAAACCCAAAAGCTTTTTATTAGCTAAGAGCAGAATGGGAAAACAAATTTCAAAAATGTCAGGCAATGTTGCTGTAGACACATCATCAACAAATGACCAATCGGAGAGTTGTAACTCTAAAGGAAAAGCATTGGCCAGTGAAGCAGTGTCATCAACAAGACATGTTCAAAAATCAAAGATAATACAGGAGAAACAGCCAAGAGTATGTGAATATGTCACCTCATCTAGGAATGTTCAGAAATTTGGAATACCTGAAGATATACCAAATGTTTGTGATGTCTCATCAACAGGAGATATTCCAAAAGTAGGAATACAAGAGCAGAAACAACCCAATGTTTGTGAATATATATCAACAACAAAAAAGGTTCAGAAATTTGGAATACAAGAGAAGGTAACAAATATTTTTGATGACATTTCATCAACAAGAGATGTTCCAAAAGTTCAAAAACAAGAGACGGGACAACCAATTATCGGTGAAAATACCACATCAACAAAAAATATTTTGATATTAGGCATACAAGAAAAACTTCGAAAACTTCGTGAGGAAGTCTCATCAGCAAGGGATACTCCAAAAGTTGGAATACAAGAGAAGAGAGAGCCAAATGGAGATGTCTCGTCAACTGAAAATGTTCCAAAAGAAAAAGAACAGCAAATCAGTAATTACAAATATAAAAACTCAGGAGAAGGTTTGTGTGAAGAGGCTGTTGTCCCTTTAACTGACTATGCTATCGGCTGTAAAAAAGTTACATCATCTGAAGATAAACAAAAAGATACACAACTGAGTCTCACTATGGTAACAAAAGAGTCACCCAGCGTGACAGCTGAAGAACGTTGTGATAGGATATATGAAAAGTCCTCAAGAAAGTATAAATATAGAGATGAAAGTGATAGTGATTCTTTTTCTAGTGAAGAAGATTTAAGGTATTATAAGAAGACCAGAGAGGGCAGTTGGAGGAAGGAATTACCACCAGACTGGACAAGGGAGAGAGGCATATCAAAGTCACGCACAGATTCTTCTCATAAGGTAACATTATCAGCATATTAGCATTTCTTTCCCAGTTTCCCATTCTTCTCATTTTCACTTGCACAGAAAAGTCAATACATCCTGATATAATTTACTGCCCTTACATCATCACTATGCACCATCTCCAACACAGACAATTACTACACTTAAACTGAAATTTTTACACTTCTGCAAAAGGCTATTTAAGTACACCAACCCTGACATCATCTGTGACACAGAAAAGTTTATAATTATCAGCCTAAAGATAGCCATCTTTTATCTGACTCAGACAGCTACTATGCTACTGTACAGAACATCTGATACTTCTTGAATATGGTCCTTGATTCAGACACACATGACATCTAAAACAGACAATGGGCTTCCTCTTAACTCTTTCTACAATAGATATGTTTCTCTTGATCCTTATTCAATTCAGCTCTCCTCCCCCACTCCCCACCAACAAACTTCTCTAATCTAAAACACCCCTTTCCCTTTTTTAAACACTCACCCCCCCCCAACAAAGCATTAATCCACCAATTGTACTTTTGTAGATGTTATGTAGTCTGAGCTGTTGGTCACTCATTTTAAGTGAAGTTGATTTGTAGGTCACATGACCTAAACAGTTATATTCCTCACTTCATTTGGCTTTTAGTTTGTGTTTTTATCAGGTGAAAGCAGGAGGAGCACTTTACATTTTAAGATTTTAAAGAATTTTACAACTCAGAATTTTAAATGTAAATATTTCTGATTTTAAAGTTTTTATATTTTTATGTACATGGAGACAACAAATTCTATAATGGTAAGTGCATTAATTTTTCATCAAGCCTATACAAAATATATCTTGCTTGTATTTTCCATTCATCCTTGGTACCTTTCATATATAAGGAAATCAGATTTTAAAATTCTCTTTGATCAAATTCCAGCTCTGTGCTTTTATGTGTACACATTTCAACCATACAATAATTAAATAAATATATTATTGAATTGATATTGAAATCCACATGGGTACCCAAATATATTAAGCTTTCCAAAATGAATGAATGATGATTCTCAATCTGTCAACATGTTGTCATACATTGTAAATTTGAAAATTTGTTGATGCATTTGTTCTGCATAGTTTTGTGTACATATTCCAATAATGTTTTTTTTTAAATTGAAGATTATCAACTATATATTTTTTTTCTTATACAAGTATTAAGGAGTTGGTTGTTCTTTTTTTAAAAATACATGAGCTATGAGCTCTCTGAATAACTTTTAACAAATTTTAATTTTTGCATTCTTAAGTCTATTTAATATGTCTTGCTTATTATTTTTCAATAATTTTTCAGTTACCCTCCTCATTCTAAGGAGTTAGCCTAAAGTATTTCTTTAAACTGCATTCTAGAAAGCTATTAAACCATTTCCATCAAATTCATCTATCTATTTGGCCCTGCCTCATCACATCTTTCAGCCGTGTCCTGCCACTCTGACCTAACTGATGCTTTTCCTTTCCATGTTTGGATTGTAGCTGATGTGGACATTTTCCCACATAATCTATATATCTAAACCTAGGCCAGACTGATACATTTTCCTCTAGAGTCTTGGTGAAGCACACTCTAGTATTATTTGACATTACTTTTAAGTGTCTGGAGTTGGGCTGTCTACCCCTTTTTTATTTGGAGCCTGTATCTTGGGGTACTGGTGTAGCACAAATAATTCTAGGTTGGTTTCTATGTCATCCATATTTATCCTTTGAAGAAGATGTTTACCCAGATGAATTTTCATTTTTTTAAAAATAAAAGAATGATGAAAGAACATTCCGTCCAGAGAGAGGACGAAGAGTTGAGCAAGTTGAGGAAAGCCGAAAGAGTCGGAGAGCCCATCCTTATTCTAGGACTGACAACAGAAACAGTAAGGACTATGCAGATTTTAACCTGGCATACAAGTAAGTTTCAAGCTTTTATACACAGTATTCTATCACCAACTCTCACTGGAGTAAGACTAATTTTTAAAAGCCATTAATAAGTAGGTTGTGTATTTGTAAAAAAAAGAAAAGAAAATTTAAACTAAATTTTAAAAAAAATCAAGATGTCATTAGAAAAGGTTAATGGGAAGCTACAGATAAAACTCCAGGTTTGTGTAATCTTTTAACAGGGACCTGGAAGAGCTGCTGCAGTGCTTGACTGTTGCATCATTTCGAGCAGCAAAGAGAAGCTCCCTTGATATCCACAAGGCAGGGTCAAGACCCGGCCATAGATTTTCTCATTATCGCTTTAAGAGGTCGGCCATACCCAGAGATGAACCAGACAGGTAAATAAATTTGAGAATGGGACCAGGTATAATTTAAATATTTTTTTTAAAAAATCATTTTTGTGTAGTCAGCTTCTTTAACATATTTTTTAAACCAAAAATGATAAATTTCCTACACACTTAAGATTTATTTGGAACTTGTTTTTTTTTCTAAAAAAATATATAGTTTTCAATTTCTTGCCTTTGAAGAAGGGGTCTAAGTTTTTGTGACAACGTGTGACGATGAGGGAGGGGGTAAAAAATCAGCCAAAATCGCGTGACGTCATTTATGTTTTTTTATAAATTAATAAACATGAAAAAATAATTGTAATTGAAACGAAGTGAAGGTGGGGAACATTTTTTTCCATTGCATGCCCTATTTATGTAAGCATTGATAAAAGAGTAATATAAGATGATATACCTATAAATACACATTTATAAAAATACAAGATACTTTTTTTAAAGACCACAAGAAAGTTATTGAGGTCGCAGGTCCCTCCCTAATGAGACATAACATATTCCAAATTTACACCCAAAAACATTACCAATTAATATGCATTTATTTTTTATTTATAAATACATGTATGTGATTTTTTTATAAACAAAGAAATTATATACATTAATATGTAATAAATGTAAACATATTTATACATTGACTTACCTATTTTCATAGTAGAAAAATCGTGTATTATGCTATCAAAATTTAAATTATTTTTAATATCTTGTTCTATGAACAATATTGCAAAATTGTGTAGTCTTAAATCAATCATTGTGGAACGAAGATAATTTTTTTTTATCAACTTCAGTTTGGAGAAGCTCCTTTCACAACTAGATACACTGATAGCAATTGTTGAAAAAATTCTTAGCAAAATTATAATGTTGGGTACAGAATTTTCCAATCTTTACTGCTGAATATATTTTAATAGATCAAGGGGCCTTTCCCCCGTTTTTTCTAACATAATGCCTCTTCTTGAGACTTCTTGTAGTGTATGTACAGCCAGGGATGGTCTTAGGCCACTGCAACCTATGCGGCCGCAGTTGGCCCCGCGCTTTCACCTATCTTAATTTTCACTTATTATCCTTATTAATACCTTATCCCTACCCAAACTGGGCCCCGCGCAGTCCTTTTCGCAAACTTAGCCGTATAGGGCCCCGCAATTGCTAAGACTGGTACTGTGTACAGCCATAAATACCGAATCATTTTTCTCTCAATATTGAACTATTCTTTATCAGTGTCAACAAAGAAATTTATTTGATGTTCAAATTCTTCATGTAGTAGGTTACATGGTATTATACACGAATATTTTCTTGCAAGGACATGCAACTCATCAAGGTGTTCTTTTATTTTCTCTTGTAATTCCATCCATGGATAAAAACATTTCTCGTTGTACTTCTTGCTCTAAAAATAGAGCCACGTCTTCTGAATTTTTCCCATCCATATTTTATCTCCTTCTAACTCGGCATTCAGTTGATATTTCCAACTCTCTATAACAGCGTTCTGTATTAGCACATCTCTTTGTTCCATGAAATTGGTTTGCATTAATTTTAAAAGGAGACGGGTTCCCATAAATTGAGATAACATAGAAAAGAAAAAGATTGCATGAACTGAGTAAAATTCCAGCATCTGATCTCGTTTTACTAGTTACTTCTTCAGATGTCAATTTTTCCAAGACGCTTGAAATTTTAAAGTTTGTCTTTTTCGAAATTATTTATGCTATTTTGGTGTTTATTAACAAAGAAATGTGAATATTTTCATGTTCTTGCCATAAATCTAAATAATGTTCCATAAAATAAACGAATTCAAATTATTTACACAATACTTTAATTGGATAGGCGTAAAATTTTTAATGAATAACCGTATTTTAATGAGAAACACAAATTGTGTGTGTGCTACTTTAATGCAATAAAAAATATAATTTTCTAAAAACTCAAACAGTAATATAAAATACTACTTGCAAGTTAAACACAATGTTTGAACCACCATGTTATGTAGGTACTTATTAGCGAATCATTCTGCGCATGTCGAAATTCCATGCAAAAACTGTCGTGGCGATATTAATAGCACATATTATTCGGCCCAGTGGTGATGTTTTTTGTGTTTTTTTTGTGTGGTGTTTGTGTGTGTGTGTGCAGTTTTCTTATAAAAGCGCCGTCTTTGACGTATATCGCTTAATTTTCAAAAAAAAATTTTTTATACATATATACCATTTTTGAGCGATGTTAAATTTTGTAACGGTTTTGCGTTAGTTATAAATAACCACTATGTAATCAAACAAATGTTGCGCGAATCCGTTAATTAAGTCTCGAAATAAAGAATATTTTAGTTTCACCTTGGTTTTACCAATTCAAAAGAAAAAAGGGCGATTGTCGGAAACGACTTTACCTTTCAAATGCCCACAAATGCCGCCCCTATATGTGTGCCGCCCGGGGCGGACCGCCCCCAACGCCCCCCCCCCTAACTACGCCACTGACTTTAGGCTCTTTAATTTTAATCTTTTCTTTGTGAAAATATCTGAGTTTATTAGTTTTCAAATATTAAGTAAATATTTCATGTTCCTACCATCTTTAAATTATTTATTCCTGTTGTGAATATTTTTTTTGGAACACACCTATTTCACCTGTTGCAAGGGGTTTCATTAGTGCTTAGCTCTGGGCATACAAAATTTGAATATTTTCAGATATAGAAATGAATATATTCGCAAAGAAGACATCAGAGATTATGACCGGCGATGCAAGTTGGCAGATTTAGTTGAGCATCTGGCAGAAAAGGAAAGGGATGAAGCCAAACGTGCAGCTGAGGTCATCACTGTTTCTGATACTGATGAGGTGAGCTTCAGGAACATCTAACAAAATTTGAATAATATAACATTACTTATCATTTATGTTGGGATTGGTGGATTTTGTGATGAGGAGTTGTTGTGCTACGCGATTATTATATGTTGGGTTGGCTTTGCACAGTTCAATGTCACGATGTTTTGCTCAATAGTCCTGTCTAATAAATAAAACTACATGCCTCCATTTTATCAGCAGGCAACGTCAACAGATCTCCAGACCGATGATGGTGAAGAATGCCCCCAGGCTCTTGCTGAGCAACCTTCATCTAAACAATTGAGCTCTAGCGATGAGTGTGAGAGCAATAGCGACTTCATCAAAACTTGTTCTGAAAAAGATCGTGTGCTGGAGAAACCTTTGATGGGAACCGGAAGCCGACTAGAGCGTGTCTCTAAGCCTGGGACTTCCCAATCAGAATGTTCACTTCAGCTGTCTGGAGTCGTGCCTCAAGTCTCTGTCTGCCCTACTGCTGGGTCTGACCAAACGAAATTGAATGTTGGTCCATCACCAGGTGTACTCTCAGCAAGTCTTGACTCCACTGATATTCCCACCAGCCCAGCTTCATTGCCCGACACGAAAAACCGACATGACCTGCCACCTTTCTCAAAGAATCATGAGGCAGAACCAGGCAAGGCTGTGCCTGACCCTGAGAAGCAAAGTGCCCACAATCAGCTCGCAGATGCTGAAAGTGGACCTATCGGCGGCAGTGTGTGTCAAAGAACAAGGGAAAGCGCTTGTAGCAAGGTCACTGATATGCCACCACGGGAAGAGCCCAGTCTGAAAGAACAGAATAGAAAAACTGCCGCTGGACACCAGGGAGCTGAAGACCAAAAAGAATGTGATAAACAAGGGTCAAGTCTTGAACGAGAGAAAATGTTGAAGAGTTTAAACAAATGCTTAGAGCGTAAGTATGATGTTGCCAAAATGCCATTTTAATTTGAGCTCCTTCTTGTCATCTCTTCATACTTGAAAATACTTCTTTGCTTTTAGTCTTAATTTAGGTTTACAGAATTTTTAATAGACCCACTGCTGGAGGTTACTCAAAGACTCTTGTTACAGCTCTTGGCCCATTTAATATGTGTGAAGAAGTGCAAGAATTGACACCAGATTCTATTATTATGTGCTTCACAGTGTATGATTTAGAGTAACGTCCATAATGGGAGATAAAGCTGAATTTAATAGATTTTTCCTCTTTACATGACAGAGTTTGTTATTTCCTACCGCATAATTTGTGTGTGTGTTGTGGTTTTTCTCATTAATTTTATTAAAAAATTTACATTTATTTTAAATGATATAGAGCAGTGGTTCCCAAAGTGGTCCGTACGGACCCCCAGGGGTCCGCAGAACCATTCAGGGGGTCCGTGGAAAATTAAATTTGGTTTGGGGTTCCCTGGACAACGTCAGGGGGTCCGCGCAAGGTTTAGTATAAAAATAATAAAATCATAAAATAAAAATAAAGAACAATGAAAACTATAGTAGCGCTTTTTAGGTCCTGAGTAAAATAAATTGGTTTGACCTAGAAACAAAAGTATAACTACAATATTTCCACAGCTGTAACCAATCAAAATGTTTGGTTTATTGAAAGTTTGATGCCTGAGAAAGGTGAAGACCCTATATGTAGGTCATAAAAATACCATCTTTTAACGGAAATGACGATGATTGCAGGGTCGGGTAAATTTTGGCGTGTCGGGAAGTTATATTTATCTAAAGCAGGAAGAATCAAGCTTTCCATTGATACCACATTTGATATGTTGGACGATACCAAATACAGGAATCGAAAAAAAACTTTTTACTTCTTCAAAATTCGACCAAACAATTTTTGTAGGGTTAGCAAAGTATTATTTTAAAATAATTTTTAATATATAATATTTTTTATGTAATAAACATTAAAAAATTGCTTTAGAAACCTAATAAATTAAAACATAGAAACACTTGAAAATGAGAATTTTTGGCCGATTTCTCACCCCCCCCCCTTTCAAAGTTTGAGATGAAGCCAACTATTTAAGTTAATAACAAACATGGCATAGTGTGAGACAGACTACCGAAAATAGTTTTATACAGCAATACAATAGTGTTCCTACATGCATAACTTGCCTACAACATAAAGTCTAAAAGAGTCGCACACGTAATCGATAATTTACTTTTATGTAATGCTGATAAGAAGTGAATAAACAAATTTTCCCATTCTTAGGCAAAAGAAGTTTAGTATTGTTAGTTGGAAGTTTTGATATAGTTGAATTTTGTATTGTTATCCAGATAGTTTACTTTTGAACGTATGTAAATATAATATTTGAATAAATTTGAAATCTTTTGAAAAAAGTTTTTTTTTCATTTTCAATATAGTAATGCCTTAACGTTAATAAAAATAAAATAATAAATTTAAATAAAATGAAAAATTTTTAAAAAACTCAGGAAGGGATGGAAAGTTTTTTGAAAAAAATTTAAATAGAATTTTTTCCTAACATCTTACGTAAAATAATTCTAAAGGGTTTTACTGCAGCGTTTCATTGGAAAATGTAATATTTAATAGTTAATTAAACTTTCAAATAAAACATTTTATATACAATTTTTCGTATAGTTTTGTGCCCTTTTTAAATAGATGAGTGAGCGAAGAAAAAAATCTAGACAGTACAGTGTTGCATATTTGAAGTATGGCTTTATTTCCTCACCAGAAAATAGTATTTTACCAATGTGTCTTCTGTGTAATAAAACTTTGTCGAATGATTCTATGAAACCTTCCAAGCTTAAGGAACATTTGATGAAAATACAAAGTGATAAAACGATAAAGATTTATTGTTTTTTTAAAGCAGTCAAAGAAAAATATTTGAAAACCCCATCACTTCAACAATTCATGGGGACATCATTTAAGTGACATGACGATGGACTGCGTTCGTCTTATAATATTTTTTTTACTGATTGCAAAGTCTGGAAAGCCCAACACGATTTGTGAAGAACTTATTTTACCAGCTGTAAGTGAGGTGATAGGCACTGTGTTGCACAAACCAGCTTTTGACATCCCAAAAAGAATTCCACTTAGCAATAATTCAGTCCAAAGGATTGACAAAATGGCTCAGTGTGTAGAAAATTCTTTGTATGATTACTTAAAAACATCTGCATTTTCCCTAGAGCTTTAGGAGTCCACTTTACCAGGAAACGAGGCTTTACTTTTAGCTTATGTAAAACTTGTAAAAGAAGAACAATTTTGCCAAGAACTGTTGTTTTCTAAGTGTTTGGAAACCGATACGAAAGGTTTAACGTTATTTACTGAATTAAACAGATTTTTCGATGAAAAAGCTATACCCTTGACTAATATAATTTCTGTTACTACTGACGGTTCTCCGGCAATTGTTGCAAGATACCGAGGCTTTCTGGCATACTTAAAACAAGCTGTACCACATGTATGTTCAGTGCATTCATCGACATCATTTTGTTGCAAAAAATCTTAGTGAAGTTTGCATGAATCACTAGATTATGTCATTAGAGCAGTTAATAAAATCAAAAGGAATGCCATCAATGAGAGATTATTTGCTAAACTTTGTGTAGAAAACGATGAAGACTATAATCATTTACTACTTAACACAGAAGTACGTTGGTTATCTAAAAGCGAATGTTTAAATCGATTTTATGCTCTCTTTGATTCAATGCTGGAATTCATGGAAGGCAAAGACAATGATTTGAGACAAAATGTAATTAACTATAATAAAAAAAAATAACATAGCCTACATGACAGATTTATTTGCCAAATTTAATGAAACTAATTTGAAACTACAAGGTGACCAAATAAATTTAATCAAAACTAAAACCGTATTATCTGCGTTTGTTGCATAAAATTTTCTGTGAAAAAAAAACTTGGGGAGAGGAGAATGTTCTCAGTTTCAAAATCTTTCAAAATTGCAAAATAGAGATGAAGACTTGCTTGCCTACTGTCAACACTTAACGGCTCTTCTTGCAGACCTTAACCAAAAATTTGAAGACATTCTTCACATGGATACTCCCGACTGGGTGTTGAACCCTTTTGCTGGGGAAAAAAACTCAGATCCCAGACATAGATGATTCCATACTAATACAGGAGATACTTATTGAATTATCCACAAATGAGGAACTTAAATCAATGTTTGAAGAATGATACCACAAATTCTGGTTACAAAAAAGAGATCCCAATTTTATATCCTGCATTATGGGTTATTGTACCGAAGTTGTTGACTGCTTTCACGTCTTCCTATTTGGTAGAACGTGGATTCAGTGCCGTAATAAACCTCATCACAAACAAAAGAAACCGGCTAGCCATTAGTGCTTGTGGAGATTTGCGTTTGTTACTCACAAACATTGAGCCGGACATAAACAGACTCATAAAATCTCATCAAGTTTATTCAAGTCATTAATTTTTAAAAACATTTTAAACAAAAGTTATATGTAAATAAATTAATCTTCAACAAAATGTTGTTTTTTTAATTAGTAAATTTGTATACCTTGCATTTCTGTAGCGTTTTCATTTGGGGGTCCGTGGGACAGTTTTGAATGTAAAAGGGGTCCACGGGTAAAAAAAGTTTGGGAACCACTGATATAGAGAATTAAAGTTTTGTAACAAAAAGTTTATTTTAATAAGGTGTAAGTCATACTGAAATGTCTGATCTAGTCTCATATATGCCTGGTATCTGAAATTACTTACTTATTCGTTGTTTTTTTTTCATGTCCTTAAAGCGCAAAAGAAATATAAAACACATGGCAAATGGATCTATGCTCCAAAAAGTATTGTCTTTGAAAGCAAAGCAATTGGTAAGTTACTTTGTTATACCCTATGAAAAAATTCATAATGCAGTTTCATTTCTGGCTGGCATTGGTCGTCCTTACCCCACTGCCATAGGACTGTGTGAGAAGCATACACTTCTGGTATTCCTGCAGAGGGATCCTCTCTGTGATATTGACCTTGTTCCAGGTCCACTTGTTGTGTCTGGCCCATGGGGGCCATCTCAGTTCACCAAAGTAATGGACAGTCGGATCACAGAGGCCCAGGGATGTGCCAAACTTTTACTGAACGTTTTTTGTGTATGAGGCATCTATGGTAGCTTATATTGATATGTTAACAGCGCTTTTAAATCCAAAAATGTATTAATTTTCCATTAAGCAAAAGAAAATTCGCACCTCACATGAATTTTTAATTATTCACTTGATTCATGTGTGATAAATTATTTTGTTTCTTTTTTTTTAATAGTGACATTGCTATGACTGACTGTTACCTTGATGAATATGTAGTTTGAAAACTATTCTAGTTTTGCTGCAACTTAAAAAGCAAACTATTACTTGCTAGTAATTCTAGTGTCAATGAAATTCAGTAACTTTTATGTAACTCTTATTTTCCCCAGAGCACAAATGTGACCCAAGCCTGGAGAAAAATGGGTACGCAGTACTCTCATACTTCAGTGACTCGAGAAGAGACCCTAGACTTTACCCAGCTGACCAAAAGGAAGCAGCTAAACAGTTAAATAAAAAACCTTGTCGTATGGCTCCAGTATATATTCCTACACAACCTTTGCAGTTTTCCAAAGGAAACACTGAAAACAAAGAATCACAAGAAACACAGAGGGACCAGGGAAGGGAAGGCAAAGTGGTTGAGTCAGCCACTGACAATGAGCATGTCAGAACTTTTGGACAGGGGCCTGTTAGTGATAAGCTAACGGAGTCCAACCTACAGTTGAACTGCTCACAGTCTCGTGCAGATAGTGGTGCTAAATCTTATTTTGAGCAAGGGGATTTTAAACAAAGGTCCTTTCAAGGGAAAACATCATCAAAGGGAAGAGAGGTCTTGCTGAATCCTCATAGAACTTCACCAGGTCATGAAGAGACTACCAGTCTTGTTAAGGACTTTAGTGTAACTTTTCAGCAACAGGTGCCTGCTGGAGCTGAGCAGACCACTAACCAAAACAACAAGTTGGTACCCAACATGGGATGTGTCAAAGATTTACGTGAAAAGATAACCAAGAAAGTGGCAACAGTCAGGGCTGATACTGTTACCAATAAGACAAGCCATTCTCAATCCACCAGTCGTATTTTACCAAAATCATATAAACACTCCTCACCCCTGGGAAAGTCCATGAAACATTCTCCTGCCCGTGTCTTCAATTATAGATATAAAACAGGGAGGTGGCACCACCCTGCTGCCTTTTCAAAATCACCCAAATGGTCATCTCCCAAAACTCGAGCTCGTCCACTTAAGAGAAGGAGAATTTCAAAAGGTCCGTTGGATAGCGAAAGTTCATCTTCTCGTAGTAGAAGTAGTTCTTCTAGCCGTTGTGCGTCATCTCAGGACTCAACTTCCTGCTCTCACAGGTCATCTCAAAATTCATCTTCTCGTAGTAGAAGTAGTTCTTCTAGCCGTCGTGCGTCATCTCAGGACTCAACTTCCTGCTCTCACAGGTCATCTCAAAGTTCATCTTCCAGTGACTGCAGCATCCAACCAAAGAGCCAACGTCAAAGTGTGCAGTATCGAACAACTGCTGGGACAAAAAGACCTGGATTAAACCTGGGTTATAGTGAAAGTTCATCTTCCAGTGACTGCAGCAGCCAACCAAAGAGCCAACGTCAAGGTGTGCAGAATCTAACAACTGCTGGGACAGAAAAACCTGCAATAAAACTGGGTCTTAGGGGAAGTTCAAAGGCTGAGACAAAAGAGGGGCTAAGACCACAGACTCTACCTGATGGCACAAAAAAAGCCAAGAAGAGACCCTCTCAAGAATCTAATATTGAAGCTAATGGATCCTTAAAAAGAGATGAAAATAAAATTGCAGTACCATCAGGATTACACTTCAACTCAGATATCCATTCTGATCCAGAAGTGCTTGCAAAAAAAATCTGCCGGAGATGAGATAGAAGAAAAGCCCTATCACTGTTAAAGGCCAAAAACCAAGAAAGACTAAAAGCTACGATATCATAGAAGTAGCAGATTTTGAGAAGGGGGGAGGGAAGGGATGATGCAGTTTTCTTAAATTATGCATTAAAGAATTATACAATGTCAACGGCAGAGATGATATAGAGACTGGTGTTAGGAACAAAACCTTTGTTAAAAAGTATAAAGCCATCTATATCTGAAATTTTAGATTACTATCTCCTGGAAGTAGCTAAAATTATCTATTATTCACCTCTAGTTTTCTTGTCAAATAAAAACTGAAAGTTACACAAGCAGCAAGCTCATCATCAGCTCCTCTATGATCTGATTTCTTAACTGCTCCAAGAAGACATGCATTTAATAATTTTACAAGTTTGGCGAACCAGTAAATCATAAAGTTTCTGAAGGGGGATTTTAAATGGTTTCTGAGTAAATCCTATATTTCTAGTTAGGTGAATACTGTTGTTTTAGACAAGCTGTTGTCTAAAACAACAGCAAATAGTGTGTATAATGCCCTATTTCATTTGTTTTTAAGAACTGATATTTCTGATTCTGAAATGTCAGTGATGTTTTTTTTTATATGTGACATATTGACATTTCTTTGGGGTCTGTACACAGTTACGATTGATTATGACATAAAACCTTCCCCTTAACTTTTGCATTGAAACCTTTAAAAAATTTAAGTTGTTAAAAGACAGTTTAATTAGCTTTTATCTGGTGTTTTTCTCTTGGTATACTTTTACCCTAATAAAGGAATGAAGAGGGTTATAAAAATATATATTTGATGCTGAATCCCGCATCTCAAACGTTTATCCATCATATTTTACCCTCTTATTTTCAGAAAGTTACTACTGAGTTGGGTTTTTTTTTATCCAGTAGGTTGAGAAGTTGTTAAAAAAAATTCTATGTACATAACTGTGGTATATGTCAGTTTCTGTTGATTTTTTATACTTCTTTTACTATAATTCTATTAATATAATTCTACTCAATTTTTTTTTATAACTAAAAAATAAATATATACCCAGTTCATTTAAAGATATATCTTGTTTTAAATCAATTTTAAATGTTACCTTGGTCTCGTAGTTCAATTGCCTTTTTTTGTAAAATGTTTTCTTTAATTTCATGAAATCATCATATTTTTATTTTACTAATTGGTTTTGTTTGTTTTCTTTTTGTTACCTTCAAAATGGTAAAATTAATAAAAGAGATATTTTTAAAATCTTTTTTATTTGTACTGTTTTGTGGTATTTATTTGAAGTACAAAAAAAAACACTCACAGCATTTTTTAATGGACAACAAACACATGATAGTTGCACATTTGGTTAGTTGATGAGACGTATATCTATATACATTCTTAAAAATTGATACAAATAGGTCTACTTTTACTTTAAAGTTGTTTGCCAGTTGTTCTCTAACTGATGGTATTCAGGCGTGGAATGGGTTGCCTGAACAAACCAGGAAAACCAACAAACTATCAACATTCAAAAATATAAATGCAAGACTAAAAATATTTACCATGAATAAGCATATAAAGCAAAATCTGTAGTGTATAATATAAGACTGTTATAGTAAAGTAATATATAGTGATAGTGTGATGCACAGTGTGATTGCTCTCTAATAGCTGAAGCAGAAACAAATGTACATACATAGTTAACACACACAGATGTTTGAGGTAAAGCAATACATTACCATGTACATCATGTATAAAATATACTTTTTAAGTTTACAATTTACAGCAATAAACAAATATTAAAAAATCATGAAGTCAATTTGAAAATTTCAATTTCTATTAATTTCTTGAAATGAACACATTTGTCACAATGAATCATGATACAGGAAAAGTGAGGGTCTCTTACTCTTGAAAAATTGCATCCCTTTTTACTTGGTTGAATAGCTTTTTAAAAATGTTTATACAGTGTTAACAGAACACAGTAACATTGTAGTTGTAGCAAATCCATACAAAATTTTAAAAATTTACACAATTTTCAAAAATTATATATCTAATGCTTTTTAACAAAATAGGACCTCGTTTCTTACTTGTCTTATCTTTTTCCTGCTTAATTATGGAAATAAATTACTTTCATTTTATTTTCATATTCCTTTACTAGGTTATTGTATCATTTCTATTTTCCAGTAAAGTTAAGCAATTGGCAGTTAATTGTTATTAAATTATTGTGACTTTATAGAGATCAACCAAAGAATATGCCATCAGTTAAAATACTTTGCGAAATTTGTTATTTTTTTGCTTACATTTCAAAAGGTTGAAAGTTTAAAAGAAACATCCCCAATTTATTGCAGTTCCACTCTATATGATATATTACCAATTTGAAAAGAGAATAATTAGCACACCCCTTTATAGTAAATTGATATGACTGTGATTACTAGCTGCCTAGCTTATTGTTTCTGATGTTTCATTTCTCCCCATGTCAATCTTAGACTTGGTCTCATTCCTGCTTGCTTGACCAGTTGAGATAGTGGTAGTATCCACTGAGTTAGAGTTGCTGTTAACTGATGCCTCCAACTCCTGTAAAAATATAATGGTGCCGGCAGAAGGAAAATAAGTAATATTCAATATTTCTCCACGATTTTTTTTTCGTAGACCACCACACAGCAAATCAGAGAAGAAGTAATTCAATGCAGGCTAAAAAATTTAATAATTACAGTATATTGGGGATTGAAAGTGTTAGAGGAATCATAAAATCACTGTTTTGAACATGAAGGTAACTTTATGTTTCAAAAATTCTTGCTTTTGAGGATCATCTTTGAGATTATTTCAATTAGTCTAAGTTAACATTGGTCTGTAAAGATAATCAGAAAATATTCTCAAAAACATAAAATGTTTGTTAATAGCTGCTGTAAATATTGGTTTTAAATTAACCAATCAGAATTTACCTCATCATAATTTGCACCATCCCCAGAAACCTCAGCTAGATCTGAAAAAGGAAAAATAAAAATGAAATTATTTTTTCTCCAAATAGGATAATTATGTCTTACGTCAGAATAATACAAAATAATAGTGCAAGGTCTATAACTTGTTTTTTTTCTCTAACATTACTATTATCTAGTTCTAGTTAATTTTAAAAATTAATAATATGAAAATTAATTTTTAAGTTAAAATGAAGCTTATTAACTCAATAACTATTTTAAAACCAGTTATTTATGATACATGTAGTCATATGTAACAAATATTTAAAAGACATTGTAAATGAAAAAAATGTTTCCATGAAAATTTTTACTCAATGGCGTGTATTATAACTTATTCATATAAATAATAAGTATTTTGATCCTTACATTTGAAATAAATTCGCCTTTAGTATTATAAAAGTAACTTCATCTTATCACTTTAAACATAAAGTTCATCATGCAAAATTATAGTGGTACCTGAAATATTACAGTTTGGTAGGGCTTCACACCTTCTAACTTGTAGGCTGTCACCTTAAAAAAACCATTTTATTTAGTTTTTACTCTTCAATAATTTGCAGCATTCCTTTCAAATAGAAAATAAATACACATAATTTAAAAATTATTATTTAACTTTGTTTTTCTTTTTCTCAACTGTAATTTATTAACATGGTTCAACCCTAAAATTTATAACAGAAAAATATGAAACAATACATCTCATGGCTTCAATTATAATAAAAGGTTATCATACATAAATTCCATTATAAAACCTTAACTGATAGTAAGTGATTTGCCAACGCTAGTCTGTGGTGACTCAAATGAAGACAGAATACTGCCTAGCCAACTCCTACTTCAACAGGACAGACGAGAACTCAAACTGAAGAAGCCAGGGTAGCAAGAGAGTTCTATGTTCAGAAAATGTTGTAAGGCACTGCCCAGCAGATGGAGCATATTGCCAAGTTTCTGAGGACATTTACCTTGACAGTTGAGGCCTCCATTTTTGGGAGCAGGACATGTACACATTCTGTGTCTGCCCTGTAAGCTGTTTTGTTTACATGTTGATGAGCAGCTGTTCCACTCACTCCAAGGACACCATGAGCCATTACCTGTATATAATATTTATTTAATTCAAGTTAAAACTCAGTATCTTCATTTGCACATAAATTTGGGACCATCCATTAAGTTTGTCATGCTAAGTTTTTTTCTGCTAATAAGTACATATAGGGGCTCAAAATATGAAGAAATCAGACATTTAGTTTAAAAATATTTTGGCAAAATATTGAAATATTCAAGTGTAACACCATATGTTATATATTACAATTACATGTGATTCTTGTGGACATAGATTTTATGTACCATAATAAATGAAAAAAAAGGGGGGGGGGAGTTTGTTATACATATATTTATTTGAATAATTTTTAAGAAATGATTAGCTGTTGTATTACTTGTATCATTGGAGAAAATCATGAGTCAAATACTTAAACTATGCAAACAAAACTAAGAATATTTAACATACAGGAGCCTTATTCTGGAGATCAGAAATTATTGCTCAGATAGTGCAGACCTTTGTGAAGCACTTGCCTTAAAAAGATGCTGAAAATTAATGGCCCAACATGGTCAACAAATATTTTTTTCTCAAGGGAGCTCATTAGTGAAGGTATCATAAGAAAGAAGAGGAAATAGAGGATAGAGCAAATTTTGTTAAATTTCAGATGTCATAACAAGAAAATCCTGATAAAGTTATCCACAGGGGGAAAAAAAGGAGATTGGACACAAAAATTCATGGAAACATGACACACACAGTATGAAATAAATCTGAAAGCATCCACAAAGAAAAGCACCCCACAGAAATGAATAGAACATTTGATTAGGTGGCCTTTGACACAGACATAAGTAATAAGAAATTTTTTAATATTTTAAAAAACAAAATAAATATTTTTTTTACATTTTTATGTAACCACTTTATCCTATTAAAATCAGCCGATCACATAATTATTTAATTATCTTGACTCTTTTACATTTGTACTTATAATGTTTCTACAATCCATTAAAAAATTAATTTATTACATTAAAAAAGTATTCCAACTAATCAAAAAGAAATTCTATCAGAATTGAGACATACGCGGACAGTCTTTGTCATTGAAGCAAGAGGTCCTTTCAAACTGCTGGCCTGGACATGTCTTTCCACCATGAGCTGGTGAAGGATTGGCACATGCACGAGAGCGTATCTTGAAACCTTTGCTACAGCGACCAGCCCTACAGAAGCCATAGTTGCTCCATTCACTCCATCCGCCATCAACTAAAGTAATGTCAAACAAAGAGGTTTAAGTTGAATTCAGTAGAACTTTTTATAAACTTTTATTAATTTATAATGGACCATCTGACTAGTTTGACTTAAATTGTTATACTAAATACCATTTAATAAAGACAAATTTTGATGCCATTCTTGCTATTTCTTTACAGTTTAAGTATTACCTTTTGTGTCGCAATTACCAATCTTTTAATAACCTTGATTTCTTTAAATGATTCTTTGCATATTGTTTCTTTGATGAATTAAAGAAAGGCTATTAAACTAAATGCCATTTAAAACTAACTTGGACAAGGACGTTCGACGTAACAAACATCCTGTTCAAGACGCGGACCGTCACAGTCTTTCCCACCATGTTGTGGCTTAGGACTATCACAGGTCCTTGACCTTTCCTTAATTCCATGACCACACGTAGCTGTACACCAGGTCCAGGAGTTCCAGAGTGACCACTCACCATCCACTGAAAAATAAAGCAACTAATATTTTAATTAGTTATTGTCTGCCTGGATCCCTCCCAAAACGATCATAAAAATGTTAATTCAAACATTGAAACAAATTGATTTTTAAAAAAAAATCCTTAGTTTACTGTGATTATTATTTTTTATTCAAATTTTTAAAGAAAAGGCATTAAAACAAACCTGGACATTTAGTGACTTCACATTTCTTTGTGTTAACGTCAGGTCCATTACAACTTTTCCCACCAAACTGCGGTAAGGGGGAATCACAATGTCTTACTCTTTTGCTCACCCCAGGACCACAGGAAGTGCTGCATTCAGAAAAATCTGACCAGTCACTCCAAGACCCATCAACTGTTTGAAGTTTAAAGTCAGAAAACAAATTAATTTAAAATAATATCTTGTAGGGGTATTTGAGATTTACAGTATTTTTCTCATAATATTAATAAGATATCAACTAATAAATTAATTTTTCCCCCTTTATTTCAAGAGTTTTTAATTTTATATTTCCATTTTTAAGACTGATTAGAACAAAAGGAGACGGCAAATATGTATTGGGAAATTTTTTTTCTTTTGTGAAGTGACTTATTTAAGCTTTGAAATCTTCAGGACCTTCATTTCGCCACACATCATTTTAAAGTAGGGCTGCGGAAATTAACGAATTAATTTCTCGATTAATCGTTAAAAATTTTAACAATTAAATTTTTTTTAAACGATTAATCGATCCATCACTTATAAATGTACTAAAAGTCAAAAAGTAAAATATTTCGGCCGATAAATATAAATTAATTTCCGGACGATTACACAAACATTTTGGTTTTAAACTATTGACTGACGTGAATGTTCAAAATGTTGATAAAGATTATTGTGTCCATTGAGAGAAATCCTTTTCCTACCATGCAATGTTCCCTCTAAGTCTAAGCTTCGTTGGTCCGTGTGCAAAGTTGCTCAACATCCATTTTTTGTGCAATATTTTACAAAATTTCTTGCGCTGTGATTCTAAACTCCTGCGTGGCTTTGGTCAAATATCTGCGCAGCCGGCTGCTTATAGGGAACATTGCTACCATGGTTCTAACACTTCCCTTACATATCACCTGCAAACCAAACATCCACTACAGTATCGGAAACTTGAGCTGAGACAATCTAAAGCTATGTGAACGATTGTTCAGCTCGGCTGGTTATATTGTCAATAAGACCCGCTCATCACTTGAACCAAATAATGTCAATACACTTGTCTGTTTGCTTTGTTGTTTAAAAGATGTCATATAAAGAAGACATTCCAGTATTATTTTAATTTTCGACAAGTATTTTAATAAATTTTACTTATGACACCATAAATTTCAATTTTTGGCTATAATCGAAATGAATGGTTAATTAATCATTAATTTTTCAAAATTTAACGATTAAATTTAAATTAATCGTTAACAGTTCTACTTTAAAGGTATTAGAGTTAATACTTCAAGCCATTAAACCCTTTGTCATAAACCTGGGCAAGGACGACTGTTGCACTCCTGCTCGGCCAATCCCTCCCCTTCACATGATTTTCCCCCATAAGCTGGGGGTGGGTAATTGCACTTTCTCTGTCTGCTCCTTATCCCTGCATTACAAGTTGTGGTACAGGATCCCCAGGGATACCATGGTCCCCAGTTACCATCAACTATGAGAAAATAAAATATTAGATACAATTTGAAACATAAATTTTTTTAGTTTTGAAAGTTATGAAAAAAATATAATAAATTAGATACAATTATTAACATTACAATTTTATTAGGTTAAAATATTGTGAAAAAAAGCATTATAAATTAGATATACATGTAATTTTAAATATTAAATTTTTATTTACTATTATTAGGTTTAAATGAAAATGTCATGGAGAAAAAAATAGATACAATTCAAAATATTTCATTATATCAGGTTTAAATGTTATGGAAAAAGTAAATCAATTTGATACAATTTAAAACATTACATATTATTAGGTTTAAATGTTATGGAGAAAAAATAATGATCCAACATTTTTTAAAAAATATATCACAAAGAGAAGACACATTTACCTGAGCAGTAGAAATTAATCATGCATGGCTGCGACTGGACATTCTCATAATCATTACGGTCACAGTTATCACACACCTTGGCTCGTGACCTCCAACCTGCACCACAAGTCACAGAGCAGGGTGACCATGACTCCCACATAATCAGCTGGCCGTTGTCATCTTTTGGTGGAGGGAGAACTGGCCCTACTTGATACTCTGATGAAAATGGTGTTGACATTTTCATTATGCCTTACTTACAGTTACATTACTGCTTTAAATACTTCAAGATGACATAAAAAAATTAAAATTTTAGGCATGTTAAATGTCATTCAATGATTATAATCTGTGATATAGTTTTTTTTAATGAATGAAGTCATAAATAAAATGCAAGAAAACCTCGTCGTGCTGGTAATGGCCAGAAGAAGTCATTGCTGGTGCTGTGCTCTGTTGTGGAGGGTGTATTTTGGGTTGAGAAGGCAGTGGTTACCACCCCTGCAGGTGTTATACCGACATAATCTCTGGGTGTGATATTCTTAGGAAGTAGTTCTGAACATGACGTGCACTTGAATCGGTTTTTTCCAATTTTGAGCTGAAGAGATAATTGGTCATTGTATTTAATGCTATGAAATGAAAAACAAATTTTAGCCTGGGATATTGGGTTTTTTTTACAATTCAGAAGAAAACAATGCTCAGAATTAATTAATCTATAATATGTTTAATTTGGTTAAATATAATTCCTAGTTTTTCTATATGAAAATATACAATCTTCTCAATATTTTGATGAGTCTACACTAGCCTACACTTTTTCATACGTTTCTACTGCTGTGAATCAAGCACTTTACACTCAGACACACACAAGTTGGTTCTACTTCCCCATCAGTTTTTGTTTGATAATTTAGAAACACATGGATTAAATTCACCCAGACCTTCCCTGCAGTAAACCAAAAAATTCATATCCCTTTTGGTTATTTCCATCCCTTTATATAGGACCAAGTATTTTAACAGAAAATGATACAACATATTTTCTTGGAATGTAAAAATAAATAAATTTACTTTACACTTTACAACTGTTACACTCTTGCATTTCATTGAAGTTTCTTGCAAAGATTGCATTGTAATGGCATACTTTTTACAATGATGATAATTTATACATTATATAAATGAAACCTAGCTTTAAAATTACAATCTTAAAGTTTGTTAGCTTCTATGAGAAATATATATATATTTTAAAAAAGTATAGCTATCTGCATTCAACAAGCAGAATAATCCAAACCTTTCTGTCAGCAAAGCCTTGACCTTTACCAGAGCAGCAGGACTCAGAATCCAAATATAACTCTTTCTTCAAATGGCCGCCACAAATGTTTGGTTTCTTCAGTCTTCTATAACAGACAAGAGGTCCTGTGAATTAAAAAAAAATGGTTGGTTGTAGTTCAGCTGAGGAAGACAAGTATCTCTTCCTCCCCCCTCTCTCTCTGTCTCTATCTCTCTCTCTCTCTATATATATATATCTCTTTGGGGCCGTCCATAAAGTACGTCACATTTTTTTTGACAATTTTGACCCCCTCCCCCCTGTCACAAACTGACACAAATCTCGGGACCTCCCCCCCTAAAGTACGTCACACTTTCAAATTAAAAAAAAATTAATACCTAATTAAAATATTTTATTTAATACTTAAAATACACTTCACTATTAAACCGTATTAAAATATAAAATTTCCCCTTAAAAGTAGGGATGTGCCGGATTCAAAATTTTGAAATCCGGCCGGAGCTGCATTTTGGCCGGATTTATGAAGTTAAATCCGGCTTGAGCCGGAATCAGATTTGTTAAAATGACCGGATTCCGGATTTGCCGGAGCCATAAAGAATATGTATATATTCATTACGGATCTACCGGCCAGCCGGATTTATGAAGTGAAATCCTGCCGGAGCCGAAGCCGGATTTTTAAAAATAGCCGGATTTGCCGAAGCTGGAGCCGAAATCCCGTAACCCCCACTTAAAAGAACTATCAGATTATTAAAATGACTTTAATAGTAGAATAGTTAATTATTGTCAACAGTTGTCACAGTTATTCAATGAAACAGTAACTCAATCTAGATCGAATTTGAAGACAAAAATTGCAAAAATTAGACTTGACAATTATATAATACACATCATTTATCTCCTACCATTTCATTTACAATGGGTGAGGTCAAGTTTTAGATAATCTTCCAATTACGCACTCTATTGACACAGAATAAGAAGTAGATTAGCGAAACTTGACCTCAACCAGTGATTAAATAATAAAGAAGGAAACAAAACAATTTGACTAAAAAAGAGACTAGATTGACAAATTATGTGACCACTCTTGTGCTATAATGAATCTGTTTGTTATGGTCCTATTAATTATGTTTCATTCAAAAATATTCACTGGACATCATCTAACAACGGTGAAGTGAAGTGTTCATCAATAGTTACGACTGACATCAATCTTTCACCATCATCGTTTCCTGGAAGGATAATCGCAAACAGACCAACTCGTCCTCATCTAGCCACTCAACAGCCTCTGTGTGTGCATTTTCTCTTCTGGTAATAACTGCCATGGGTTCTCTTTGCCTTCTGGAAGCGATTTTCAAAGGACGAATGCGTTTTATCTGAGTTGATTCTTGAACAGTTTTGGTGGGCACATTCTCCTGAGGCCGAGGTCTGTGTTGTCCTGTATGTTTCTTCAACATTGTTTGTGAGACTAAATATAAGTGACATACTTTGCAAAGTCGATCAAATAATCTGGTAATCATATGGTTGTATTTTGAAAATTCCTGTCGATCTTGGCATAATGTCATCAAATTTGAGAGTTTGTGCTACAAACAAGGAAGGACATATATGAGAATCTGCATCTTCTCTTTCTGAAGCTTTGAGTCCATCAATAATTTGGTTGATTGGGATTGGAGGGGGGAAGAATCTTGAAGGTAAACGTTGAAATATGACCTTCGTGCTTCGTCGCAACATTTCATGACCTGATATTTAACAATTTGAGTGAAATATTGGCTAGTGCAAAGATGATTGTCAAACCATTCCTGATCCTTCGAGTCCTGCTGCATCCAATTCAGATTTATGAACAACACATTCAGGAGATACGCATTTCATGCTATTTTGACATAAAACTAATTCTAATGTTTCACAAAATTTTTGAAAATTATTTTTAAAGCTATTTAAATTCTACTAAAAATATAAATAAATTAGAAAAAAAAATAGATGTGTACACCACAAATGGCCTGACCCCCTCCCCCTGTCACAAAGTGTCATACTTTCTTACACCCCCCCTCGGAGCGTGACGTACTTAATGGACGGCCCCGTTCTCGCTCTCTCTCTCTCTCTCTCTCTCTCTCTCTCTCTCTCTCTCTCTCTCCTCTCTCTCTCTCTCTCTCTCTCTCTCTCTTAATTACTGCTTCTCAAAGAATTCAACGACCTTGCTCATTAAAGGTAATCATGTGATTCTTAAGAAATTTTCCTGGTAATTAAACTTCTCTTTATGGAAAGTTAGCCAATAAAATTTAGTTTAAATTGCGCTAAATTTAATCTCTCTATTAGTCACCAAGAATCACTTACATGTTAAGTCAAGTATATGTTTTTAATGAATGGGGCATATTTTCTTGTTATCAGTTAAACTATATGACTTCTGGCCGGTTGTATCGCATCATTTACAATATCCTTTCCAGCTGATGAATAATTATATCCAGCAAATATCTCACTACTATTTGAATTTGTGTTGGTCGACATGGACTTGACACAGCAAGAAAAATGTTCGCTGACAGGCACTGATGTTAGGGTAAAGTATTTCATAGAAAACAATATACAACATGAGATGTTGACTGAGCTGGGAGCATTGTCTCAAGGTCGTCACGTGACCCAGGCAGGAGGTGGGGGAGGCGGGAATGAGTTTATTCTAACAGCATCGTCCAAAATGTGGTCAAGTTTGATTTACTTCTCGTCAGAGGAAATGCTAAATTGTAATCATTTCTCACTATCGTTTTTGAATGGGAATGTGTGCAATAGATAGACTCAAAACTTCCAATGTTCCCTCTAAGGCAGTGGTTCCTAACCTTTTGGGGTCCATGCACCCCTTCAGATGCCCAAAAAAGTTCATGCACCCCCTCGTGAAACTTGCAGAAAATGCCTAATAAACTATGTTTATTTTAGGAACACAACAGTTTTGACCATAGGCAACAGGGAATTTAGTGCATATTAATCAGCATCAGCATGTTCAGCATGGGAATCAGCATATTAAATCTGGGGACTGTTTTGGACAAAGCAACTCTCATGTCATCCTCCGCATTCAACTTATTCCTTGCCTTGGTTTTAATCGTCAAGGGTGTGGAGAATCCTGCTTCACAGAGATAGGTTGTGGCAAATGGAAGGAGAGTCAGTAATGCGTTTTGGCTAGTTGTGGGTAGGAATCTAGCTGGGTGCACCAAAATTCAATCAAGGTATTGCAATTGAAGGCACTCCTCAGTACTTCTCTGGTTCTCATATCAATCAGGGATATCTTTAGTAAGGTAACTGTCATCAATGTTTTCCAAGTCAAAGAGAAAAAGATTACGAATCCAAAGGTCTTTTCTAGCAATTTTGTGACAGAAATACCCATCAAATGACTTTTGCAATTTTGAAAGGTGCTCTGAAATTTTCCCTTTGATTTTGTCAGGCAGTGATCCCTCATTGCTTCATTCTGCACCAGATATTACAACTTCATCCAAGAGTGGAAAGTTGGCCAAGTTGGACTTTTCTAGTCATCGTTGGAATAGTGGCACTTTGTTAAGGAAGGCTTGCAATCTCTCAGTAGCATCCATTACAGTCACAGCATGTCCTTGGAGAGATGTGTTCAACTCATTCACGATGGGGAAGATGTCAGCCAGGTATGCCAAGTAATGAATGAAATTTGGACAGTCAAACTTGTCGGCAAGGTCCCTCTCTTTTTCTCGCAAGAAAATGGCAAGCTGCACTCTCAGTTCTACTAACCGAGAAAGTATCTGTCCCCTGGACAACCAGCGCACCTCAGTGTGGTAGAGCAGAACGTCATGCTCAGAGACCACCTCCTGACAGAACAACTTGAAGAGGCAGTGGTTTAATGCATGTGAGCGGATAAAATTTAAAACTTTAACTGCAGTAGAAGGAACTGACTTCAAGGTTGGAGGTAGAGTTTTGCATGCCAGGGCCTGACGATGAAGAATACAGTGTGTAGTGAAACTTCTTTCTTTACCAGGGCTGAAAATCCTGACTTATTACCGAACATGGAGAGAGCACCACCTGTGCAAATTGAAGAAATTCTTAAAGTCAAGTCAAACAGGTTTTCAGTAAAAAAAATTTAAAAAAAAAGCCCTGACTTGCTGCAGCACATCAGCAGCTTTGGCAGTAGCTAGGAGTGGCTTACAAAAGAGAAATTCCTCCTTCAGCAATCCACTGAGAACATATCTCAGAAATACAAGAATCTGTCTGCATTGTGCTACATCAGTGGATTCATCCAGCTGCATGCTAAATGGAAAAAGACTGCTTCTCATCTCGCACAAGACTTGGTCCAGAATGTCTGCAGCCATGTCACTAATCCTGGAATGAATAGTGTCATTGGACAAAGGAACTTTCTCAACCTGCTTCCTCTGCTGGTGACCGCACATCAGTTCCACCATCTCCAGAGCACAAGGCTTCACCAAAATTCTCCAATGGTGTGGGGCTTCTTGTTCTTTGCAATAAGATATGCAACCTTGAATGATGCCTCCAGTGCAAGTTTCTGTGACAAAGAAAATCCAAGCTTGGGAAAGGTACCCGAGGTCAAGAAGCGAGCTCTCTTCTGCTTGAAGACCTTAACACTGTCCTTGCAATTGGATGGATGGACTTTCTCCAAGTGCTCTCTTAGTCAAACAGGCTTCATGTTGTCATTGCACAGGATTTTTCCACAGTGGAAGCACTGAGGCTTTTGTGTTCCATCTCGCTCTCTCTTTTTATTATTTATTAACGATTTTGAGGGGGTGATGACAATCGGAAAGTCGTACCAGTGACAGGCAAATTTTTAACTGACGAAGTTGATGTTTTAAATGACCGAATTGGATGCTCAACTCAAGATTGTAGGTTTCAATGACGAATAATGGCTTACAATTAACGTTTTTAAGATCTTTGCAGCGTACCGAGCAATAAAAGTGAAGGAAAAAATCCCAACGTTTACATCCTCTCAAAACAGTTAGAGGGTCACCGGAAGACATATATCTGACGTATTTGATGACAAAATTAAATTATTTTTAGAAAACTGTGACTTAAAACACGAAATTCCGAGGAACATGTAGAGAGAACCGTTCATTTTGCGAAAAAGTTTTTGTCAATTTTCGACATGCGCAGATCGATGCGCGAACGAGTACAAAAGATTATACATGGGCGCCCTTTTACGCGGCATGCATTGCTTATGGTTTACATTTTCAGATTATGATTATCAGTTTTTCTTTCTTTTTTTTTCTTCTTTTTTTTCCTTCCTCGTTTTTTCTCTGAATGGTTCATGCACCCCCTGGAACCTGCTCATGCACCCCTTGGGGGTGCATGCACCACTGGTTAGGAACCCCTGCTCTAAGGTTACTTGGTCAGTGTTTAAAATAACAAACTCGTGGCCAAAGTTGCACATCATCCATTTTTAGTCCAAAAATGTGCACCCCACAAATACAGCTTTAATAAGGGAATATTGCAACTATTATATTTGACACTTAATAAAGATATTTTTTAAAGTCAAAATCAGTCGATATTTAGATTAATAATAATATAACCAGGGATTCATTTATACCTCCCATAAAGACCGTGATGGCCCGATATTTTCCAGATTCCCGTGTTTTAAAATAGTGAATCAATTTAGTTAACAATTCATAAGCAAGTTTAAAATTTTTATTTGTATACTAAAATGATACCATTTTGTTATGAAGGCTTAGCATGCAGATTTGTAGATGAATGTAGAATCTCAGACACTCTTGAAGAGAAAACAGGATCCAGACGAGGCAAATGATTTGATCATAAAAGAATATAGCGACAAAATGGGGTGCAGAAAAGGCCTACAATGAAAACCATTGGAAAACTAAAACAATAAATAGCAGATAAACAAAGGAGAAGCAGCATTTTTTTCATACCAGCTTGGACTCAACACGAAAAGAACCAAGACCATGAGAAAAAAGACTTCTGCACAAGCCAGCAGACGACATCCAGAGGCGTAGCCTAGGGGGGGGGGCGGGGTACATACGTCTCCGAGGTTCAGAGTCACCAAAATGAGGCTTACAACACTTTACATTATAAGCGAACCAGCAGGGTAATAAATAAGCAAGAAGCGCCAATTTTATACTTAGTCCCAAATCACAAAATATCCAAATTACGTCTCTGTCGACACCATATGGAAAAGATGGAGTTTGGACAGGTTAACCTCTTATCTATTGCAGACGCTTCTTCAAAATAGAAGTTTATTGCGTCCTACTCTTCGCAATGGGATAAGGGGAAAAGAGAAAGGTGGAAAACAAAAACAACGAGACACACCAAAAGCATGTAACACACATAGAATTAGCTGGGCATTGAAGAATAGAACCGCTTCAGGCCGGATAGAAGACAATTCTAAGAACAGAATGCTGAGAGATGGGATGCTGTGCGCCATGAACCACGTTTACCCATGTCACTAAATTAAGCAACTGAGGCTTACTAACTATACAAGCCGTTAAAGGGTGTAAATTTTACACTGTAAAAGGATAGAGAGGCTCGACAAAATGATTCAACTTCTTAGCATTTATTTTTCTAAAATTTAAAAAAAATTATTGGATGATATAAATATATAACACAACATATACCCGCATAAAAAAACGTACCTTCCGCACGGAGTTGTTCAATTAATGACGTCACCAGTAGCGCCAGTAGAATGCTTGTAGCCA